>JALXJV020000006.1:1874404-2340345 GCA_024633595.2 Lepomis macrochirus | reverse complement strand
ACGTTAAAATACGCTAATTCTGAAAAATTCACTTTGCACCCTGACTGAGATGTCCATGCGGGAGAGTGAAGTCGACAGAAGTCTCCTCCCCCTTCTTCCTTCCTGGATCTTCTCCTCTTGTAGTCGTGCGGTGTATGGGACACAAGGGGGTGCTCTGCAGGCTCAGGAGCGCCCCCTGGCTTGTCCCCATGGTTCTCCACACCGCCCCCTGGCTTATGTCTATGGTACTGCAGACAATGTCTCCTTGATTCTCCACAGCGCCCTCTGGCCCATCTCCATGGTAATACCGACAGTGACTCCACAGCGCCTCCTGCTGCAACACCTGGAACCACATCTTCAGACAACAGCTTCTGCTTCTCTGTAAGTGACAGCCAAGCTACACTAATATCTTAGGGTGATTTAAACCAATATATAACAGCTTTAATATTAGTTGACACCAGCAATTAACGTTAAGGTTAACCAACCAATTGGGCTTGGGACACACCCCGGGACTTGATCAATCTCGGCGGGGCCTCCCTTGGGAGAGGGTGTCCAGTGATAAGTGGCCGAAACACCCGATGATCTCAAGGCACACTGCTGACGATGTTCCCACAATTTAGGACAAATAAGTAAAGCAATAAATTAAGTGCCAATACAGCTTTCAAATCAAATAAATAGGATTACAGAGTAGGATTAATAGCTTATCCAGTTTAAAATCACACTGACTTCTGGATCCTTCTTCAACCGCTTCAGCCAGCAGGGAACTTACACTGCCTTCTGCATCTCAGCTAGTTTGTGTTTACAGTCTGCTGACTGCTTCATACAGCTGTCTCGCGGCCTCCCGGGGGCTGTCACAGGGATCTCCTTTTGACCACATGTTCTCTTCTCATCTCATCTCTTCCAAGATGTGTTTACAGCCACTTGGCTGCTTGATACAGCTGTCTCGGGGTCTCCCGGGGGCTGTCAAAGGGATTTCCTTTTGGCCACATGTTCTCTTCTCATCTCATCTCTTCCAAGATGTGTTTACAGCCACTTGGCTGCTTGATACAGCTGTCTCGCGGTCTCCCGGGGGCTGTCACCAGGATTTTCTTCTGCCACATCTTCTCATCTCTTCCAGGATGGGTTACAGTCACTTGTCTGCTGGATACAGCTGTCTCGCGGTCTCCCGGGGGCTGTCACAGGGACTTCCTTTCTGCCATATCTCACCCTGGTCTTCAGTATGCTCCTCTGGAAAACATACATGGTTTCTATCACCTTACCGGTGGGGTTTTCCTAACCTCAACCATTTCGGCTTAATGCCTAAACCCAACAAATTTCAATGTTCCTCTCCCTCTATCTTTTCTCCACTAGGTGGGTGCACACCGCCGGGAGGGCCCCGAGATACATGCGCCGGCCCGTGCCTTGCCTTTGGCCTCCTACTCCAAACCGTGTTAGTCGGCGGACAGCACGGGGGAGGTCATCGAGATAGAATTTCTTACCCTAACCCAGCCAGTGCCCTCGGATCGCCGGGTTCTCTCTATGCACAGGTGCACCATATGCCTCTCTCTCTCTCCCTCTCCTCCACATGTAGTGCGTCTCCCTTCCCTCTCTCCCTCTGGCGAGAGAGGTGGGGGAGATCCAGGGTACGCCTAGGCAGGCGGGGTCGTGGTGATGATGTAGACACATCTCCTACTTCCTTTCCCTGTTGCTGCATACTGTCTCTTCCCTTCTAGATAGCCCTTCGGCTCTTCGCAGCTGTCTCATGGACTCATGGGGGCTGTTATCGACAGTTCTTCCGTTCTCCGATGAGTTCAGATCATGCCGGGATCACGGGGGGAACCGGTACTCTCCAACAACACATCACATGCCCAGGGAATTACTTATCAAACGTTCCTTTTACACCAAAAAATGCTTGGCAGCCTAGACCACGCCTCTCTTGATCGAATTCTCTCTTTTGGAGCGGAATTCTCTGTTGGGATCGCTTCTAATTGATGCTTATCATTATTATTGTGCCATACTATCTCTCAGCATCCAAATAAACCACACTTTAACGTTAAAATACGCTAATTCTGAAAAATTCACTTTGCACCCTGACTGAGATGTCCATGCGGGAGAGTGAAGTCGACAGAAGTCTCCTCCCCCTTCTTCCTTCCTGGATCTTCTCCTCTTGTAGTCGTGCGGTGTATGGGACACAAGGGGGTGCTCTGCAGGCTCAGGAGCGCCCCCTGGCTTGTCCCCATGGTTCTCCACACCGCCCCCTGGCTTATGTCTATGGTACTGCAGACAATGTCTCCTTGATTCTCCACAGCCCTCTGGCCCATCTCCATGGTAATACCGACAGTGACTCCACAGCCTCCTGCTGCAACACCTGGAACCACATCTTCAGACAACAGCTTCTGCTTCTCTGTAAGTGACAGCCAAGCTACACTAATATCTTAGGGTGATTTAAACCAATATATAACAGCTTTAATATTAGTTGACACCAGCAATTAACGTTAAGGTTAACCAACCAATTGGGCTTGGGACACACCCGGACTTGATCAATCTCGAGCGGGCCTCCCTTGGGAGAGGGTGTCCAGTGATAAGTGGTCGAAACACCCGATGATCTCAAGGCACACTGCTGACGATGTTCCCACAATTTAGGACAAATAAGTAAAGCAATAAATTAAGTGCCAATACAGCTTTCAAATCAAATAAATAGGATTACAGAGTAGGATTAATAGCTTATCCAGTTTAAAATCACACTGACTTCTGGATCCTTCTTCAACCGCTTCAGCCAGCAGGGAACTTACACTGCCTTCTGCATCTCAGCTAGTTTGTGTTTACAGTCTGCTGACTGCTTCATACAGCTGTCTCGCGGCCTCCCGGGGGCTGTCACAGGGATCTCCTTTTGACCACATGTTCTCTTCTCATCTCATCTCTTCCAAGATGTGTTTACAGCCACTTGGCTGCTTGATACAGCTGTCTCGGGTCTCCCGGGGGCTGTCAAAGGGATTTCCTTTTGGCCACATGTTCTCTTCTCATCTCATCTCTTCCAAGATGTGTTTACAGCCACTTGGCTGCTTGATACAGCTGTCTCGCGGTCTCCCGGGGGCTGTCACCAGGATTTTCTTCTGCCACATCTTCTCATCTCTTCCAGGATGGGTTACAGTCACTTGTCTGCTGGATACAGCTGTCTCGCGGTCTCCCGGGGGCTGTCACAGGGACTTCCTTTCTGCCATATCTCACCCTGGTCTTCAGTATGCTCCTCTGGAAAACATACATGGTTTCTATCACCTTACCGGTGGGGTTTTCCTAACCTCAACCATTTCGGCTTAATGCCTAAACCCAACAAATTTCAATGTTCCTCTCCCTCTATCTTTTCTCCACTAGGTGGGTGCACACCGCCGGGAGGGCCCCGAGATACATGCGCCGGCCCGTGCCTTGCCTTTGGCCTCCTACTCCAAACCGTGTTAGTCGGCGGACAGCACGGGGGAGGTCATCGAGATAGAATTTCTTACCCTAACCCTAACCCTAACCCCCTAACCCTAACCCTAGGCACATAAAGCGACTTGGTTAGGTTTAGGAAAACACACTGTATCGTATTTAATACAACAGATAACTGAAATGTTTAGATCTCTGAAGACAAAAAACTGTAAAACAACGTAAAAACTTTAAGTCAATGTCGGAAATTAGTCTTTTTGATGTTCTTTATTAAAGCGTATTATACTGGTAGCACCCTGATTGTTTTTTTCCGTTTAGCTGTAAGATATTTGTAGGAAAAAGACAAAGTGTAAATTGAGGCTGCCGAATTCCCCTCAACTGCCTTTGAACGGTAGGTAAGAAAAACTTAAATTACTGAGCTATGGAAAAAACATGAAGGGCCTATGTACCAAAGCTGTAACATCCACTGTTGATAGTCTTTCTGATGTATGACAGTTTAAAAAGAAGAAAAAAAACACTCTACTAAAACTGAGGCTGCATTTAGTCCTCTCTGCTACCATGGAAACTTCCCAGGATATGACAAGAATTATTTTTGTACAGATGAGTGCTGTATTTTGGAAACAGCTACTACCTTGTAAGCTAATGCAATGTAAAATATTGTCAATTATATAAATATGAACATATGAGTTTTGTCACACTGTGAAAGTCATGTACATTGTACATAATTGTTGGGCTTCTGTAAATAACTTCAGAGTATGGTCTAGACCTGCTCTTTATGAAAAGCGCTGTGAGATAACTGTTGTGATTTGGCGCTATATAAATAAAATTGAATTGAAATTGAATTGAATTACATTTTCAGGTCGCCTTATGTACATTTCCAGATGTTAGATGAAGAAAACAAACTCATTTTTGGAAGCAGCTGTTCCGCCACTGTATGAGTGTGAGTGAATGGTGAATGCAGATGTAGTGTAAAAGCGCTTTGAGGTGTCGAAAAGACTAGAGAGGCGCTATACAAATACGGAGCATTTACATTTACATTTATGTTCCCAACTATCAGTTCTCTCCCCAGGTCACGAGAGCCTGTTGGGGCCGTGGATGTCTGCTGGGGAGGGAGTCATTTTCGCGGAGGTCTTCCCATCCGGGAGAGAGGTCAGTTCAACTTGAAATTCCACCCCGAGTCCAACGGTGCAAAGCGTTTTTCTCTAGCACCTTCCTATCAAAATCATTTGTCAGAAACTCACTCGACTTTTGACACTTAGAAATTAGCTGTCATGTTCTGTCCGCAATGCGGCATATATGCTGCCAGCGGGACAGCCTCTGGCAGCTACTCTCAAATTGTCTCCAAAACACATCGTTCCAACTTGAAATTCAAGGCCGAGTCCAACGCCGCAAACCGTTTGGCTCCACCGCCTTCCTGTCAAAAGTTATTCGTAAATGAAAGCACGGCTTTCTGCCTGTGGCTGCCATGCCTGCTTCTTACAGCCTTACCAGTGGGTTTCCACTAACCACAACCACTCGGGAACCAAGTTCGCCAAGGTCTCTGTGGCAGAGGTCCCCCAAGTGGGGATGCATAGCCCGTTCACCTGCCAGCAGACGCGTGCACCGTGGTCCATTGGACGTGCTGCCTCCAAAATCCTGCAAAAACACGTTAGTCCCACTGGAAATTCCACCCCGAGTCCAACGGTGCCACCCCGCAGCTCTACCGCCTTCCTGTCAAGAGTTATCCACAAAAGACTCCTCAGGAGGGCGGGGCCTGACGGTAACTCCGCCTACGAACGTCGTACGGGGACCGGCTTGGTACCGTTGGATGCGGAATCATCACAAATGTGGGGTAGACGCCGGTTGCACTACTCTACCTCCTTCCTGTCAAAAGTTATTCCCCAAAAACCCGCCCGACCAGTGACACTTTGAATCTGGCTGTTATTTCCCGTCTGCAATGCGGCATATATGCCGCGGCCCGGACGGCCTCTGACAGCTACTCTCAAATTTTCCCGAAACGCACCAGTCTTGCTGGAAATTCCACCCGAGTCCAACGCCGCGACACCGTTTGGCTCCACCGCCTTCCTGTCAAAAGTTATTCAGCCATGAAAGCACGGCTTTCTGCCTGTGGCTGCTGTGCCTGCTTCTTACAGCCTCACCAGTGGGTTTCCACTAACCACAACCACTCGGGAAGCAAGTTCGCCAAGGTCTCTGTGGCAGAGGTCCCCCAAGTGGGGATGCTTAGCCCAGAACCCGCCTGTGGCGTGCTGGTCAGCGCTCCCGCCTTGAGTCCGCAAGGTGCGGGGTTCAAGTCCCCCTCTGCACCTCACGAAGTTTTCCTTCAACTGCCTTTGTCTGAATCCCACGCTTCAAGTACCACCTCCGTTCACCTGCCAGCATGCGCGTGCACTGTGGTCCGTTGGACGTGCTGCCTCCCTTGAAACCAGACCGTCCCGGGTTCGAGTCCACCTCCGTTCCGGGAGACGGCCGGGATTCCTGTCCCGGGCCTCCCGCTGAGCGGCCTGTCCTGCTCCCGCCCCGGGAGGGGCCCATAAGCTTTACCTATGAAAATTCAACTTGGCTCCAACTGGCCCGGTGACGCCTCAGATCGACTGCAAATCCTCCCCCGAGTCCAACGGTACCACTCCCGTGGCTCTACGACCTTCCTGTCAAGAGATATTACAAAAAGTATAATCCTGCCGCCAGGATCATCACGTGATGATCGTGGCTATTACCCCCTTACCCTAACCCTGAACCCACATAACAAAAATGTTTTTGCCACGCACAGACATGGAAATGTACATTCCAAGAATTGTGTATATTTGATCAGGTGCAAACGGTGTTATATGCAGTACGTTGGAGAAACAGGGAACACTCTGTTGACCAGGTTCACACAACACAGGTACAACATTGTGAGGAAAAAAGAAACACACATCCCCCTGGTAAAGCACTTTATTGAGCATGGCTGGCCCCAGCTCACTGCACTCATTCTCCAATGTAATCCCAGGTGGTCCACAGCCCAGAGACGACGTGAGGAGAGGCTCTGGATCCATCGTCTGGGCACTTTGATTCCAGGGGGCCTCAATGAGAAGTGAGGGCTCGGGACTGGCTGGCAGTCATAATTTCATAAATTTCATAATTTTCTTCCCTAACCCTTAAATATTGCCACTCTGATTTGCCTGATGAAGAATAAATAATTTCGAAACGTTGCAACAAGGCAGAGTGATGAATAACAGGACCCGTTGAGGCCAATTTTTTGAACCAGCACAGAGGTAATGCACTTCAGTGTTTTAAAACAAGGGAAATGTGGAATGTGGATGTGCTTTTCACTTTCTGTGGACTCGGGATGTACATCAGTGGACCGTGCACCAGACTGGCATTAGCCAGCTCTTTTCCCCTCACCTAACCCTAACCCATCCTCGTATGTCTTTTTCTTCAGCTGCAGCAGCTGAGCGGCCTGGATCAGGGGCTCCAGAGTCTCCTTGGCTCCGCATGTCATCAGATCTTTGGCTCTAAGCCACTCCTCCAGCTGGTTCACATTATACCTGCACAAAGACACACATCGTAAGTGGAACAACAACAAAAACAGGGGGTAAAAATATACACATCAAGCAAACTCGCCACACTCTGGAGCCTCCCTCTGAGTAGCGAAGTCCCCTACCTGATCTGCAGGCCTTTGCTCCAGCAGCACATGTCCTTGCGTAGCAGCAGGTTGTTGAGGGTGACGGCGCCGATGATATAGAACTGCTGCTTCACCACCTGCTTGATGAGCTCGGGGTCAGTGTTGTGCTGGCACATTGTGGAGTGGAAAGCGCTGAGCTGGCGCAGGATGGCGTCCAGCGTGTAGGTGCCTACATCAGCGATGCTAGATGTCCGCTTACGGAGACCAGTAGGCTTCACCGCCGACACGCCCTGGATGGTCTCATGTTCCAGCATGCCAGAGGCTGCAGGGAACACATACTTAGTTAGCTCTTGTGCATGCTCATAAGCAAATACATTATCATTACCATCAATGCCTCACAGGTATTTGCACACATATACTCAGACGTGAACATGGACGAACCTATCATGGGCTGGAGGATGTTCTCCATGCATTTGATCAGCAGGTGGTAGATGTGGATGGCCAGGTTATTGATCACCAGTCTGTATTCTATCAGGTCGAAGTTGGACAGTGTGTGTTCATTCTGCTTTGGTGTGTTGTGCGTCATGAAGTTCTGGGACACACAGACACAAGCAGACACAGGTTCAAACATGTCTTCATCCCCAATAATTCCATTAGAAAGACTACTCTATTCCAGCCGTGCATAAACAGTGGCATGTTTGGAATAATGAGAATGTAACACAAAAAACAATGACGACTAAACTGACAAGAATCCAGTGAACCCCTTTTATGAATGTGTGCATATCTGAGTGAGACAGTTTTAAGGTTTGTGTGCCAGCGTGCAGGGCCGTGCAGAGACCTTTGGAAGGGCAGGTGCTCAAAGTATAAAAAGGGCACATGGAACAAGTATTTAAATAGGACTCTTCTCATACTATTGACAGATATATATTATTATGTTTTCCTTGTTGACACACATATACAGATGCTTCTCTATTGATACATCAGCAAATACTGTGATGCAAAAAGAAACAGGGGGTACCCAACTGTAGCTTTAAAACACTGGGCTGACATCACTTACAGGGAACTTTGCTGTTGAGGGGTTGCTGTTACTACTGGAGGTGATCTGTGACTAGGCCTACAGATATTAAAACAACTATAGGATATATATTAGCTGATTAAACAATTATGTGACCATAAAAAGATTGTTTAATTTACAGAGCACAACCATGTAACCAACCATGTTTAGTTTATGTCCTCCACCTGCAGCTCTTAGTGTGCAGCTCTGTGAGTGTCTCCCCAGTAGTTAGCCTGGTGGTAGTGCAGTATTACAGCAGCTCAGTCACTGTGAGCTGGTCCCAAACACTCAACAATCTTTACATGGTCACATAATTGTGTTAGCTAATATATATCCTATGTTTGTTTTAACAATTTTAACATTTTTCTGAAATCTTATAGGCCATTTCTTCTTTACGCTTTGCTTTGATGACAGGAATATTATTTATTTTAAATCGGCACTGATATTTTCATATGTGTTTCCAGTTATTGAGTTTTTATTGTAGATGAGCTGTTGTAAACACTACTGCTGCTGTCAAATGTTATATTCAATACTGTTCTGAATTTAATGATTTTTTAAAGGGCTGAAGGCTGTATGTCAGAGGAATAGGCTCAGAATTTTACCAATGTTGTTATACTTATTTTAAGGCACAAGGCTTTTATTAAGTCACTTTAATAAGATAAGATTTTAGTCAAATTAGCCTACATAGAAGAGATCAGACCTCTCGACGCCCATGAACCTTTTCTCCCCCAAACAGAACGAAGTGAACAGAGCACCTTAGTTTATAGTGTAGAAGTAACGTTACCTTCGGCGTGTTAGCCGGTGTTGTACCGAATTCTGCCTGCCACCCGAGAGTTGCATGCACCTCGCGGGTGCTAATGGTCATTTATGGTGAGAAAAGAAATGCTAGGATGCAATTCTCGGCTGGTAGCAGCTGATATTACTTCTACAGGCAGGCGACACACAGCAACATACACAACAGCTGTGCTGCTCTCTTTGCAACAATCCACAACAAGCTCATCGCAGCAAACCCCTCTTACCGGCGGAGTCGTAGGCGTCCTGTAGGCAGAGCTGCTGAATCACTAACGTGTCTGAACGGGAGGGCTCGTCACGGATGAGGTCATCAGGTGAAAGGTCATAATGTGGGTTATTTTATTTACTGCGAAATTATTATTAATTTATTTTACTAATAGTTTGATTGGGCAGACCTTCACAAAAGGGCCTTTACAACTTTTAAAATAAATAAAATGAAGAAAATTTTGCGTTTGGAAAAAGGGCACTTTGGGCAGCAAAGGGCAAAAGGGCAGGTGCTCAAGCACCCATCGCACCCCCCTCTGCACGTGCCTGAGATACAGTGCCAGCATACAACATGTGAACACGTCAAATGCCAACACCAAATCTGAAGGATAACATCTTGTGGTCCCTTTTATGTTTCTCTCTTCCCCCTAGAGCCTGTAGGTTTCTCTATTAGGTCATCTTCACCTAGAACACCTAATCTATCTGATGTTTAGATTCCAATGCTTCGTCATATTGGGATCTGTCACTATCCAAGAGTTGTACTCTAATCTGTGGAGCCAGTTAGTTCTTGTAAACATTCTTGTATTGCTCAACCTTGTTAGATTCCCAGAGAACACTCATGTCTGCTAGCCTGACGCCTGAGCTACTGTCTCTAGCTAATCAGTCTATTGTTGTCTTCTTGACGAGGACAAGTACATATGAGAAACACCTAAACCTATAATGTCAAATATTTATGGAGTCAGGTATATTACTCTAAGCTAGACCTGTCTTACCTTTCACTGTTACATCAATTAAGACACCTAAGAAATATTCCCAACAGTGATAATGCATTTGGACAGTGTTGGGCAAGCTACTTGGAAAATGTAGTGAGCTAAGCTACTAGCTACTGCTGATATCAGGAAGTTCCTGCAGAAAACTAAAGGTGCCAGGCTTGTGAAAGTGGAAGACCACTTTTCAGATCTGAAACTATTTGTTGAGTCAGCTAAGTCTCTGACAAAAAGATCAGGAAACTTTGAAGATGATGTACTAACAGACCAGGAAATCTATCGTTTAAAGAAACTGGTACTCAGAGTAAAAGCACAAATAGCTGATAATGTTTAAACAAAAAAATGTGTGTTTCTCTCTTTTCTTGTTTCCTCTTGTTCTCTTCTTTTTCTCCATGTGTGATTTCAAAATAGGCACTTTGAACCTAAATGGAGCTAGGGATGATGTGAAAAGAACTGCTTTCTTTAAGCTGATGGAGCTGAAGAACATAGATGTAATGTTGATTCAAGAAACACACAGTAGTACAGATAATGAAAGTGTCTGGAGGAGGGGGTGTGGAGGGGAAGTCATTCTGAGCCATAAGTCCAGCTGTAGTGGAGGAGTGGGAATTGTGTTCTCCAAGAGCTTTGTACCTTCTTCCTACAAAGTAGAGGAAATTATTGAGGGTTGTTTATTGAAGGTTGAAGCTCAATATGAAAATGTTAACCTTGTGTTTGTTAATGTTTATGCACCAACCAGAGGAGCAGACAGACTAGCAGTGCTTAATGTTCTGTGTAACACCCTCCAGAACTGTAATAGTGATGAGGATTTGTTATTAGGAGGGGATTTTAATTATACTGAAAATCCAAAGCTTGACAGGAATCATCAAGAACCTCATGTTGCTTCATCACGCAGGCTTAGACAGCTGACTGAAGCACATGACTTATCTGATGTGTGGAGGTCTTTTTATAAAAGTCATAAACAATATACCTGGAGTCACTGTAAAGACAATGTGTTATCTCTGGCTAGGCCTCTACTCTTTTAAACACCATGTGAACATTTTTAACAGCTGTCACATGAACCCAGTGGGCTTTTCAGATCACTTTCTTGTTGTTTGTTCTGTTTTTATAAAGAATGTCCGTCTAAAAAGCTCTTATTGGCATTTTAACACAGGCCTGCTTCATGACAAGGCTTTTAGAACAGCCTTTGAATATTTTTGGGTTAACCACAGAATTTGTAAATCCAATTTCATATGTGTTCAACAGTGGTGGGATTTTGGTAAATCTCAGATTAAACAGTTGTGTCAACAGTTCACTTGTAATGTCACTAGAGATGTTACCAGATCTATGAGGGACCCGGAGGCTCAGGTGGTAGAACTGCAGGGTTTTTGGTAGATTCTACAGGAGATCAAGGGCTTTTAGACTCCCTTAAATCTAAAAAGTCGGCTCTGGCCAACCTGCTGGGCACTGCAGCACAGGGAGCTCTGGTCAGATCCCGTTTCCTCGACGTCACACAGATGGATGCCCCCTCTCAGTTTTTTTTGGTCTGGAGAGGAAAAATGGACAGAGAAAAATTGTTCACTCTCTGCGATCTGACAGTGGCTCTGCAATTCCTCTGAGATTAGGAAACTTGCAGCCAGCTATTATAAAGACTTGTATACGTGTGAACTGACAGACAATCCAGGTGTGTGGAGCAGCTTCTTCACTGGTCTTCCTCAGGTGGATTCTGAGGCCAATGTAAAGTTGGAGGCTCGCGTTTCCCTCAATGAACTGTACACTGCTCTTATGTGTTTACAGAGCGGAAGAGCTCCTGGCTTGGATGGTCTCTCTGTCGATTTTTACAAGTCTTTTTGGTCGGTGTTGGGTGAAGACTTGTCTCAGACAGCCTGGAGAGAGGTCGGCTGCCTCTGAGCTGCAGGAGGGCGGTTATCACTTTGCTGCCCAAGAAGGGAGACCTGCAGGAGCTGAAGAACTGGAGACCAGTTTCCCTGCTTTGCACAGATTATAAAATACTGTCCAAGGTCCTGGCCACCAGACTTCGAGAGGTGATGGCTGATGTTATCCATACTGATCAGACATACTGTGTGCCCGGCAGGCTCATAAGTGACAATGTCACTTTAATTCGTGATGTTTTGGAGGTCTCTAGGTCATTGGCTGTAGACACTGGTCTGGGTTCAGCCCAGGTTTCATAGCCCAGATCCAGGTTCTGTACAGTGACATTGCAAGTGTTTTAAAAATTAATGGGGGCCTGAGTGCTCCTTTCAATGTTCAGAGGGGGGTCAGACAAGGCTGCCCTCTGTCTGGCATGCTGTATTCTCTGGCTATTGAGCCTCTGCTCCATAAACTTAGAAATGATCTGAGTGGTGATTGTTTTCCAAACTGTGATGTCTCTTTCAAACTGTCAGCGTATGCTGATGATGTCATTGTGCTGGTTAACACACAGAAAGACCTTGATATGCTAGTGAATTCTGTAAATCTGTTTGGCTGCATATCCTCTGCTAAAGTAAATTGGGGGAAGAGTGAGGCTGTCATGGTGGGGGAAAGGCTGAGGGATCGGCTCAGGTTACCTGGAGGTTTGGTGTGGAAAGAAGGAGGACTCTGTGGCAGGAGGATTCTTCTACTCTGTGGCACCGGCTAGCTTGCATTGATCCCCCAGCTTCTCTTCTGGTACAGATCCAAAGGGTTTTAGTTGATTTCTTCTGGGACAGGTTGCATTGGATACCTCAGAGTGTCCTGTTCCTTCCTAAGGAGGAGGGTGGACAGGGTCTAGTCCATCTGGCCAGCAGAGGCGCTGCCTTCCGTCTTCAGTTCATTCAGAGACTGCTCACTGGGCCGACAGACCTGGTCTGGAGACCTCTATCCTGCTGCATCCTGGACAGGTTTGGTGGTCTAAAGATGGATCTATCTTTGTTTCTGACAGACTGTAAAAAGCTGAGCACATCATCTTTACCAGCTTTTTACAGGAGTGTTTTTTCAGTGTGGACTTTGCTGAGGAAGCAGAGGCAGCAGCAGGCTGACTCTCTGTACTGGCTCCTACAAGAGCCTGTGCTGTTTGGAGGACTGTTGGACTGTCCTAGCTGGGGGGGACCTACGCTATCCAGATGTCTTCACACTGCAGGGGTTTCTACTCTGGGCAAGGTGGTGGAGCTAGCTGGGCCTCAGTTGGACGACCCTGTTGGATTAGCTGATCGGCTTGGATTAAGGTCTACGAGAGTCACAAGTGAGCTACTGAAACATTGGAAACAGAAGCTGACAGAGCGTGAGTGCTCTCTTTTAACGGACTTCTCTGATGGAACACTGATCTCTATCCTGCCATTAGGCTTTTTCCTGTTTTTAAGGACTGTTCTGGTTTTCTACTTGAGCCTGTGGACCCTGTAGGTGCTTCTTTGGGGGACGCCTCAGGAAAGACTCTCTATAAACTGATGGTGAAAACCTTGAATCAGAGAACACTGAGTGGTCGTAGTGACACCCCGTGGAGGGCTTTTCTGGACTTAGATCCCGACTTTAAACCAGCTTGGAGGTCTTTGTACAAATCTCCATTAGCAAAGATACATGCAGATCTGCAGTGGAGAATCCTTCATGGCAGTGTAGCGGTGAACTCTTTCATCTCCGTTATTAACGCTGATGTAGAAGACAAATGTCCCTTCTGCAGTGAGAGAGAGAGACAGTGTTTCACTGCTTCTCAGAGTGCATTCGTCTGACAGATTTGTTTGTGCTGTGTGAACGCATTTTCCGTAGATGTGGAGAAGTTTTTACAAAGCAGATTTTGATTTGTGGTTTTAGATACACTCGCCAGAAGAAGAACAAATGTCAGCTATTGAACTTTGTTTTAGGACAGGCAAAGATGGCGGTGTATATGACCCGGAGACGGAAGGTGGAGGAAGGGTTAGATGTTGATGTGGTTCTCGTTTTTGAAAAAATGGTTAAGTCCAGACTGCTGTTAGACTTCAGTTTTTACAGAGCTACACATGACCTGGATACGTTTGAGCTGGTTTGGGGTTGTGGGGGGGCTCTCTGCTCTGTGACAGAGGGTCAATTGGTTTTTGAGATGTGATGATCTAAATTTTTGCTACACATGTAAATGCAAAGGTATTTAGTAATGTAATATAGTATGTTTTTTGCACAGTGCATATAGTGAATAAATGTTGGTGTTAAAAATCAAAAAATCTCTCTCTCTCTCTCTCTCTCTCTCTGCTGAGTGAAAGAGAATGTCGCCAGTTTCACCGGCGACATTCTGTTAATGGACTCACTGTCGGACATCGCTAACAAATAGTAACCGATGTGTATTAAAGAAAAGAAACGGGCTGATGTCCAAAGCGAAGCTCTGTTCAACAACAGGACACTTTTAATATATCTCAGTCAATGCTCAGTCAATAGATCTTACAGTGTGTAGTCTTCATTTGCTCTGCAGAGACTAAAGACGCTTTTAATGCGCCTTCTTAAGAGCGACGCAGGCTGCTTTCCAAACAGGCCACCAGGTCCATGGTGTGGCTCACTGAGTTTCAGTTGTATTAGAAGAACAAAAAAAACTTAAACTGAAAAGATATTTGCCTGATTTTCTAAATGTTTGCATCTGCCCATCTCTGACTAGCGCCCGACCAGCGCTTTACTGCGTAACTGCGCGCACACAGCCCGGATGCGCTCATTTAGGTTAATGAAGCAAAATGCAGATTACAGTCTGGTTCAGTTATAAAAGGTATGAATGGAAAATGTAGCGAAATTAAGAGTACATTAGATGGACCCACCCATCAGCTAGAAGTAACCGCAGCACAAAAGAAAAGTCTGTAATATTGAGGCACTTTTTTGAGCAACATTTTTTCCTCCCTCAACATTTAAATAGGCCACATTTTGTCCGCGACTGATGTGGAGTGTGATTGATTGACTGGTCTCTTAGTAAACCGCCTCCTATGAGCCAGCTGAGCCAGGAAGGCAATAGCCTACATAAAACTTTACATTAGGAAAGAGGGGGGGGGGGGACAAAACGTAGATTTTGAAATGAAGCATGTATAACGCCTCCTCTGCCTATCAGCTGATTAACCTCACCACAAATCCACACACTTAATTTCAGCGCCTCTGATAAAGTGCAGCTCACAGCTTCAGGTGGAGCAGAGAGGGCAGACACAGAGCTACAGCTGGATCATCTTAGTCTCCGCTAATGTGCAGGAGAATAAATAATAGCCTATAATCTCTCGCTCTCTCCCGTGCACGTAACGGTAGTTAAGCGAGTGAAGTTCAATTTTCGGCCTTTTGTTGTTTGTCTTTTAAAAATCCTTCAGAGATCCGGGGCTTTTCAAAAAACATAGCCCAGGGCTAACAACGCCGCTGACCATGGGGATCTTCAGGCAGCTTGATTGCTCAGCACTTAACACTGATGCCTCATAGGGTAAAAGGTCCCGGTTTCATGTCTGAACTTTACGTCTGAGGTTAAACCTGCTTTTGTTCGGTAGTATAGATAATGAGTTTCATTGAGATGGCACTTAGTTAGTTAGTTAGTTAGTCTGAAACAGAGCCCTTTAGAGTCGTTGTTGGTTATATTTGAGCATTCAAATAAAAAAAATAAATAGTAAGCCTGTCTGTGCCCCCTGCTCTGTATTAAAAGTGTCCTAAAATAACTTCTGTTATGAGCTGGCAATTTACAAATATAATTGCATTGAAAATTAATTCAAACAGACTTTATTCTATACCTGTTTCTTTGTGAAGTATGTCAAATACTTAAATACATTGGGCCATATGTTCTTGTTTGTCTCCCTCTTTCAAGCAGAGTCTGTTTCAGTCAGCCCTTATCTGCACACCTCCCTCCTGGCCAGAAAGGTATGTGTCAGAATGGAAATAACATTCATACACTAATGAGCAATTAGGGGTTTAGTGTCTTGCAAATGGACACTTCCTCATGCAGACTGGGGGAGCTGGGGATCGAACACCCAACCTTCTGGTTAGTGGACGACCACTCTCCCCCGAGCTACAGCCATCCCAATAACAAGAATATAATTTATATTTTATACCGCTTAATACTGCTAGTTCGTCCATCACAACCACTATGTATCAAGTGCAACAAATACATATTGACAACATGTAACATTAATATTTTCTGTTCTAGTGGCAGTTCTTGGAGCCTTGTCAAATGTTACAGAGGCAGAAACAGAGATTGCAATACAAAGTTGGGTCAGGCTGAGCCAAGATAGAGTTGGAGGGCGGCAGAGGCCAGAGGAAGATGCCTAACTACAGGACAAGCTGTAAAGGTAAGCTTATTGATGAAGTTACAGGTCTGTTTTCAACCAAGGTTATTATAGTTTTGCATTTTTCATTAGGTTTTATTTTTATTTCATTTTGACTTTGTTTTCAATTTCAGTTTAGTTTGTGTTTTTTTCACATCTAGTTTTCATTATTTCGTTCGTCTTCGTTTACGATAATAACTGATGCCAAAAACAGCACACTTGGAACCTTTAGATGGTAATTTTGGCATGTTAAACTGGCAAAGCAGCTGGTAATGGTGAGAGCAAAGCTCAGTTCATTCTATGTTGCACAGAATGATAGAATAGATGGGTTTGAGTTTGATTAAACCTTGTATCAGAAAGATGCATAATAAAACATAATAAAGCAGCTGGTATTGCTGGCTGTAAGTAGTTTTGTTCCCAATTTTCTGGTCAGATACTTTGACTACCACACTGCTGCTGGCCAACAACATTAGCAAAGGTTATCTATCACACATTTTTAAGGCTGTATTCCTTTTTAATTCATTTAAAATAAGCATGGTAGCTAACAGCATTGCATTTGCTGTCACAAGATGACATAATGCATAATAACATAATGCAAGATGCCTGATGCATAACAATAAAAATTACAAATAAATGAAAAATAAAGCATTTTCCAAAAATCTTTACTTTTTGTTCAACCTTTAGTCACTGTCATAAACCATAGCCAGATTTAGGGCTTTATTGATGGTACTTGCTTTGAACACTTTTAGGGGTCTCAATCAAAACAACTTAAGTTTGATGACATGGCTCATGCAAGTTCCTGTTTTAAACTTTTCTCATTGCATCATTGAGGAGTTTTCTGCGAAGAGGGGGTAAAGGATGCAGAAAGTAGTGGTGAAATCCCTGAAGGATATAGGTTTTAGTGAGTTCATTTAAAATATTTTTAAAAAACATAGACTGTACTCGTGCTACCTGCTCCCCTACAGTAGATGGCGGTGTGCACCGTACAAGATGTGGGTACAACCCACTACAAGCAAAAGAAGAAGAGGACTCTCAAAACAAACGGACCGGCTAATTATGACAGATAATAAAGCATGTTAAAATTCACGTTCTTCCGACGGTCAGGCGGACACAGGACGTGAGTGCTGGGAACTGAGCTGCTGCTAACTTTATCTCTGTTTAAGTGCTCAGTTTGTTTTAGTTTAGGTTTTTACCAGAAGCTGAATTCCCACCGAGGTCATTAACTCTTAAAAACAAACGCACCCAGGGCCTGTACCACGAACCAGAATTTAAGGTTATCAAGATAACTTCGGAGTTAAAAGTACTACGAGGTGGTTCACTTCTTATCGGTGTACATCACCATGGTAACTTATGCTGAACGGCTAGGTGAGAGATCGCCGTCTTATGACCAATCCCTATTTTCTTGGAAAATGACATCTCCATCAGAGATCCCACAAACTGTTTTATGCTGCTTTTATATTTGCTGTGGTGATGCGGAGAAACATTTGTATAGCGATATCATCCTCAGTGTTTCCCACAGGATGACAGTGGGAGTGGGGGTGCTCGTCTGCATGATACATTAATTTAGCTCTCGTTATTAGCTAGGCTTTTTGCATGCTGGCTTATAACTTTTTTAAGCTGGGTCTCCGACACTGACAGCGTTGTATTGGACAGATTTGTGCAGCGGCGTTCCATGAGGGAGAGAGCGAGAGAGGGACGGGTGAGTGAGAGAGAAAGAGGGACGAGCGACAGGAAGTGCTGCACGAATGCGCCACAGCGCTCTGCAATCAAATACGATTTTATATATGGCCTTGTTTTAAAAAAACGAAAATCAATCTGTGGCGGTCAGCGTTGATATTGTGGCGAGTCGCCACAAATAAATGAACATATGGGAAACACTGATCCTACAGGCACTGATTGAAAACCTTGTAAGCTACTTGTAGATTTTTACAGTAAGCCTACTCACTGCTTTGAAATGTGTTTTACATTTTTTTATTTGCTTCAAAGTCTGTTTCACGTTGTTGTAGCCTTTAAAATAAATGGGTGGAATTTTTCTTAAGTAAGGCTGAATATTATGACCATAGAGCCAAGTTATTATAATATATTATAATATTAATCTCAACTGCTTCGGAGCAGGTTAGCCATTCAGCATAAGTTACTATGGCGATCTTCCCCGGTAAGAAGTGAACCACTGTCGTGGTACTGAAAACCCAGAGTTAACTTAGTTACCTGGATTTGGTCAAATACCTACTTCATAGTGGCCCCGGTCATTAAAACATTAAAAACACAGAATAAAGCAGTTTCATAATAAAAAAAAACAAACAATCTTAACATGGTTGTCAGCTGTTAATACTTTAGCATAATGTCAGTCGGCTCTCATTTAAAACACAATGGAACTTTAATCAAATAGGGCTGTGCTGTTTCACAAAGCCATGTGCTCATGTTTTGTTTTGTTTTTCTGTCTGCAGAATTCGGACCGGACTGTTAAGTTGCCTTGTGAAGGTGCCAGGTGAAGACCCATTTTTTAAGCCCATTTCGACAGTTTTTTCCCCCTGTAGATTAGGCCTATAACTGAATTTAAATTGAATTGCTTTGTAGCCTACTGTATGTCTTCTGTTTAAAATATGTTTGTCTGCCAACTTTTGGTACATAAGTTGTCCCCATTTTTTAAAAATTATTCTGGAGGACATTTTACTCGGGAAATTATAATATAGTAATTGCTTGTTCCCTATGCTGGAGTTCTTTTAAGAACTGATTTTTAAGAGCTGTTTTCACTTTGTTAATAAAATGAAATATGCTATGAACTTGAGTCGCGTGTGTCTTCATTGTATTCACACACAAAATAGCTATTTTTACTGGTCACGCTTATAGTTTTTCTTTATATTTACATACACTTGTAATAATTATATAAATGTGTCTCATGGATAGCGATGTAATTGTCTGAATGATCCGACCTAAATCAATAAAGGTCGTAGCAGAAAAAAAGGAGCGACTGGGCAGTGCGTCTTTGATCATCGTCTACACATCGTCTGGAGGGCATTTTCGACCAAATGCCGACGTCTCGGCGACATTTTGCCGATTAGCAAACGCTCTACATACAACGTCTTGGCGATGCAACTTTGAAACATCGGGCCGATATCTGCAAGACGTATGTGTGCTATCTGGGGTAGTCATGTTCCGCCACCTTTTGCGATGTGGGCTCAAAAGGTGGGACGGTGAGTTTTCAGAAGCCTAAATGTTCACATTCAGTCTTTCAAACATTTTTTTAGCACATTTTATAGCAAGAAGGGATTTTTCCCTTTCACTGCTTTATGAAGTTAATTTAGAACAATGTTTGGAACACTTTTGAGTGTGTTAAATAAATTAATCTGATTTTTGAAGTGGCGACAAGTTTTTTTAAAACCTAACTTTAATGTGAAATGTGAAATGTTAATGTGAAACACCGACACACAGCCAGCTGAAAGAATAAGGCTGATATTTTTTTTATCAACACATTATTATAGACTAGCCTACTGTTCTTTTAGACATTCACACTGACTGCGATTTTCTGTCTCCCTGCATGTGTCAGTTTCAGCCGTGCTGCTGTCGTATTTCTATAATGTTACAGTTTAATCCTGGATCGTAAAATATGACGCTCTGCTGACAGTGGACCTGTTCATGTCTGTTTGCTCATCTGCTGCTAACACCGCCTCTTTTATGTGAACGCGCTCCCGGCTGGATCGGGAAACCCTGGGTTAATTTACCGAGTTGATAACCAGCTTCGTGGTGCTGATCGCGGTTCTTAGGGTTAATGAAGCCAGATAACGGAAACATATCCTGGGTCTGTTGAACCCGCTTCGTGGTGCAGCAGGACAGGTATGTGTGTGAGTGTGTGTGTGTGTGTGTGAGTGAGTAAGAGGGAGACAGAGAGGGCGGGGGGTTGTGTGTTTGTGTGTGTAGCTTAATTTGTAATAGGCTATTTTTTAAAATAATTTATTTATACCACAACTACCTTTATTTTTTTAAATACAGCAAGAAAGTGTCAGACACTCAGTGCGTGAAGTAAAAAAAACTGGTTAGAGCAGCTGACAGTTTTAAATAAAAATCGGAGAGAGAGAGAGAGAGAGAGAGAGAGGGCGCACAGTCAGCCACGCAATAACGATTTTTTTTCAATCCGAGTACAGATATTGACCCGTATTAACGTTACTCGTATGATACTCCTACTCGGCAAAAATGCTTTATCCGTACCGGATACTCGTTTCAGCCGAGTATCCGGCTCAACCCTAATCAATATACATGCAGAACAGGTTTTACTACAATTTTAATTGAATTTTAATTCAAAGACATTTTTATTGCGTTTTGTTGCCTTTTAGTTTATGGTTTACCATTCACAAAGTGTGCTTCCATGGGCGCCGACATTGTTTTGTCAGCTGCTACTCGTGAAGTCGGGGTACAAATTTTTAAAGTAGGAAATCTGACTTCAAGTGGCGTTCCAGGATAGTTTTTCTAGTTGGAGGTCGGAAATATCCCAGTTCCGAGTTGCCTGGAACGCAGCATTAGACACAGCCAAGGCAGTAAAGAGGAGGGGGCGAAAGGCGGATGATTCACCTGAAAAAAAACGACATTTACCAATAGCTAGCAAGACAGTGGCGCTAACATCCAATCAAGGAGTCCTCGAAGTGACGAGCTAGCCAATCACAGCACAGTAGGGCAGGACTGAGAGAAAAATAACACTGCTAGTCGGTTCTACCAAAGATGGTTGACACAGCAAGGAGGCCACGTTACAACGAGTAAATTAAGAGCCGATAACGTTTGCTACTCAGCACGGCAGATACGTTTTAATTGTCCTAAACTTAGAGTGCTTATTTTTTGGCTGAAATGGATGATGTGGAAATTACAGACGTCAATGACGGTGACCTGCGATATCAGGCGAAGAAGGCGCCCCTCCAAAACCAGGATCTGAGTTCCGTGAGCCTGAATGGTAAGTTAGCTCGACATGATGACGTATCACAAATTAAAAAAGCCTGTCCATAACCAGAAACGATAGCATGCTAGCAGTTAGCAAAGTTAATGTTACAGTTGGTACACTTCGTTTAGAAAGACTATTATTACTAATATAACGTTAATGTAGCCTACCTTTTAGGACTGCCCGCTCCACGTCCCTCACACACATTTGCAATGATGAGATGGATAACGTTACAAACATTGGTGATTCACTTGTTCTACCAAATGCCTGTGAGCTTGTGAGCTGACATTATCTTTTCACCTACATATCTAGGTAAAGTGTGTGAACGTTTACTTATTGAGGGAACACTTAAGGATGAGAGGACATCCATAGTAGTTTTGTGAGGCATTCTAGTCATGGGTGGATGTCTTCTACAATGTACCTCCCATGTTTGTTGTCATTATCTGTCGTATTACTATCCAGTGAAGAAGAAACGCCCTCTGTCACAGGAGTGTTGTGTGTTTAGATGGCAAAAGCTGTGATGGAGACTTTCCCTCTGATGCCAGATGTTAAATTTGAAAGATCAAAAAAGCACATGACAGGGGGGAGGAGAGATATCCTCCAACTCCTTGAAGTATCAGGTAGATGTTGTAAATTAAACTACTTATCCAGTATACCTACAATGTACTTTAAGTGAATAAATTATAATATTATATTATAATTATTTTTAGTCTTTGATGACACACTTGTGCTGTGTGTGCAGCTAGGGTTCAAGTGACATGGGAGCCATAAGGAGGTCAGCTCCCGTGGAAGGAGTCCTATCATGCATTTGTGGGGCTCACTAAGTCGTTTATCAACAACCATTATTAGTACTATTATTTACATTAAAAAGATAAACAGACTAAAAATAACATGTTTTCCTAATGAACTACGCTGCACACCACATGACTGACGGCTGCACTTCTCCACCATCAGCCACGAAGGTGCGCAAGTACAGTTTTGCCCGAACAGGTTGAGACCGCAATCCGCAAACATGCATGCAGTTGTATTCAGTGCTTGAAGTGCACGCAGTACCAGCACCTCAACATTTTACTCTTTGGCTCTGGTACTTCTCACAAGCTCCTGTTACTCTCCTCTGCCCTCTCCATATCAGGTTCGTTGGGTACTACGTGACGCTCACCTGCTCCCGTTCTCACCTGCCTGCTAAGCTCTGGTGGCCAGACAGAGCAGGGAGAGGAGAAGCTGTGTGTACAGAAACTAGCTTGTCGGTGTCACTTTTAATGAACCAATCACAGCATGGATGGGACGGGACTAGGGTCTCTGGGAATCTCAGGGCACCCCACAATTTGATTGCAGTTGTCAGACTACTCTGAAAACTGAAATTTAATTATCAGGATGTACAATATGTGTACAGGACAGAGCTGTACACCAGTTTATTCTAAATTTGAGCCTGATGTTCTCAACACTTGACTAGTAGGTTAGTTAGTAATGACATACAACTTAATTAATATTACTTCGTTACTAATTTAGCTAATGTTACATAATTAAAAAACTAAATATTTTTAGCTCCTTTTACGGGACCCCCCATTATCGGCTGGGTGAGTAGTTGCAAAGTAGCAATATAATATGGAATTGTAATGTAGACATACTGGAGATGCTTCACTCACCTGGAAATTCCTAACATATATATCATTCCCCTTTCCAAGGTAACTGGTACCGCCCAAAACTATGCCTGCAAAGAGTGGGGCTCTCAGTGCCTGCCACAGACTGTTTAAACACCGCATAAGGATTTCATTTCTCCTGGACTTAATCCGGGAACAGTTTATCAACATGAAATGAGGGTTGAGACAATGTAGTCAGCTGCTTCAGCATGGTCCTAAAGCCTTCAGTTATGTTGAATGTTTTTATTGATAGGCTATAGTCTACATATAATTATGGAGGTCTGGACCTCAGTGACCTCATAGCTGGTTACAGCCATGTCTGGGGGTCCTCACCAAGAAAATTGGAGTATTAAAGGGATCCTATGCGATTCTGCAGAGAGTTTGTTGATATTTAAGTCCAACTGCCAAACAAACTTTCCCCTCCCTTCACTGCTCCTTTGGAAGCCCCACAGTTGTCAGCAACACACAGGAGCTTCTCGTTAGTCCTGAGAAGCTGCAGTCTTTATTCACCAGCCTCTGTAACTTGTAGGTACATTTACTGCTGAACAAGCCTTACTGCTGTTTGTTTACATTCTCTCTCCCACTGCTTCCAGTGCCTCACCGCCACCTGCTGCTCACTTCCAGCAGATTTGTTTGTGCTCAATTTACAGACTCAGGGCTGTTTAGGAAAACCGGATTTTGTTTTCAGAGCACACGAAAGACAGAGAGCTACCCACCCATGAGGACATATTCACCAAATTTAACAGTGTAATGGATAAGAATTGCAAAGTATTTACACTTATATTCCAGCATTCTGGAGACATTTTGTTTTCCAATTTATGGTGGACATGTCTTTATTTACATAACGGGAAACAATAAATTCATGCTGGAGGTGACAATTCATAAATAGGAAAATATCACAGATTATCATCATTATTATCTCAGTCCTTTTATCACATCATCCTGTCATGTAATTTTTTTGACGTTAGCTTCAGTCATTGAGAGAAAAGGTTAAGACGTCACGTGAGTTTTGGGTTTGTGGTCTTTGTAATTATGTATTTTCACAGTCTTATTCTTCAAAAGTTTTATATCAAAGTGCGATTTTCTTGACTTTTAAATGTAAATTTTATATTGACATATATTGTCATCATGATTAATTCAGAGCACAGTTCAAACGGGATCAAAAAATTCGTCATCATTGACTACCATACATATTTTTACCGAAGTAAGGTCCCATGGTGGTCCACCAGAAGGGGAGGAACTTGGGCTCTCTGCTATCAATATCGAATAATATGAAATTTTGTTAAGATTTTTGGCAAAATTGCCCAGCCCTGAAACGAAATAGCTGACACAATAATCAAATTTCATATTCACTCATCGTAACTTGGTTTATTGAATTCAAGAATGATATCTCAGTTTCTTTTATTAGAACCAGGGTTTTTTTATTAATGCAATCTGAGTTATTAACCCTTTATCTGTGAAACTATTTATATGTGGCACATGTCAGATGAAGTTGTTTTAAAACCAGGAACATGATGTGTTTTGCCCCCGACAGTTGGAGAGCTGCTGGCCCAGTATGGGTGGTATCTGCTTGTTGTGACTGTGCTGGTTTACCTGCTCCTCCAGCACCTGAACAAGAAGAAATCCAGCCGGAGCAGCTCACCCCCGCCAACGCTGCAAGGTCACCCCCAGCATTTATCTGTTTCCAAAGATCAGCAGCCTGTCGCACCAGCTGTGTGTAAATTCAAAAGCTTAAAGGTTCAGTGTGTAAGATTTAGTGGCATCTAGCGGTGAGGGTTGTGAGTTGCAACATTCTGTCCAGCCCACCACTGCCCCCTAACGTTTCAAACACGGCAAGACAGCTATGGTGGCTGACACAGCACAAAAGATGTCTCTTCTGAGACAGCAGAGTGGCCAGTCTTGAAATAAAGTTTCTTTAGGTAGATTTATAAAGAAATTATATTTACCTAATTATTCAGTAAAACCAGATGTTACTGTGACTTTGCCACTGACAGACAACACGGAAAATGTGAGCCAAGAGTGTGAAGGGGTTTTTGAGCCAAAGAATCGTCTTTCATTCACTGCATGTCATTTTGCAACACAGTCATCCAGTAGAGACCTGTACTGATAGATTTTAGTATTGAGCTAGCTTTACTATGATGTGATGCCAGGTGGCTCATGCCAGCCACAGTAACCATGATGATGGAACTCTTTAATTGTTGATTGGCTGCCTGCCTTAGTTACAACTTAATGTCTAAACTAAGCCGCTTTTTTTGAAGGTTCCTTCAGCCCACTGTTGTGCCTGCGAAGATTAGGCAAATTAACCAGCAGACCAAGGCTGTAGGCCTGTACGTCATACAAAGCAATGCACAGGCATCATTTTTTGAAAACACTATCCATGAGTAACATTTATAAATGAACATCAGATTTTACTGGAATGTAATTAAAAACTATAGGCTTTGCATTTTTGATAATGTTCATTACACATTAAATAGTAGCCAAACAAACTGGATAAAGCCATAAAGTTCTTAAAATAACTCCAGCACAGAGAAAGCAGCACAAAAATAAAATGGCGACAGTTTGGAAGGTCATTAAAATATTTCCAACAAACAAGAGCTACAGATCAGCTGCAGCACTCAGGTGTGTGTCCACCTGTGTCGGAGGAACGGGATGTTTAACGAGCTTTAATTACCTGCTGTAATCAGCTATTCTGCTTGTTTCGGAGAGGAGACCAACTTCGGCTCCATGTAGAAAATTCCTGGCTGATGAAAACACTTCATCAGCTGTTCACTGTAAACACTGCTGCAGCTGGCTGCTGTTTCCCAGCTATAAATTTAATGCTGACATAAGATCTCAGGCGGACATCAGCGAGACTTGTGGATAACAAACTGGATAAAAAACGTCTGTGACGCCTGAGTGTCGGAGTCAGAGGAACGTGATGTTTAACTAGTTCAGTTAACTGCTATAATCATCTGTTCTGCTTGAAGAGGAGGGGACTGATTTCGGCTCTGTGTAAAAATCTCCTGACTGATGAAAACTTAAAACAACAACTTAGGACAGAGTATTTAGCAGAAACACACCGGTGCGCGCTGGCTGCTATTTCCAATACATATATTTAATGCCAACATATATCTGAGGCGGACAGCGGCGAGACTTGCATGGCTATTTGACTGTTGATTGTGATTTATTGGTTTGCAAACAACGGTGTAAAAGAGAGGAGCAGTCATAGAAAAACGGCCGACATTGACCAGTTAAAACCAGTAGCCTCTACTCGCCCATTCAGAAATTCACTGCAAGGCAAACCTTGCCCAAAGTACCTGGTACTTTCTGAAAGAACTACCCCCCAAGCAGGGTCATTTTAGGGGGTAAAATGAAGACCCCACAAGAACATTTAGACCCTGGTCCCTCCTGTGGAAAAACAGTGAGTTCCTCCAAAGGTTCCTAGTCCTAGGGTGTAGTTCCTTTGGTCGAAATGCAGCTCTAGTGAGGTTCAGACCCAAATAATCGGGGTGTGACCTATTTTAGTAGCTGATTTAGTTAGTTACGAACTAAGTAGTAGTTGGGTTTTTTTTTGCTGGATGTGTTATGAGTGTGTATGTAGCCTACGTGTATGTCTTTAGCTGTTATTTGTTTTTTACGTGTATTTATTGTTTCTAAGGACAGCTACTACTATGCACTTTCTCCATGACAAATTTCCCCTAGGGGGCAATAAAGTATATTCTATTCTATTCTATTCTATTGAGCCTCCAGTGTTGCCTTTAAGCTCTGACTTATGAGAGAACTTACCCACACCTGGTGCAGCTCAGTGCAGTGCATGGAATCAAACATCCTGTAGAATAATTATCCAGAGTAACTGGAACACTTTCTTGAATAGGAAGACCTGCCAACGTACATGAATTTTCACATCAAGGCATGCAAACATCGGGCAGTTCTCTTTTTTTTTTTACACCCTAAGTAATGGATAATTGGTAAAGCCCGTGTATTTCTCTTTCAGCTAATGTGCTCTGTTATGTCTTGCCTGCTTCGTGAGAATATATCATTGTCCAGAACAAAATGAGCTGTAGCACTCCCAGGTTTGATATAGATTCAAGTCTAATAGACAGTCCAGGCTGAATCAGCTATGACCACCAGCTGCACAGCTAACAGAGCTAATTAGATAATGGCAGCTAGTTAGCGGTTGCTTCAGCTACAAGTAAAGCTGTCTGTCTATCACCAAACTCCATAAACCACAGAGAGCTACGGTGTTGCCTTTAGAAATAGAGTCCAAGGTGAAAATAAATAAAGTAAAGAACAACAGAAGTCCGCACCTCAGAGAAGATCAAACTACAGGATATTGCCATCTTTTCTTGATAAATGACATGAACTGTGATTTTCTTTTTTTTTTTAACTGTGATTCTCTGCTTTGTTTTTGCTTTTTTCACCTGAAGATGCTGCGTTGGTGGCCAGAAATCAAGAGGCCATGGAAACAGCTCGGAGAAAGATGCAAGAGGAGCTTGATGCCAAAGCAGCCGCCTTCGGAGAAAAACAGAAACAGGTGCTCGGTAACACTTTATTTTAAGGTGCTTGTAATAGGCAGTAATTAACAGTTAATAAGACACTAATAAGACTTTATAGGATGCTTATAAACATAAATAAGTCAATATAAGTGTTAATTAAAGCATAATTAACACATTTAGTATTGCTTATTAGACAATTATAGCCTCTTATTAGAAACGTGTTAACAAGTCATAAATACCTCATGAACATTAATAAGATGTTTATTAACATTAATGAGACTTAATGAGTGTTGGTAATGTCCTAAAACACGTTTATTATTGCTTGTAAGATATTTGTGAACACTTATTAGAAACTTGTTAACAGCTTATAGACCACTCAATGTTAATAGGATGTTTAATGACAGTAATTAGACTGTAAGAGGTTTATATTACTGCCTTACAAAGGCTAATCTATCCTTTATTATGCACTTATTAGCCATCAACAATGCTCCTTTGCAGCTACCTAAACTAAAGTGGGAACAGTGTCTTATTTCAATTAATAACTCCTTTATTATGCACTTATTAACCATTAACAATGCTCCTTTGCAGGTACCTAAACTAAAGTGGGAACAGTGTCTTATTAAGATGAGAAGATGTTTATCTACTCATAGTGGGGTGACAATGGCGCAGTGGTTAACCCCTCGTTGCTCCAGAGGCTTGCAACCTCTGACATGCATAGCAAAATATTTAAAAAGTTATAGTTATAGTCAAGCACAAAAGCATAACATTTTTTTTACATTTCATAACTTTCAACTAACCAAAAGTATAATAAAGTTCCACTCAAACGCACAAATAAAATATCACACTTCTTATTAAGTGTTAATTACTGCTTATTACAAGCACCTTAAAATAAAGTGTTACCAGGTGCTCTTTTGAAACAGAAATGTTTAAAGAAAGATGGTGGACTGTCTATGATGTCAAAACTTGAACTGGATGTGCAATGTGTTTTGTGAACAGCAAGAAGAAGAGAAGAGAAGGCAGAAGATAGAGATGTGGGAGTGTGTGCAACAAGGAAAGAGTTACAAAGGAACTGCAAAGCTTTCTCAAGTAAGTACAGTGTTTCCCCTACCAGTGTTTTGAAAAAATTATATGATAATGTAGAGGCATAACTATTCCACTGCACCTTTCAATTGTAAAAATAGAAAATAAGCCAACTCAGATTTTAAATCAGTGTCTGCTAAATATTTCATCAGCTGCCCCGGAGCGCAGCGCAGAGAGCCACAGTGTAGCCACGTACACTCTGTGGACCTGCAGCCTAAAGCAGGATAATTTCAGGTGGCAGGATGCAGGATCACCTCTCCCCGATATTAGACGTGAATTTGGCTTCTGAGTCCTTTTCAGAAATGGAATCGAATTATCATCGTAAAAAACAGAGATAGCATCAAATAGCATTAAAGAATTGCAGAAGAGAGAGAGTTTTTAATCATGCACACAGAAAAATGATTGGTTAAAAATAACCCAACTTGGGTTGCTTTATAACCCAACCGCTGGATCGCGATTGCACCAGTCCAACAGTAGTTAATTTGACCCAGCAAATTTTTAACCCAACAGATGAGTGAAATATTCTACCCAAATGCTGGGTCAAGTTGATTACAATTCTGGGTTGATTCAACTAAAATTAACCCATATGCCAGATTAATTCCAACACTTTACAGTACAATTTAATTCAATTCAATTCAATTCAATTTTATTTATATAGCGCCAAATCACAACAACAGTTATCTCACAGCGCTTTTCATAAAGAGCAGGTCTAGACCATACTCTGAAGTTATTTACAGAAGCCCAACAATTCCCACCAAGAGCAAGCACTAGGCTGACACAGGCAAGGAAAAACTTCCTTTTAAGAGGCAGAAACCTCGAGAGCAGAACCATGGCTCAGGGTGGTGGCCATCTGCCTCGGCCGGTTGGGGTGAGGGGAAAGAGAGAGAGAGAGAGCAAGAGAGAGAGAGCAGAGGGAGGCAACCTACACAGTATACACATAGAGGTACAGACAATAAAGGTGATGGTGCTATAGACTAAATGAAAAATGGTACAGATATTTATAGTAATGTTAATGATAATAATAATAACAGTAATAATAGCAATAGGACTAGTAATAGCAATTGCAACTGTAGCAGAGGGCGCCGAGCAGGAACACGGGGCAGCAGGAGACTCCCAACCACAGATCCAGACTCCACAGCTCCAGAGCCAGCAACACCCGCAGGAAGTGACAGGACGGGGAAGCACACGACCACGGGAGAGGGAGAAAAAAATCGAGTTAGTAACATGCATTAATGGGATGAGGTTGCACTCAGAGAGAAAGAGAGAGGAGGAGAGAGGAGCTCAGTGCATCATGGGAAATCCCCCGGCAGTCTAGCCTATAGCAGCATAACTAAGGGATGGTTCAGGACTCACCCGAGCCAGCCCTAACTATAAGCTTTATCAAAAAGGAAAGTCTTAAGCCTACTCTTAAATGTAGAGACGGTGTCTGCCTCCCGAACCCAAACTGGAACCTGGTTCCACAGGAGAGGAGCCTGATAGCTGAACGCTCTGGCTCCCATTCTACTTTTGGAGACTCTAGGAACCACAAGTAATCCTGCATTCTGGGAGCGCAGTGCTCTGGTGGGGTAGTAAGGTACTATGAGCTCTTTAAGATAAGATGGTGCCTGACCATTAAGAGCTTTGAATGTGAGAAGAAGGATTTTAAATTCTATTCTGGATTTTACAGGAAGCCAATGCAGAGAAGCTAAGACAGGAGAGATATGATCTCTTTACTGGTTCCTGTCAAAACACGTGCTGCAGCATTCTGGATCAGCTGAAGAGTCTTAATGGACTTTTCGAAGAGCCTGATAATAAGGAATTGCAGTAATCCAGTCTAGAAGTAACAAATGCATGGACTAGTTTTTCTGCATCATTTTTAGACAGGATGTTCCTGATTTTTGCAATATTACGTAGGTGAAAAAAAGCGGTCCTTGAAATTTGCTTAATGTGAGAGTTGAATGACATGTCCTGATCAAAGATAACTCCAAGATTTCTCACAGTGGTGCTGGAGGCCAGGGCGATGCCATCCAGGGAAACTATATCTTTAGATAATGCGTCGCGGAGGTGCTTAGGCCCCAGAATTTAAGAAAATAAATTGCAATAGACTACCCATAGCCATAAAACTGTTAAACTACAAACCTAGAGCAGAATACATGCTAGCTGTATGCATATATTATGCAATAAACCCTTAAACAATACAAAAACAAAACAACATAATGGAATCTTTGAAAAAATGTATTAAATTAATTAATATCAACAATACAGTAGAACGGGTGGAGTTCATATCACTCAGGTAGGAAAACATTGCAAACAGAGCAAAACAACAATTACGAATAAACTAGCTGAAAATTCAACAGGCCAACAGTCAAAAGCTCTATAGTGAACAACAAATGCACTCTGATCATTTCAGCGTCAGGATGTGGGGGTATGGTTTGCATGCCTTGGCCTCATGGAGGTACTCCACCAGGCTAAAAAAGAAACAATACAAGAGAGCAAGTGAGAGAGTGTGAGTGTGAGTGAGTAAGGACCAAATGTCCACCGACAACTATAATAGAATTAAAATATAGACATTGTGAGGACAATTTTCCTGGTTCTCACTAAAGAAATGTTTGTTTTTTGATAAAGTCTAGTTAGCTTTACAATTTGGAAAAGATTCAGTGCATCTCTAATTCAGAAAGTTGAACTTTTGATAAAGTCTTGATGGTTATGGCATATAGCTCACAAAAACAATTTAAAAGAGGATTCAGACCTCAGTTGACGTAAAAAGCCATAAATCGATTGATGATCTATCATCACAATAAACAAGCTAAGAAAATGTGTGCGGCCCACCTACAGTGAGGAAAATAAGTATTTGAACACCCTGCTATTTTGCAAGTTCTCCCACTTAGAAATCATGGAGGGTCTGAAATTGTCATCGTAGGTGCATGTCCAGTGTGAGAGACATGATCTAAAAAAACAAAATCCAGAAATCACAATGTATGATTTTTTAACTATTTATTTGTATGATACAGCTGCAAATAAGTATTTGAACACCTGAGAAAATCAATGTTAATATTTGGTACAGTAGCCTTTGTTTGCAGTTACAGAGGTCAAACGTTTCCTGTAGTTTTTCACCAGGTTTGCACTGCAGGAGGGATTTTGGCCCACTCCTCCACACAGAGCTTCTCTAGATCAGTCGGGTTTCTGGGCTGTCGCTGAGAAACAGAGTTTGAGCTCCCTCCAAAGATTCTCTATTGGGTTTAGGTCTGGAGACTGGCTAGGCCACGCCAGAACCTTGATATGCTTCTTACAGAGCCACTCCTTGGTTATCCTGGCTGTGTGCTTCGGGTCATTGTCATGTTGGAAGACCCAGCCTCGACCCATCTTCAATGCTCTAACTGAGGGAAGGAGGTTGTTCCCCAAAATCTCGCAATACATGGCCCCGGTCATCCTCTCCTTAATACAGTGCAGTCGGCCCTGTCCCATGTGCAGAGAAACACCCCCAAAGCATGATGCTACCACCCCCATGCTTCACAGTAGGGATGGTGTTCTTGGGATGGTACTCATCATTCTTCTTCCTCCAAACACGGTTAGTGGAATTATGACCAAAAAGTTCTATTTTGGTCTCATCTGACCACATGACTTTCTCCCATGACTCCTCTGGATCATCCAAAAGGTCATTGGCAAACTTCAGACGGGCCTTGACGTGTGCTGGTTTAAGCAGGGGAACCTTCCGTGCCATGCATGATTTCAATCCATGACGTCTTAGTGTATTACCAACAGTAACCTTGGAAACGGTGGTCCCAGCTCTTTTCAGGTCATTGACCAGCTCCTCCCGTGTAGTTCTGGGCTGATTTCTCACCTTTCTTAGGATCATTGAGACCCCACGAGGTGAGATCTCACATGGATCCCCAGTCCAAGGGTGACTGACAGTCATGTTTCTTCCATTTTCTAATGTTTGCTCCAACAGTGGACCTTTTTTCACCAAGCTGCTTGGCAGTTTCCCCGCAGCCCTTTCCAGCCTCGTGGAGGTGTACAATTTTGTCTCTAGTGTCTTTGGACAGCTCTTTGGTCTTGGCCATGTTAGTCGTTGGATCCTTACTGATTGTATGGGGTGGACAGGTGTCTTTATGCAGCTAACAACCTCAAACAGGTGCATCTAATTTAGGATAATAAATGGAGTGGAGGTGGACATTTTGAAGGCAGACTAACAGGTCTTTGAGGGTCAGAATTCTATCTGATAGACAGGTGTTCAAATACTTATTTGCAGCTGTATCATACAAATAAATAGTTAAAAATCATATATTGCGATTTCTGGATTTTTTTTTTAGATTATGTCTCTCACAGTGGACATGCACCTACGATGACAATTTCAGACCCCTCCGTGATTTCTAAGTGGGAGAACTTGCAAAATAGCAGGGTGTTCAAATACTTATTTTCCTCACTGTATCTGACTAACCTATCTGGCCAATAGGCAGCCGTGTTAGGTGGTCAGATAGGTGGGCTGCAAATGCTTTGTAGATTTAGAAGACTTCTTTAGAGTTGACCTCATAGGGTCATGTCCAAATGGGTAAAAATACAAAACTGTCCAGCTTCTGATAAATATATTAATTTCTGCACTCAATACTTTGTTGGTGTCTGTTTTAGAACAAATTTCTGCATCAGTGTGGTGTGGTACGTTAAGCAGCCTGTGGCACTGCCAGGGTGTGTTAAAAGCCCAGAATGCTTTGACAGCTTGTAGAACAGCTATTTTCCGAATACTGTCAGGCTATGTCTGATGACTTTGCCCCAATTACCTTAACTATTATCCAATATCCACTTAACTTTTCTTGACTGTTTAAACCTCATATTAGCTACAGCTAAACTAAGGGAAACATTTTTGCAAGAAAGGAGTGTGCATTTGTCCCTAATTATTTACAATAGGATCAACTGGAATGATAACAGCCACTAATTACTCTTTTAATGTTCAAATCACATTTTAGCATTTTAATGAGATAGACTAGAAAGAAAATAAAAACCTATGAATTAGGGTTGGGCCGAGAGATGATGACTGACAGCAGGTTTTAATCCCCATGAATATTATTATCATTTTTACATATGCCTGCTTTGCACCTGCCTCGGACTTCTCCTCTCCCCACACTCACACACCCCTACACCTTCCCCGTCTACTCTGCTTTCTCCATCAGCAGTATGTTTGATAAAGTTGCCTAAATAATAATAATAATAATAATGCATTACATTTATGTAGCGCTTTATCATAGACACTCAAAGCGCTTTACAGGGAAGTGGGGGGGACTCGCCTCAACCACCACCAATGTGTAGCACCCACCTGGGTGATGCACGGCAGCCATTTAGCGCCAGAACGCTCACCACACATCAGCTTGAGGTGGAGAGGGAGGGAAACATTGAGCCAATTACTGTGGGGGATGATTAGATGGCCAGGTGGTGACAGCCAGGTTGGGTATTTTGCCATGACACCAGGGAACCCCCTACTCTTTGCGACAAGTGCCGTGGGATCTTTAATGACCACAATGAGTCAGGACCTCGGTTTTACGTCTCATCCGAAGGACGGCAGCTCCTACAGCGCAGTGTCCCCATCACTGGGATCTTATTATTAGGACCAGAGGGAAGACTGCCCCCTACTGGCCCACCAACACCACTTCCAGCAGCAACTTAGTTTTCCCAGGTGGTCTCCCATCCAGGTACTGGCCAAGCCCAACCTGCTTAGCTTCAGTCAATCAGCAGTAGCAGGGTTTACATTGGTATGGCTGCTGGTAAATGATACAGAACTCGCCTTTTTTCCACCCATGATCCGTTATCACCGCAGCAGGTGAGCTGCGTGCCAGCTTGTTAATCACATAGCCTTTCAAACGATCGAAACCAACATCTGCACCCTGTATGTTCACTGCTGCTTTACCTGGTCTTGCTTGTAAAATATCCACAGCGATTTGTAATATAATAGGCTACCAAGTTTTTTACGGAGTGAAGTCTGTCAGTCATTCAAATGCTGGAAGAGGCATTAAAGTTAGTTTGCCATAGTACATTTCAATGATATTGACATTGTGTGTGAGTATACTGCGGACTTACATTGCGGGTCTTGAAGAAGTCAGTCATCCTCTCGCAGGTCCTCTGGGAGGGCACGAGGGGCCAGAATGCATCTCATGTGGACATCACATTGTTCCTAGATTAATAAAGAAAATAATTATGAATATACAAATATTTTTTCAGTACATCAAGCCATATAGTGTAACCGTTATTCCAATGTAATTCTAAAATAATAATACTATTAATAGCAACAATAATAAATCCATCCTGCTGCAACTACCTATAAGACAAGACGTACAACATGACAAAAGATATCTTGAAGCCAGTGCAGTAGGACTGGACCCCGGTATTGTAGTTAATCACTGTGTAGGTTTTCGATTTTTGATTTGGTGATTTTGATATTTGGACACGCACCCACACTTCTGTTTCTTGAACCTCTTTAGCCCAGATTAACATTCCATGTTAACAACTTCTGCATGGATACACTACATCTCTCTTCATCTGTTCCTCTGCACCTGTTAGTAAACTGTACAGGGATCAATCATTGCATCGAACAATATGTACTTTCTAACTTCCACCTCACAAGCACCTTGATTTCTGTATCAGAAAGACTCTTCCCGTCTTTTAGGACACGTCAGACTGCGTTTTCTTTATTTCAGCCAGTGTGAGTTTGAGTCTCTGCGCTGACTGCCATTATAACACTAACGTTTAGTGTTTGTTGCTGATCCCAGAGTTCAAACACTCAAATGAAATATTTCTCCTCCACTTCAGTGATCAGCACCTCGATCTCACACTCAGTGACGTTTCTCTTTTCACGTGTTTCACAGCAGCCGTTGTTATTTGGACCTCAGAAGGTGATGCTGGCGTATTTATGGTCATTTGCATAGTAATTTATGGGAGGAGCCAAGGCAGGGTATTGGACTCATGCATGTGCGCTCAAGACACACAAGCCGTCATATCGAAGTCAGCATGCTAGCAATAGGTCACTTAACTTTCAGAAGTGAAAACACATTGTAGATTGCGAGGCTGTGTGGGCAGAGTCAGATAATCCATTAAAAAAATTTAAAACATATGTTTGGTTAAGACAATACATGAGCATAGCCTCGTCCGACCCACTTAGATCCTGTGTACAGCAGCATGAAGTGGCGTCAGATAATAACTTGTTTGATAGGGCAGAATTCACAACTCACAACACATGTTGCTGCAACAATGCATTCATTCTGAATTGTCTCTATAAATAGTAATAATAATAGCCTGTTTTAACATCCTACTGTTGCGATAGCCTACATTTATTGTGAACTGTCGATTGTGAACGATTACGCACTCTGTGATGAAAAAGGTGCTTAAATTGTAAAGAATTTAGATTTTTTTTAATGGAAAACACAGAATTTAACAGTGATTTGATTAAAGGTCGTACATCAACGTGGTCACAGTTTGAGTTCCTCACTGTACTGTCTGATTAATGTGTATCACTGCAGACCACTGAAGAGGCCAGCACATCAACCACAGTGCTGAAACCAAAGACTGAGAGGAAGCCGCTGCGCAGTGCAGGTATGTACTTTACAGAACAGCACAGACTGATGCTCTCAATATTCAGCACAGTAGGAGATTAATGGGGGTTCATTTTCTGCTGCTAGTTCTGCATAACTAGCACTGTTGTGAGGACACTGTACAATCACGATGCCAGCTCAACATTGTGATGTCTGTCTGCGATTGGCAGTGGATGATGGCGTCGTCTGCAGCCAACAATGCATGTTAGGTGCATGCCTCTAATCAGCCCCTGTATAAATGTAAATGTATATATTTGTATATGGTCTTTTCAACCATGGTTTGTTCCACTGCCTGCTTTCCCTCTCACAGCAGTCCAGTGGCAGAAAACCAGTTTAAATCCGTCAGTAGTTGTGGAGCTCCAGTAATGTTAAGCAGACTGCAGGTCTGTTTTATGCACTTTAAACATTTGATGAACTGATTCTTTTGTCTTTAATACAGATGATGCTGAGTCATTAATTAATTAATCATGACAAAAAGTTATGATAACTGAATATTTTTCCATGAGTCCATTCTGTTAGTGTAACATAACCAAGCTTATTTGGTGGCTTGTTTAACAGCTTATTGGACTGGAACTCATCTTCTACAGCTAGAAGTGTCCAGATTGATCAACTGGGGACTGAAACAGGCAGTTTATTTTCACTTACTCGGCTCCGAGCAGTGTCAAATATCCAATTTTCTCCTGGTGACATTGAACATTACAAATGCCCTGTGCTGCATTTCACATGTGTGCACAGACTGTAAAAGAACAAACATGATTTAACTCATTTATTTCTAACTGAAACATTTCCCCCGAATAATTCTGGTGTAAATTCTGTTTTGGACAAAATCAATTCAATATTTCATCATTTGGCTCTATTGTCCAATTTAAAAGCCTCCAAACCAAAACCTCAACAAAGGACTAATAACAAATGGTTTGACACTGAATACAAAAACCTAGGGAAAACTTTAAGGAAATTATCAAATGAAAAGCATAGAGACCCAGATAACCACAACATACGCTGTCAATATGAGGCCACTCTGAAACAATACAAGTACACCCTAAAAACAAAGAGAGAACAAAAAAGCAAGAACCAGCTCTGTGAAATTGAGGAATCCTTATAGAGTCCAACCAAAATTCAGTCAGTTCTGGGAGAAATGAAACAACCTAAACAAAACCCAGCAAGATTAATTGGCGATCCAAGATGTAAATACTTGGATTAATCACTTTAGCTAATTATATAGTGATATTGCAAATAATGATGATCTGTTCAAGATATTCACAAAATGGAAAACTCTGGAGACGGTGATAAAAAAATGACCAATACCCTCTAGATTACCCTGTAACAGAACAAGAATTAACAGAAGTCACCCAGTCCCTGAAAGGAAAGAAGGCTTGTGGTATCGATGGAATCCTCAGCAAAATGATCAAATACTCAGACCATAAAATAAGATTATCTATACTAAAACTATTTGTTAATATTCTATAAACTGATACTTTTCCAGACATCTGGAACAAAGGTTTAATAACCCCAGTTCATAAATCCGGAGATAAATATGACCCAAATAACTACAGAGGAATATGTGTATCCAGTAACCTGGGAAAAATATTCTGCAACATCATTAATAAGTGACTTGTCAACTTTCTTAAAGACCACAATATTCTGCATAAATGCCAATTGTTTTTTTGTCAAATTGCAGCACAACGGACTATATATTAAATTCAATTTTATTTATATAGCGCCAAATCACAACAACAGTTATCTCAAAGTGCTTTTCATAAAAGAGCAGGTCTAGACCGTACTTACCCTCCAGACTTTAATTGATCAAGAATTAAACATTAAGAAAAGAAAGGTATGCCTGTTTTGTTTTCACTTACCTTGGCCTCAACATGACATACACAGGGAACTTCAACATGGCTGTGAAAGATCTGAGGGACAAAGCAAGGAGAGCTTTCTATGCAATAAAAAGAAACATTATATTCACATTGAAATCTGGCTTAAAACATTTCCAATTTGTACTAGAACCAATAGTTTTGGGGGGGCAAAATAAATAATGAATTTGAGAAATGGGGCAAAACAAAGAATCTTTCCATACTGAGTTCTGTAAGAGCATCCTAAAGGTGCAGAGAAAAAAGCCAATTCGGTGTTCAGTGTCTTGCCCGAGGACAGTTCGACACGCAGCCTGGGGGAGCCGGGGATTGAACCACCGACCTTCCAATTAACGGACAACCCGCTCTACCTCTTGAGCCACAGCCGCCCAGATCTGCTGTCTGTCGAAGCTAGATCAAATGAATGATGTGTATTTGATACTATTTGATAATTTTTACATAAGTATTATTCTGTTTGAAATAAACTGTTTATTAGTAGTAGTGTTTATTAGTTTGTGGAGCCCAGGAAGAATAGCTTTTGCTTCAGCTTCATCTTATAAAATATAACAAGGCCGCACAGACACTATGAAAATTACACAATTGGTTGTTATTTGTAAAAGAGACAAATATGTACAGACAAATGTGGTGTAACAGTAATATAATGTTATTTATTCAATATGTATAGGGGAAATAATACGAGTATTGGTAGCAGTTCTCTGGGCAGAGAGATGTTTGACAATGTAACACCGTCCGATGTTCTGCTTAACAGAGTGGACTGCATGTAGGGCTGAACGATTTTGGAAAATAATCTAATTGCGATTTTTTTAACCAATATTGCGATTTCGATTCGATTAATTTTTAAGCTCTTTAACTTCTGTATTATTCAAAACGGACAAGCAGTAAATCAGTGTGTAGTGTGATATTAGATAGATTAAACTGTTCTGTCTTGTGGCTCAGGCCTGTGTTGTGATGAATTAGGTAAAATTATTATTATGAGCAATAAGATATAAGAAATTATAATAATATGAGAGACAATTTGAGTCAAGTCATGGCATTAAATAATATGATATAATATCATCAGGTCGGCCTACCTTTTCACCACAGGGTATTATACAATAAGCTCAATACAAACCCCACAGTTCAACCACCAATTAATGAGTCCTGATCTCAGGTCAGATCTCCTGGAGTCCATCTTTCTGTATCCCCGTAAGCAAACTAAGAATACTCAGTTGGAGGTTCAATTCAAAAGTTGGCTAACTAAAATAGAACAGAGTGGCGCTCTCGTGTTTAATAGACAAGCTTAGTAATTCTCCGACAACACCGGAGTTCCCCTCCTCCCTCCTCCCCGCAGCCTCCGATGCTGGTGAGCAGCACACCGGCTTTAACCAGGCTGTAACTCAGGACAGACCGGGCCTCTTTCGCGTTTAGTTTGAAACGCCAGTTTACAGATATTTCTTGAGCTGACTGGTGGCTGTGTGTGTGACGCAGGCGCGATCGCCACAACACGCTTATCTTACTACACGCCGTCTTTCTGTTGAGCATTTTTCCGTCCATCAAAGCCGCGGACGGCCCGATGAATTCACCCACCACCATGTTACCCAGCGGTGGCTGCTGCTTTCATTCCATGTGACATTAAAGTTTATGCAGCTGAGCTTCTGTCAAGCTTAAGGACATTTTACAACAAGAAGGCAAGTTACAGCGTAACGTGCAGACGAAGCATTAACTTCGTCAGACTGCTTTCCGCTTGGGTGTCATGTGACGTCATGTGACCAGAGTATAATCGCCGCCTTTGCGATTAGAAAATTGCGCTTTATTAAATCGCGATTAAATCGCAAATCCGATTAATCGTTCAGCCCTAACTGCATGGCCACAGTGGTTTGATGTTTGTATAAGCTACAGCACCTAGTTGTAATATTCTGGCAATAATTCATAGTCAGAGAACATACACGCTAACTGTTAGATTTTAAAACCTTTTTATTTACATAAAAATATCAAGCTATTTGTCCTCAGAAATGATCTAAAAAATCTTGTGTGGAACTGTTAACAGGGGCTAAAGCAGTTTGCATTTCTGGTCTGTGTTTCAGACTACAATCCTCTGACTGGACAGGGAGGTGGCGGCTCTTACGCCTGGAGACCTGGCAGGAGAGGACCATCATCTGGTGGATGAGGTTAAAGAAGGCTGGAGACAGTGGTCTGTATGACCTTTGACCTCTGGCGTCCTGATGTACACACTGACTGGCTGAACCAAGCTGACAATGTTACCAAGGCTACTTATTGTTTAGACTATTTTCAACCTGCTCTATACTTCTGATGAGGGTTAACCACTTAGCAGCATTCATAGCAGTTACCTGCTGTCCTGTTTCAGTTTGCTTGATTTGATCTACTGTTGCTAAAAGGGGTAAATGCATTTGGAACTGAAAGCTTGTAATGACGCCATTCATTTAAATGGTATGAAACCAGAATGTTTGGCTGATGAATTTCAGTCAGTGTGTCTTTGTTTTCTATTTTATTTTAGTTTATGAATCAATCACCATAGTTTTATAGTTGATATTAATACAGCACCTGATGCTAATTTTGTAAGGAGGGTATATCTCTACTGTCACATTTTTATGAAATAAAGATGCCTCCTGAAATTTGTATTTGTTCAGATGGGAATCCACAAGTACCTGCAGGTGGTGTGAAAAGTGCAGCATGCTGGGTTCATACTTCAACTTTATTTCTCCAGTCCTCATTGAGGCAAAGATCTGTGACAAAATACATACAACATCACAAATATAGCCGCAAGTGGCAATGATGGAGATCCAAGCAGGTTGTAAAAAATTCAACATTTTACATAGCCAGAGAAGACCAGATGACTTAAAAGATTTAAGTGATGAAAGAATTTAGACTCTAAGCCAAGCCTTTTTTTAAGATAATTGCAGAAACAAACTTTTTTACAGCATTACTTTAGGTCATATACTTTCATTATATGTACCTGACAAGTGGGTGAAATGTTCACCCAACCTGCCAAATTTTGTGTTTCCAAGTTTTAAGGTTTATGCTGCACAAACACTTTTTAGCAGAGGAAAATAGTGTCATGACCTACAAGAACAGAAAAATTTTGACTCACTATAGTATGGATAACCCCCTTTGCAAGTTGTACTTGGTCATCTGGAGATTTGAACCCTAGAAGTTCATATACCCAGAGTGAGAGTGACTTACTGAACTACTGGTGAGAGGCTGTGTCCACACACCTCACTAATTAGGGCAGTGACATCACATTCAATTCAATTTTAATTCAATTCAATTCAATTCAATTTTATTTATATAGCGCCAATCACAACAACAGTTATCTCACAGCGCTTTTCATAAAGAGCAGGTCTAGACCGAACTCTGAAGTTATTTACAGAAGCCCAACAATTCCCACCAAGAGCAGCACTAGGCGACACAGGCAAGGAAAAACTTCCTTTTAAGAGGCAGAAACCTTGAGCAGAACCATGGCTCAGAGTGGGCGGCCATCTGCCTCGACCGGTTGGGGTGAGGGGGAGAGAGAGAGAGAGAGAGCGAGAGAGAGCGGAGGGAGGCAACCTACACAGTATACACATAGAGGTACAGACAATAAAGGTGATGGTGCTATAGACTGAATGAAAAATGGTACAGATATTTATAGTAATGTTAATGATAATAATAACAGTAATAATAGCAATAGGACTTGTAATAGCAATTGCAACTGTAGCAGAGGGCGTCGAGCAGGAACACGGGGGCAGCAGGAGACTCCCAACCACAGATCCAGACTCCACAGCTCCAGAGCCAGCAACACCCGCAGGAAGCGACAGGAGGGGGAAGCACACGACCACGGGAGAGGGAGAAAAAATCGAGTTAGTAACATGCATTAATGGGATGAGGTTGCACTCAGAGAGAAAGAAGAGGAGAGAGGAGCTCAGTGCATCATGGGAAATCCCCCGGCAGTCTAGCCTATAGCAGCATAACTAAGGGATGGTTCAGGACTCACCCGAGCCAGCCCTAACTATAAGCTTTATCAAAAAGGAAAGTCTTAAGCCTACTCTTAAATGTAGAGACGGTGTCTGCCTCCCGAACCCAAACTGGAACCTGGTTCCACAGGAGAGGAGCCTGATAGCTGAACGCTCTGGCTCCCATTCTACTTTTGGAGACTCTAGGAACCACAAGTAATCCTGCATTCTGGGAGCGCAGTGCTCTGGTGGGGTAGTAAGGTACTATGAGCTCTTTAAGATAAGATGGTGCCTGACCATTAAGAGCTTTGTATGTGAAAGAGAAGGATTTTAAATTCTATTCTGGATTTTACAGGAAGCCAATGCAGAGAAGCTAAGACAGGAGAGATATGATCTCTTTTACTGGTTCCTGTCAGGACACGTGCTGCAGCATTCTGGATCAGCTGAAGAGTCTTAATGGACTTTTTCGAAGAGCCTGATAATAAGGAATTGCAGTAATCCAGTCTAGAAGTAACAAATGCATGGACTAGTTTTTCTGCATCATTTTTAGACAGGATGTTCCTGATTTTTGCAATATTACGTAGGTGAAAAAAGGCGGTCCTTGAAATTTGCTTAATGTGAGAGTTGAATGACATGTCCTGATCAAAGATAACTCCAAGATTTCTCACAGTGGTGCTGGAGGCCAGGGCGATGCCATCCAGGAAACTACATCTTTAGATAATGCGGCAGGAGGTGCTTAGGGCCTAGAACAATAACTTCAGTTTTATCTGAGTTTAACATTAGAAAATTGCAGGTCATCCAGGTTTTAACATCCTGAAGACACATTTGAAGCTTAGCTAACTGATGAGTTTCATCTGGCTTGATCGATAGATATAACTGAGTATCATCTGCATAACAATGAAAGTTTATGGAGTGTTTCCTGATAATATTGCCTAAAGGAAGCATATATAAAGTGAAGAGGATTGGTCCGAGCACAGATCCTTGTGGACCTCCATGACTAACTTTGGTATGCATGGAGGACTCATCGTTAACATGTACAAACTGAAATCGATCTGATAAATAGGACTTAAACCAGCTTAGAGCGGTTCCTTTAATGCCAATGAAATGTTCCAGTCTCTGTAATAGGATCTGATGGTCAATGGTATCAAATGCAGCACTAAGATCTAGTAAAACCAATACAGAGACAAGTCCTTTGTCTGATGCAGTTAGGAGGTCATTAGTAATTTTCACCAGTGCTGTCTCTGTGCTATGATGAGCTCTAAATCCTGACTGAAAATCCTCAAATAAACTATTGCTATGTAGAAAGTCACACAGCTGTTTGGCGACTGCTTTCTCCAGGACCTTAGAGATAAATGGAAGGTTAGATATAGGTCTATAGTTGGCTAAAACGTCTGGATCCAGGTTGGGCTTTTTCAGAAGAGGTTTAATTACAGCTACTTTAAAGTACTGTTGCACGTAGCCTGTTGATAAAGACAAATTGATCACATCCAGCAGAGAAGTGCCAACCAAGGGCAAAACTTCTTTAAGCAGCCTAGTCGGGATGGGGTCTAAGAGGCAGGTAGATGGTTTAGATGAAGAAATTATTGAAGTTAGTTGATAAAGGTTGAGGGAAGCAAAGCAGTCTAAACATACAGCTGTTTCTAAAGTTCCTGAGTATAGAGTTAAGTCGGTGCCAGTTGAGGGCAGGTCTTGGTGGATTTTGTTTCTAATAGTCAGAATTTTATCATTAAAGAAGCTCATGAAGCCGTAACTACTGAGAGCTATGGGAATACTTTGCTCACTAGAGCTGTGACTTTCAATCAGCCTGGCTACAGTGCTGAAAAGAAACCTGGAGTCCACATTTTACTCTCCTATTCGTTTGCACTATTGCTCTTGTGGTTTTAATTTTTATGAGGTTTTTATGCACAGCTCCTCTTCTGTTTACCTTTGATTTAAATAATTTCAATGGTCGGGGGACAGACACCGTCACTATAGGGTTTTCACTAAGTAACTCCTGGAATGGAGGAGCAGAGAAGTGTGTTATACTGCGACTCTGCGTAGGGTTTTGGGTGGGTAACTGGTCTCAACTCTGGGTTGTCATGGTTTTGGTCCGCTAATAAAGTTGGCCAGATTTCTGGAAATGAGAGCTGCTCCTTGCCAAGTGGGATGTATCACATGTGCCAGACTCAGATATTTTTGTCAGTTTAAAGGGCCAATATGCAGTTTTCAGCGGCCACTAGCAGCTCTGTTTTAAGATTGCAACCAGTGTGTGCTCGTACGTGTGCTCTCTTGAACTCATGAGCAAGCATAATCCGAAACACAACCATTTTCATACAGAGATCCCACAATAAACAGTGTATCACCGGCATATCGACTTTGGCTTTTCTCCAGATTTCCTTACTTCAACGTTCCCGACTCTGTACCGGCAATACTCCTGGAAAAAAAGGCAGCGGCTAAAGAGACAGGGAGGCAGCTTCACACAACATACTGGAACAGTAATACTGTATGCTTACAGTAATAGTTTTAACAGCTGCAGATTGAACTAATCCATGCTGGTTACATGACAACGGTACATTTACTGCATTTAGCTGACGTCATAGATCAGTGTTAGCTCACTTGCTGCTTTAAGTAACTAACATTACTGTGTATTTTTCAGTGGAGGCTCAGCAATGAGAGTAGAGCTACATGTATTGGAAAATAATGAAATGGTTAGTGAGCTAGACTGTTATAAATGAGATTTTTGCCACAGTTTATAACCATTAAACCACATCAGGTAATGTTTCTGTAGTGAATATTGGGTCACATTAGTTATAGCGACTGAGACGGTGGAGAAGCTGTGTACCTGAGTATCACTAAACCCCAAATAGCTCTAAATTAAACGTTATGATGTGAGAGCAGGGGCGAAAGTACCATTTTTCTGAAAAACCTGATTTAAAAAAATGATGTTGTAAACAGTGATATATTTTTTTGCTGTGGCCACTAACTCACAGGTGTGGTCTGTCAATATCAGGTGGTATTTTGTACAAATGTAGAACGACTTCCGTATAATTTCACTTTAAATATAAGCGGCATATTGTTACTTTCAACCCCATCAGTTGGATCGAAAGTAACACACAGCAGGGTCGAAAGCAGGGGTGTTTCCAGGCTCTTGAAACATTGGAGGCCCAGCTCAGATATCTTTCATGTTTTCACCTGTTTTCACCCCCCACCACCCTGTTGCTGCTTACACAAAGTACGTCAACAGTAAAAGACCTCTCCACAGTAACTCTAACAACTGTCTCATTTTCTGATAATAATTAACACTGATAATATTAACTAGGGGGGTCTGGGGGGTGCTTCCCCTGAAAAATGAGGGTTTTAAACATTTAATATCCTGCATTCTGGTGATTTGTTTTGCACCAATTTATTGAGAAAATGTCTGTGGTGACAATTCAAAATGAAACAATTTTGTGTAATATAAAGCAGTAAGGCTCCTGTAGATCAACCTTTCTCATACATTTTAATCCCAGCTGAGTCTACATACATGCTGGCATGCCTGAAGTAGCCTTAAGTCTTTTTAAATGTGCATATGGCACCATTTCACCTTCATAATAAATTAGCTTTATAAAGAAGATTTTGAGCAGTAAACACTTAATTTCCTGCATTCTGGTGACATTTTCTACACCAATTTGTGGTAGAAAAGTCTCTATTTTATAAGGGGAAGGACAAAGTGTAGGTGGCTGGTGACATCATCAGCAGCAGCAGTCCGTTGTGTATCGACGATGACTGTCTGGATTGGAGGCTATTGTAGGCAGGCTCTCGATCTACAGCAGCATTTGCTACAGACAGCCTTTTGCTGCAATGGAATAGTGCCGCCTCTCATGGGCTTTCTTGTAATCTTTCTGACGCTTTTTCTCAACAGCTGCGACTGCTGTTTTCAATCCACGCTGCCCTTTCTCACGCTGCAGGGCCTGTTTCTCCCAGCTTTCCGGGGAGATCCCGGTGTTCCTCATGTCTTTTCAGGGCATCTTTGAAACGCAGTTTTTGACCACCACGGCTTCTTTTGCCCTGTTTTAGCTCTGCGTAAAAAACTGCTTTGGCACATGTCCAGCCCATCACAGTTGTGATGATGTAATAAGGGCTTCAACACTGACAGAGCCAACTCGTTGGATTACCTCTACATCTGGGATTCGATCCTGCCATCTGATGTGTAAAATGGCACGTAGATAACGTGGCTGAACTCGTGTGAGTGTTTTGATATGTCGCTGTAGAGCGTTAAACACTCGGTGGCATAGAGCAGGCAAGGAAGTACAGCAGCATTGTAGACTTCCACTTATGTGCTGTACGAGATGTCATGACAGCTCCAGAGGCGTTCTCGAGAAAGCCAAAAGCCTTGGTAGCAGACTGAATTCTCCTCTCAACTTCCAGATCTGGGGAATTTGTGTGAGTCATTGTACTGCCAAGGTATGTGAAGGCCTTGACAGATTTCAGGGGCTATCCATGTATCGTCACTGGCTGTGGCTCTCTCATATTGTTGGAACACATTGGTGGTGGTTGATACAAAAGTTCAGTCTTCGAGATGTTAATGTTCAGTCCGAACAAATCTGCTGCCCACGAAAACCAATCTACTGTATGTTGCATGTCCTCATCTTGTTAGCCACGAGAGCAGCATCATCTGCATGGAGCAGCTCCCGGATGCATAGTTCTCTGGTCTTGGTGGTTGCTCTAAGTCGGGCTAAGTTGAAAAGCTTGCCGTCTGTCCTAGTGCAAATAAAGATCCCCTTGTGCAGATGAAGGCCCATTGAATCTAGCACAGCTGTGAGGTATAGCGAGAAAAGCGTCGGTGCAAGCATGCATCCCTGTTTCACATCATGGTTAACTTCAAAGGCTTCACTGGATTCCCCACCAATGAAGACTCCTTTCATCCCTATGTGAAACTGCTTGATGATGTTGACAAGTTTATCGGACATCCATAGATCTGTAAGACTTTCCAAAGAGTTTCTCGATCGACCGTGTCGAAGGCCTTTGAAAAGTCTACGAACACCACAAAGAGAGACTGATGTTGCTCCACTGCTTTCTCCTGTAGCTGCCGTAGAGTAAAAATCATGTCAGTGGTAGATCTCACCGACCTAAAGCCACATTGACTCTGGTAAGACTTGCTCTGCGATGTTTTTGAGCCGACTGAGTATGATTTTAGCCAGAACTTTGCCTGTTATGGCTAACAAGGAAATGCCTCTGTAATTTCCAGTCTGCTCGGTCTCCCTTTCTCTTTGTAGATTGTGACAATCAGTGCATCGTTGAAGTCCTGAGTTACACACTCAGGACAAGGCAGCTGTTAATAGGTTTCAGGAGCTCCTCTCTAAGTACTCTTCCTCCTTTCTTGAGCATCTCTGAGGGGATTCCATCTAGACCTGGTGCTCTGTGGCTTGCTGTGGCCTTTAGGTCTTTCTCAAGCTCTTCCATAGCGATCTCACAGCAGAGGTCATCACGACTCTGGTGTCTCTTTAGCCATTTACAGGCATCTGGTTCAGCAGATCCTTGCTGATTTAGCAAATAACAGAAATGCTTTTTCCATTTACTCTGAATCTCATGTACTTCCATGTAGAGTTTTTCTCCATCTGCTGACTTGACAGGTGCCACTGCATTGCTCCTTGGACCATAGATGGCCTTTAGTCCTGTAAACAATCCATGGTAGTCATGGTTGTCAGCCATGCTTTGCAGTTTTTCTGCCTGCCTACTAGGGCTGAACGATTAATTGCATTTGCGATATCATCGCGACGTAATACAACAAGATTTTCTAATCGCAAAGGCTGCGATTATACTCTGGTCACATGACACTCAAGAGTAAAGCAGTCTGCAGACGAAGTTGATGCTTCGACTGCACTTAACGCTGTGCCTTGCCTTCTTGTTGTACAACGGCCTTAAGCTTGAAAGAAACTGTCACTACATAAACTTTAGTGTCACACAGGGAATGAAAGTAGCAGCCGCCACCGCGGGTAACTTGGTGGTGGGTGAAATCGTTGGGCACAGACGATTGACGGACAGGAAAAATGCACAACAGAAAAACGCCTGTAGTGAGGTAAGCGTATTGTGGTGATCTGCGCTTGCGTCTCACACACAGCCACCAGTCAGCTCAGGAAATATCTGTAAAACCGTGTTTCAAACTTTCTCATAGCATTTTTATTTGTTAATTAACATTCCTTAGTGCAAGCTATTTTTCAGAACATTTTTAACAAACGCTTTTAAAAAGTAGTGGCTACATGTCCCCAGCATCCCCACTGTTAATGACCCTCCCTCCCTGCTCCCTCCCTACAGGTTGAGCTGCTCCATGCTTACCACTTCACCTCTACTCTCCTCCTGCTCTCTTTCTGTCCCTCAGCACTGTCACTTTCATCGGTTTCACTGTCTCAGGGCTCCTGCTCTGCCTGGCAGTGGCCCAGGCTCTCCTTTACTACTTCAAGGTCCTGTGCCTGCATTATGCAGGGTAGGCTATGCAGCTGATGTTGAAATTACTGCATCTCCACTACCAAACATATTGGTTATTTTTGCACATTTGGCGATTTTTTTTTGGCCCATAACACAAGAAACAGCTCAAGCAGAGGGGGAGGGAGATGGGGCTGGTAACAGATGTAATTAGGCCAGCCCAATGTCAGTATAGGCATGCTTTATGGGCCAATCATTGGCTCATTTTTAAAAATCAGTTAGGTTATATAAATAAATAATTTACGTTATGCCGGCCCTAAAGGTTCGTCGGCCTACTGGGCATTAGACTGGTAGCCTATGCTTGATTACCCATGAGGATGCCTCCTTTAGACGGTCTCACAGACACACAGCCCGTCTGGGACCGTAGCCTAGGCCTACTCGATGAGACGAGCGCACTGCTCTTCATCAGAGGAAGAAAACCAAAACTGAAAACACTTGGGATCAAAGAGAAATATCACCATGATTCCACACAAATGTTCACTTCAGCACCTCTGATAAAGTGCAGCTCTCAGCCACTTTAGAGGAAATGCAGCATCCTGGAGACAGTAAAACAGTAGAAGGGGACAGAGGCAGCAGGACACAGAGTGTCAGGAGTCTGTGTCGCGGTCAGGTATTCCCTCACTACTGTGCGACAACTGTGCAATGCGCTCTCTCTCTCTCTCTCTAAATGCAGGCAGTCTGAGTAACAGTGGGGTAACAGTAACACATTACGTGAACTTCAAACAAAATCTTTAAATATTATTGCGAGTAGCCTCCACTCTTGGAAGACCTGAGAGACAGGCTGTGCCATGAAGATTATTGCCTATTAACATGGAGTCAGTGTGTTCATACGCAAAAACAATGTCGGACACCGTAGTTTTCTCTGGACCCCTGCCCAATCTGACCAGTGATGACATGTATAGCCGCATGTCATCATTCCACCGCTGGTTATCGAGGTGGTGTCCAGCAAACGATGTGGGCTTTGTAGATCATTGGCAGACTTTCTGGGGAAGACCTGGTCTGATTCAGAGAGACGGCATCCATCCCTCTTGGGAAGGAGCAGCTCTCATTTCCAGTGTTGGATGTAACTAGTTACAAAGTAACGCGTTACAGTAATAATATTACTTTTTTCAGTAACTGGTAGTGTAAGGCATTACTCGTCTGAAAATGGTAATATTATTACAGTTTTCTCGAGCTAGTTACTTGCGTTACATTTGCCAGTAGCACCTTCATCACACACAAGGCACACAACACAGAGAACAGAAGGGAAGGGGGGGAGGAGGTCGTGAATGGAACAGTGATTGGTCTGGGTTTGGCACGAGGTATCATTTACCATCACCGATTGGTCGACACCCGGCAGCCAGCAGCAGAGCGGCACCCTCAAAGACAGATGAGGAAAAATGGAAGCGTCAACAACGGCAAGCTCTTTTACAGAGGAAGGTTCCCAGCAACAGAAAGCTAGTTTCGACGGGTGGAGATTCAGTCATTATTTTGAATATGTTCAACGGAAGGAAAATAACTTGACGGTGAAGTGCACACTGTGCCCGGGGAGAAAGCTGCTCTCCACCGCTTGTAACTCTACCTCCAACTTGAAGAAGCACCTGCAGCGACAGCACGGACACATCAAGCTCGTTGCGAAGCGACAGAGTGACAACGAGCAGCCCCACAAGCAGCAGTGCCAGTCTGTTGTTGGCGTAATAAAGACCCTAAAGAACACTCCTCCTTTGTATGTTCTCCCTCCATCTGATGCATTCTCAGGCAATTATAGAGTAATTAAGAAAAAAAAATTAACTAGTAATATAACTAGTAATATAACTAGTTACTTTCTCCAGGGAGTAATAAAGTAAAGTAAGGCATTACTATTTTTGAGAGTAATATGTAATATGTAATATATTACTTTTTTGAGTAACTAGCCCCAACACTGCTCATTTCTAGAAATCTGGCCAACTTTATTAGCGGACCAAATCCATGACAACCCAGAGTTGAGACCAGGAGGCAGAGTCGCAGTTTAACACACTTCTCTGCTCCTCCGTTCCAGGAGTTACTTAGTGAAAACCCTATAGTGACGGTGTCTGTCCCCCGACCATTGAAATTATTTAAATCAAAGGTAAACAGAAGAGGAGCTGTGCATAAAAATCTCATAAAAATTAAAACCACAGGAGCAACAGTGCAAACGAATAGGAGAGTAAAATGTGGACTCTTAAACATCAGAGCTCTCTCTTCTAAAGGTGTACTAGTAAATGAACTAATATCAGATTATGAAATTGATTTATTCTGTCTTACTGAAACCTGGCTGGGTGATGGAGAATATGTGAGCCTAAATGAATCCACCCCTCCCAGTCATATTAATACTCACATTCCTCGAAGCACAGGCCGAGGAGGTGGAGTTGCAGCTATCTTTGACTCTAGCCTAGTAATCAGCTCTAAACCTAAACTAAATTATAACTCATTTGAAAGCCTTGTTCTGAGTCTTTCACACCCAAGCTGGAAATCACTGCAACCAATTCTATTTGTTATAGTGTACCGAGCACCTGGGCCATACTCTGAATTCTTATCTGAATTTGCAGAGTTTTTGTCAACTTTAGTCCTTAAAACGGACAAAGTTATTATTGTAGGGGATTTTAATATTCATGTGGATGTTGAGAATGACAGCTTTAGTACTGCGTTTATCTCTCTATTAGATTCAATTGGCTTCTCTCAGAGTGTTCATGAACCGACTCACTGTTTTACTCACACCCTCGACCTTGTTCTGGTATATGGTATTAAAATTGAACATTTAATAGTGTTCCCACAGAATCCCTCTTTATCTGATCATTGTTTGATAACTTTTGAGCTTGTACTGCTGAACTACCCTCCATTGGGCAAAAATTTCTATACAAGATGTCTGTCTGATAGCTTATAGCTAAATTTAAGGATGCGATCCCATCGGCTCTAAATTCACTATCAGGTATCAAATTAACAGAGGACTCTTACGCAATTTCAGTCCCTCCCAAGTCGATCATCTTGTTGATAGTGCTGCAGGCTCGCTGCGAACAACACTTGACTCTGTAGCCCCTCTACAAAAGAAAATACTAAAACAAAGACGGTTAGCTCCATAGTATAATACTGAAACTCGCAAATTAAAGCAAATATCACAGAAACTCGAGAGGAAACTCGTTTAATTTGGCAAGATAGTCTTAAAACTTATAGGAAGGCCCTCCGAAATTCCAAAGCAGTGTACTACTCGTCATTAATAGAGGAAAATAGGAACAACCCCAGGTTTCTTTTCAGCACTGTAGCCAGGCTGACAGAAAGTCACAGCTCTATTGAGCAAAGTATTCCCATAGCTCTCAGTAGTTATGACTTCATGAGCTCCTTTAATGATAAAATTCTAGCTATTAGAAACAAAATCCACCAAGACCTCCCCTCACCTGGCACCGACTTATCTCTAAACTCAGGAACCTTGAAAACCGCTGTAAAACCAATTATATGTTTAGACTGCTTTGCTTCCCTCAATCTTTATCAACTAACTTCAATAATTTCTTCATCTAAACCATCAACCTGCCTCTTAGACCCCATCCCGACTAGGCTGCTTAAAGAAGATTTGCCCGTGGTTGGCACTTCTCTGCTGGATGTGATTAATTTGACTTTATCAACAGGCTACTGTAATTAAACCTCTTCTGAAAAAGCCCAACCTGGATCAAGACGTTTTAGGAGGAGGATTTTCAGTCACGATTTCGAGCTCATCATAGCACAGAAACAGCACTGGTGAAAATCACTAATGACCTCCTAACTGCATCAGACAAAGGACTTGTCTCTGTATTGGTTTTACTAGATCTTAGTGCTGCATTTGATACCATTGACCATCGGATCCTGTTACAGAGACTGGAACATTTCATTGGCATTAAAGGAACCGCTCTAAGCTGGTTTAAGTCCTATTTATCAGATCGATTTCAGTTTGTACATGTTAACGATGAGTCCTCCATGCATACCAAAGTTAGTCATGGAGTTCCACAAGGATCTGTGCTCGGACCAATCCTCTTCACTTTATATATGCTTCCTTTAGGCAATATTATCAGGAAACACTCCATAAACTTTCATTGTTATGCAGATGATACTCAGTTATATCTATCGATCAAGCCAGATGAAACTCATCAGTTAGCTAAGCTTCAAATGTGTCTTCAGGATGTTAAAACCTGGATGACCTGCAATTTTCTAATGTTAAAAACTGAAGTTATTGTTCTAGGCCCTAGCACCTCCGTGACGCATTATCTAAAGATATAGTTTCCTGGATGGCATCACCCTGGCCTCCAGCACCACTGTCAACTCTCACATTAAGCAAGTTTCAAGGACCGCCTTTTTTCACCTACCTAATATTGCAAAAATCAGGAACATCCTGTCTAAAAATGATGCAGAAAAACTAGTCCATGCATTTGTTACTTCTAGACTGGATTACTGCAATTCCTTATTATCAGGCTCTTCGAAAAAGTCCATTAAGACTCTTCAGCTGATCCAGAATGCTGCAGCACGTGTCCTGACAGGAACCAGTAAAAGAGATCATATCTCTCCTGTCTTAGTTTCTCTGCATTGGCTTCCTGTAAAATCCAGAATTGATTTTAAAATCCTTCTTCTCACATACAAAGCTCTTAATGGTCAGGCACCACCTTTTCTTAAAGAGCTCATAGTACCTTACTACCCCACCAGAGCACTGCGCTCCCAGAATGCAGGATTACTTGTGGTTCCTAGAGTCTCCAAAAGTAGAATGGGAGCCAGAGCGTTCAGCTATCAGGCTCCTCTCCTGTGGAACCAGGTTCCAGTTTGGGTTCGGGAGGCAGACACCGTCTCTACATTTAAGAGTAGGCTTAAGACTTTCCTTTTTGATAAAGCTTATAGTTAGGGCTGGCTCGGGTGAGTCCTGAACCATCCCTTAGTTATGCTGCTATAGGCTAGACTGCCGGGGGATTTCCCATGATGCACTGAGCTCCTCTCTCCTCTTCTTTCTCTCTGAGTGCAACCTCATCCCATTAATGCATGTTACTAACTCGATTTTTTCTCCCTCTCCCGTGGTCGTGTGCTTCCCCCTCCTGTCGCTTCCTGCGGGTGTTGCTGGCTCTGGAGCTGTGGAGTCTGGATCTGTGGTTGGGAGTCTCCTGCTGCCCCCGTGTTCCTGCTCGACGCCCTCTGCTACAGTTGCAATTGCTATTACAAGTCCTATTGCTATTATTACTGTTATTATTATCATTAACATTACTATAAATATCTGTACCATTTTTCATTCAGTCTATAGCACCATCACCTTTATTGTCTGTACCTCTATGTGTGTACAGTGTAGGTTGCCTCCCTCTGCTCTCTCTCTCTTGCTCTCTCTCTCTCTCCCCCCCTCACCCCAACCGGTCGAGGCAGATGCCCCCCCCACCCTGAGCCATGGTTCTGCTCGAGGTTTCTGCCTCTTAAAAGGAAGTTTTTCCTTGCCTGTGTCGCCTAGTGCTTGCTCTTGGTGGGAATTGTTGGGCTTCTGTAAATAACTTCAGAGTACGGTCTAGACCTGCTCTTTATGAAAAGCGCTGTGAGATAACTGTTGTTGTGATCTGGCGCTATATAAATAAAATTGAATTGAAATTGAATTATTTATTCCCATCTTAAATGTGCAGTTGTACTCCTGCCTGCCTTGGTCAGGACACTGTTGAAAAAATATTTGTTCTGGTTTTATAAAGGTTTAATAAAACAATTCAAAATCTAAAATTGTAACAGAATATAATTAGAGCAGCTCTCAGCTTTCAGAGATGTTTCTCCTGTAAAAAAATGAATAATTTTATTTCAGTTAGAAACTCCTGGACTTTAATAGCTCCTGTGTTTCAGCAGGTTTTCTGCTCATGTTCAAAGTTCTGCACAGAATCTAACTGGGTTCTCTGGCATTTCCAGAATAAAGGAATATTTTGAGAGGTCAAACAGGATAAATCATAAAGTTTGCAATCAATCCGCGGTCCACCTGCGTGCTGCACCGTGTGGACGAGATCCATACCACGGATTCTGCAACCCGTTGCACCCCTACTATCCTTTGTAGTGTGGTGATGTTTTTTGTGCACAGGATCACAGGCCCGATGTGTCCACATCAGCAAAGGTCAAGATATAGGCTATCAGAGTAAAACTGTTTATTGCATCAGACTAGGCAACTTTATATGTTTATTTTTTAAGTAGCCCATTAAAATATTCCTTAAATGCAGTGAAGACGCTGATTATCTGTAATTTAGCTGTTTCTACAATTATTTTCCTTTTTAATTCTCCATGAAGGTGTTTATATGATCACTTTAAAATATCAGTTTTGCTGACCAGCCAACTTTTTTTACCTGTGCCTTTTATTATGGAGATGTAGGCAAACAAAACGCTTCCTTTGCAGCAGCACAGGCTGCCAATACAATCTGATTATTCCTGAAGCATCTAAATAATCTTCACAACGCAAAGACTTATTGTGGCAGAAACACGAGAGCAGCTCGTTCTTGAAGCAGGTAAACCTGCAGACAGAAGAAGCTATTATACAATTATTTCCTTTTTAAATCTCAAAACCCAAAAGGACTTTTATCCAACCACACTCTCTCTCTCTCTCTCTCTCTCTGCATCTCAAAAATGATTGTTTCCTGAATAAATAACAGCTGATAGCTGATGAGTGAAAGATTAGTTTGGTGGGGGGCGTGCGTGCATCGACATTGACTGCCAGCTGCATTCTAACATTAACTTAGCTCTCCTTATTAGCTCGGCTCCTTACATGCTGGCTAATAACTTTTTTAAGCTGGGTCTCCGACACTGACAGCGTTGTGTTGGACAGATTTGTGCAGCGGAGCTCCATGAGGGAGAGAGAGGGAGAGGGGGACGAGCGAGAGGAAGTGCTGCGCTCCGGCGCTCTGCAATCAAATATGATTTAAATAGGCTTAAAAAAAATTGGCAGCAGGCAGCTTTCCAACACGGCCAGCAGTGCCATGTGTGCGCTCACTGATTTTCAGTTGTATTATTAGAACAATAAAGCCTTAAACTAAAAAAGCATTTGCTGATTTTCTAAATGTTTGCATCTGCCCCGCTCTGTGACTGTGAGGAGCCCCGACACCAGGCGCTCTTCTGCGTAACTGCGAGCGCAGACTGGATCATTTCGGTTAATGAAGCAAAATGCAGATTACAGACGGTTAAGTTATAAAAGGTATGAATGGAAAATGTAGCGAAATTAAAAGTAGATTACTGGCCTAAATAATATAGGCTACTGGAGTAAAGAGTATAAAGGTGCAGTTTTTAAAATGTGTGAACGGGAAAAGGTGCCGATATCTTTTTTTTTTTAATTATTTATTTTTGCAAATTTAACTAATTTGTAACATGTTCCTACCCACCCTGCCGCAGGAGTCCTCACAGCTGTCTTCAGGTAGACTGTAAGTAACAGCAGCACAAAATAAACGGAATATTGAGGCACTTTGCTGCACCCTCCTGAGCGAACTTTTTTCTCCCCGTAACTTTTTTCAGCACCACCTTTCTTCTATTTCTGATTTCTGTCGCATTTCAACCGTTTATTTAGTCTATTTCTGATGCGGAGTGTGTGATTGATTGATTGACTGTCATTCAAACCGCTATGAGCCAACTCCGAAATCGCCGGGGAAAAAAGTGAGGGGGACAAAACATAGATTTTGAAATGTGGGGGGGGGGGGCATGTCCCCCCATGTATAATGGCTCCTACGCGTATGCAGTAATGTGGAAAGCCGTAATGTCCTAACATTATATGCACGTTATATATTGCATTGCACCAGATAACGTCAGCAAGTGTTAATCTAGTCTTACTCTGTTCACTGTTTTCACCAACATCACCTGATTCTCTTTGGTCTGACGGGCTTCAGCACATAAGACTTTATTGTTTTGTATCCTTTACGTGGAGTTTATGTTGGAGTCTGTGTTTTGCTGGGAGCTGGTCGTTTTATAGTGTCAGTGGACTGGATTTCATTAGCTGTGGTGTAGTGGATGTAGTCAGAGAGAGGGCCAGGATCGCATACAGGGCTTGTGATGGCCTAAACCACACAGGTTACAAGCAACTATGGTAATACCACACACAACCAATATTTTAAATACACAAGTTATTTTTGCAGTTAGCCACACGCCAAACAATTCATAAATTCAAAACACAGATCACGTAGTTTATTTCAGGTATAATTTACATTTATTTATTTTAGCCATACATTGTAGGGTTATGCAAACATTTTCTGTTCTATTAATCATTTTCTTTTTTGTTACCATGTTGGAGAGAGCTGTGGCCTGGTGGAAGAAAGTGGCTAAAGGGGGAAAGACTGTGATATCCTGTGGCCTTCCAATCAAGCCATACCATGTACTGCCATGTGGGAGGGGGATTTTGGGTTTAGTTTGTTTTACTTTGTAGTGTGTTATTTGTCGTCCATTTTGTTTTCCCCTTGTGTGTAAATTGGTTTGGCCAAGCCACTATATATGTTCCCTTGTGTCTCATTCAGTTAGGTCAGTTTGTTCAGTTCACATCCTGTTTGCTGTTTTGAGTATATTTATGTTTTGTTGACCTCTTTTATAGGCCTAGATATTAAGTATTTGATTTGTATTGTTCAACTTTGAGGGTAAATTTAAAAAAAACCCTTTTCAAAAACGAGACTCCTGTTCTCTTTGTCTGACTGCTTGGTCCCTGACAGGGCTACATCCTGACAGATCCTGACAGAATAGGTGCTGTTCCGAGCAACAGAGAAAACCGGCGTGTGTGCTTTATTTCTGTGTTAGAAGGTTAGAGCCCATTGAAAAATAAGGCAGTGAAAATTTAATTTATTAAGAAGTGATTTCATTGAAAAACTACATATTGCACGGTCCTGACTCGAACTGGCGACCTTGGATACGGGAGGTGGACACGTTGACGAGGAGGCTAATACCTATAGGCACTAGCGTCAGTCATGAGGTTTACTCACTGCACAGCCTCGCTGGCTTCTGTCACACTACAGTGAGGCAAGCGTTTGTGGATGTGCTGAAGATAATTCAACTCTTTAGGAAATCCAGGTGATATCAGAGTTTATGAAGATTAGAATAACACAAATTTACATTTGTTGTAATAAACCACACCCACCTTAAGCAATCATTACCAAATGTTATGCAATCAGCTGATTAGTGACCCTAGATCATATCTGAATGTTTTATAAATACATGCAGCAAATTACGAGGTAAAAACTTTTAGAGCAAAAATCATAGTATCTGCGAAGTTAAAAATCTGTGGGCAAAACAATAATTCAGGTTATGTATAACTTTGCTGTGTTCAGATTAGGTTCACAACACTCAAAGTGTAGATAATGTATTTAAACACATTTGTGACCACTTAAGAGTCAAATTTCTCAACATATTCACAGACCATATAGGTGGGCTTTAAAGAAACTGTTCTCACACACGGCAATATAAGAAATCAGTTTAATGTGAGTCGTTTAACAAAATAAAAACTACACAAATACATTATGTCCAACACCAGATCTACAACTTTGGAAAAACACAAAACTGCTTTCAGGGGCCATTTACATGTGGCTCTACATCCATGTCTTCATCATCCTCTCCATCTCCCTCATTCACCTCCTCTCCGACGCCAACACCCGTGTGTGCCTCCTCCAGTGCAGTATCGCCAGCCTCCTCGTCCTCCTCGTCCTCCTCCTCCACCATCTCAGCTTGACCTGATATTACAAATGAATAAAATTAAATGCATCCTGTCAAAATACAATGAGGTTATATGATTCATGTCCACACAAACATAATACTACCACATAATACCACAATAATGATATGAGCATCCACACTGATGAACATTAATGTTCTTTAAGCACGCTGTGTGCTCCAGTGTGCCAGCAGCTTGGCCACATGGATATTTATGACCTGTTGCGACTGTACTTTCCCAGAGAAACAGAAAGAAAACCACAAGCATATGGGTTCATGACAAATGTTATTCACACTAGGTGAACTGTAAAGAAACTGCTCCCACCCATGGCAATATAAGAAATCAGTTTAACAGGATCGTCCAGAAGAGTTTACTTCAGAGACCCTATTGGCGCCAAACACCATATGGCAATTAATTATTCTCTTATTAAATTCTTTAAAAATATAATTATTTATAAAGCACCTGAAATTATTTATAGAAGATTGACCTTCTTCAGTGACGTTCATGTTTATTTCACTCGTCAATCAAGTGAAGGGCGTTTCGTGTTACCTGTCTGTCGAACAAATCAACTTCAAAGAACATCGTGTTACAGAGCAATGGTGGCATGGAACTCGCTCCCATTATTTTTGGTCTCACAATGTTAGTTTTTCTAAAAGATTGAGACTGTATTTATTTACTTTGGAGTAACTGTACTTTGTAATTAATAATGACTGATAATGAGCTATAATAATTGAAATGAGATTTTCATATTTTGTACTGTTCCCAGAGAGTGGTAATATTTTGTATATATAAGAGCTTACATTGTGATATTATGTTGTTATGTTTAGTGTGTGTGTGTGTGTGTGTGTTTGTGTGGGTGTGATGATTTATGTTGTTGTGTGCACTTCTGTATTTGTCTTCATTGATGTACAGCTTTGATGTTAAGTTTTTGTTGAAAAATGTTGTGACCCCAGGAAGAATAGCTGCTGCTTAATGTAGCAGCTAATGGGGATCAAAATAATAAACAAAAACAAACAAAAAAAAATCTTCCCAGAGCCGCTATGAAACGAGTATCATACCATTTTTGGCTAAATAGGGGTGCTCAATGTCTGATTTTACACATAACTGGGTTTCTCCCAATAAGGCAATATACAGCCTGCTATGATATATAAAAAAATATATAATGCTGTAAATAAACATGTCAAAAGAAAAGAAGTGTGTGTGGTAGAAGCATAGACACAGAGCACCAGCAGAGCCAGTGATTGAATTTTTCACCATTGATGAAACAAAGACTATGTTTTTAAACAGTACTTGGAATAGACCCACGAGGAACTGCGACATGCATGCAATTGTTGGTGAGTTGGCGACTGGTGAACAACAGGTGATCAGAGAGTAAAGGATGGGGAGAAAAGCAGCCTTAGTTTAGATGGAAATGTTCAGTGCAGGTTACAGTGACTAATGACCGAGACCGCAGCTTCTCCAGATTAAAGCTACTTTGTTACCAACAACACACACACGAAACTCAAAAAATTAGCATATCGTGCAAAAGTTTATTTCAATGATTCAACTTAAAGGTGAAATTAATATATTATATAGACTCATTACATGCAAAGTGAGATATTTCAAGCCTTTATTTGATATAATTTCGATGATTATGGCTCACAGCTTATGAAAACCCCAAATTCAAAATCTCAGAAACATTGTTCTTTTTCCCCCCTGGATTAGTAACTATCCAGGGATCCTGTATAGAAAAAATATGATGCATCAAGATGCATCGATAATCGTTTTATAATCGATTAGCAATCGAATCGAATTGTGAGGTGCCCAGAGATTCCCACCCCTAGTTATTACTCGCCGTTAATCTATTCTCAAAGTTGGGTTGGGAGCTGGGTCTATACTACGCAAGCTACGATGACTTTCACCTTGATATCTTAGCGCCGAATTGCACTTTAGGGGCGAGAACAAGTCTTCGAACCTGTGTGTCTGCCTGCTGTAAAATTACCACATCAAACGTGATGTGCTAACATGGATGCAGCTGTTGCTGCGTTCCATTTACCTCGGAGGTCGGAGCTGGGAATGACGTCACACCCGAGTTGACGGCGTTCCAGTTCCAACCTCGCTCGGCTAGCTGTTTGTTTACAACTAGCCAGGTTAGTTATTGATACGCCGGTTGATTAAAAAACGCATTGTGTGGTATTTACTCACACTAACTGTAGCAACACGTCCACAGACAGCTGTTGGACAGCACTTTGTGTACGAACATTTCTGAAGCCGCCGGGTTTGCACCTTGTGCAATGCAGAATTAGTTTACTGTAGGAGTTCTTCCAGTCTCAAGTAGTCTACCACCTAAACGCAAAGCACATCACACGCTACACACATCTTACTGAACATGATTTATTTTCATCACCAATTATCATAGTAGAACAGCTTTCTCAAGCAGTTTGTGATGCATTTTGGAAACAGGAGATGAGCCCCTGGTCTAATGCAGCACCTGACTTGAAACCTGGCTTGAAACCTGTCCGCACACATTCTGAATGCCTTCGGCAGAATTCAAATGAGCCATTTTAATCTAGATTAATTTCAAGATTTCAGTGAAATTAATCTAGATTTAAAAAATTAATCTATGCCCACCACTACATCAAACCTTCTCCTTTTCACTCTGACAGCTCTTGGATAATCTATTTTATTGACCTGGAATAAGCAGGTCCCTCGCTGTGTCCATACATACAGGTCATGAAGCAGTCTGAGCCTGTGGTTATTTGCTTATTTTAGTTTACCGTCACTTCTTGTGTTTTCAGGACCCAAGTCCCCTGTATCGCCAAATAGTTTAATGTTTAATAGTTTAAAACACCAAGTGTGTGGTCCAGTGTCTGGACTGAATTGTCCGCTGTGCACTGATGATTAAAATATCAAAAATCCTCCCTTTTAATATGCAATTTGTCATTCTAGCACCAAGGCAAGGTGAGAAGTTCGACTCTGAACTTACTGTGCTCCTCTCAATAGTTTTAGTGTTGCTCTCTGGTGATTGAAGAGGACATGTCAGTGGTCCTCTGACATCTCATGTAATAAGCTCAAATATTTTAAATCATCAAGAGTCACAGACTCAGTTTTCTGCAACATTGCAGAATATTTCTGGCCAAATTTGCAGCGCTGCTGCCCTGATCTCTGTTTTCATCACAAATAAACCTACATCTGTGTGAAATGTATTGCTTTTATAGAAATATGCACACTTATGTTTGCACACTTATGTTTAGCTGCCCCAGTCTTCCTACTGAAGACGTAAAATATTTCCTTTTTAAAAGAGAAACTACTGCTACTAGCAACTACCACTCAGAAACTACTACTGGGACTGGCTGGCAGTATTGTTGCCTCAGTAAGCATGTTTGTCACACTTCTTGAAGAACACAATATGAGAATTGTAGGACAAATGCTTTTCTACAAAACAGGCTACATAAGCCTCAAAAAGCCACCAGGTTCTACAGCATCAGAGGATTAGCAGGGTATATGCAGGAATCTTTTTAAGACCTTTTCAACATATTTTAAGACTGCAGCGCCACTGTGAGCTAACCGATTAAAATCAGCCACACACCTTTTAAAAGGGACATTTGAGTTTTTAAAGAAATTTATAGAAGAATATAGGCAATCAACATATTGAATCCCTATATGTCATCAGGTTGTAACGCCACCTAAAAATTGAAGCATTCACCAACGTTCTCAGTTGCCTATAACAGCCTGTATGAGCCAGCAGTTTTCTTTTTGAAGGACTGGTTAGATTTTTCTGCAAAAATCAGCTGTCTTACAAAAGCTATGACTTTTATGTAGCAACATTACAGCAAGTCAAGTGACACACAGTGTAAGTTCACAGTGCACAGTTGGTTTAAACTAGACAATGTGAGCTTGCCTGCAGTGATTTGTGTGACAACTGTAATCGATCATTTGATTAATACAACAAAATTCTAACAGACCAGGAGGGAACAAAGATGAAGAGAATAAACTGAGTGATGAATAAATAAGTAGTGTAGGCGGTGTAGCACAGACACAACCTGGAGCAGGAACTCTCTAAATGACTGGATTAGTATAATAATATAACATTAAATTAAAAGTATGTTAATTTCATAGTAAACTCTAAGTCTGACATTAATATATTCATTATGTTATGTTCATTCAATATAATTTCATATAATAGAATATAACTTACCACTAGTTTAATATTAATTCAAATTCCAGCTGTTTCAGTTTGGGTTGTTTTTTTATTCATTAACTTTGTGCAGAAAGACGCTGAGTTCAACATTTATAAAGTTTGTTGCAGCACATCAAACTTTTTTTAAATCCCGCTCCATCCAGACTGTGATTGGTCTGTTCATAGTGACGCTAACGAGAGCCGTCTTTATGAAAAGTTCAACGTGTTTCAATAAAAGGCAGCGATTTAGCTAAATACCCAGCTAACGTTAGCCAAACCCTCACACTACTTGAATTTTCCCTGTTGCCTTCTGTCTTACAGATTCCGCTGCTGGCGGCGCGTCTCGCTCTTTTCATATACAGTCTATGGTCTCGCTCTTGTTTTTCAGGAACGGGGCTGTTCAGGTGGCCGCAGAGCGACAGTGCATGCAATTCTCGGCAGGCAGACAAAACTCGGCACAACGCCGGACGTTACAGAGACGAATCACAGTCGCTGCTCTCTAGTGTTTTTGGCTGTGCGCTATAAATTAAGATGTCCATCGACACTTTTAGCAGACTAACCTTTGGGCAAACAGGATTTTCACACTGAAAAAAAATATCTTCAAAATTGAATACTAAGTTAAATAGCAATTAAGACTTTAATACTTTTTAATGGCCTTAATTTTCGCAAAATTGATTTATCACCTTTCAAGACTTTTTAAGACCCCGCTCACGCCCTGATTAGTTCTGGACAGTATTTGGTCCGCACTGACCTTGTTGGAGCTCTCGGCCTGGGATCTGACCGGCCTGCAGCATTCCCTTCAACCTCTCCACCTCGGCCAGAGATGAAGCATTAGCGATGGCATTCTGAAACACAAACACAAATGTAAACCTCACAAAGTCTGTTCTCAGGGAGAACTTTACTTTCAACAAGTCCACTGCTAGAGGTCTGAATCTCCATCCAGCTTCTTTTACTACATCAGTGGGGCTTCATCTCCTCATTGGTTGAATGACCATTATTTAATACATTTGGTCTAAATCTATAGGAACATGCTTCAAAGCTACATTGTCACCTGACATGGTTGAACTGTCTTTAAACGATTGTAACCACTTTCGAGAACGCTCTTTGGCATGCTCCAAAACAACTCAGAGCATGAACTGGGAAGAGGTCAAAGGTCATCGAGCTGGGTCAGTGGACGGCCAGAGAAAGATCAAGCAGGACACTCATCTAACACCAGAGACCATCGTCGTTACCACTTTACACACCACCTGTTTCATACCAACAGATTTTCCTGCAGTGGGAATCAGACACAAGCGTCTATTTGGCACATTACGCCATTGCCACATCTCTATAATAATAATTACAACATATCAACCATGACAATAACTAATTTGAATTGAATAAAATAAATAAATGTGCAACATGAAATAATTGAGTCTAAACTAAATAATATATCTACTATCTTTCAAATTAGCTCAGTTGAGGTTAATAAATTGTCTTTTTAAATAATAGGCTATCATTTCCATAACAGCAGTAAGGAGTGTGGCTGAAGGCTATAGGCCGAAAATCCCTCGACGCCACTGGCTGAGCTAAAAAAAAAAAAAAAAAAAAGCAAGTGGGCTTAATCCCTACTTGTGAAGGAATGGTGCGTTCAGTAGTGCAGCGTTACTAATGATATAACTGTTTTGGAAATAGTCATCTCTTACACTTACTGTGAAAGTTAATGTTATTACTGGCCAACACGTTAGATAACACTGACGCCCGAGAGCGACTGGGGTACACACTGCACAAGGGTGGAGCTGGGCAGCTGAACGCAAACAAACATCCTTGTTGATACTTCACACACATCACCCTGTAGTCCTCAAACCCTTTTCTTATCAGATCTGCATGATTCACGTGGGTCACATTTTCAGGTCGGATAAATCCGGAAAAATCACATCCCTGATCTGTTTTGGATTTGACATTTTGGATGACAAAGTGATGGAGATACAAGCTCAGCTCTCAAAGACACAGCCAACATTTTTATCAACCTTAATGGCTTCCACATCCGCTTGAGATGGCCCCGTCCTCTTCTTCTCCAGCTGTGCAGGCACCCCAGGAGTGAATCTGAAAGGAACACCTCGTTTAAACAACATGTACACACATGCGCTTCTCACACCACTCAAGCAGTGTAGTATCTCAAGTGTAGTATCTTTTCTTTAATCAAATAAACTGATACATGGTCCACAGACAGCAGTCCTGAGCAACACCGTGGTGAGTGTAGAGTTACAGATTTATTACCTCCACTGAAGGTGGCGTTTTGCTCACATTTGCTGGGCAACAATAAAGGGTTTTTGGTACAGATCCCAGATTTAGATTAGAAGGATTTCATTGCAGTGGAAAATATTAATAAAATATCACAGATTCTGTCTATTCCCATGTGTCTTCTGATGTTTTGCATTATTTAACCCATTCCATCAGCCGGGTCCGGTGATTCTGAGGAGCTGCTGTGTAACATGGACTTTCATCTTACGTTTTTGTTCGCCTGGCAATATCCTTTGCAAGTTGAGCACCTCGTTTGCCCTTGAACATTTTCTCCGCCTCCTGGCGTTCCTACGATGATATCACAGTTAAAGTAAAAACACTCATTAATTACAGACTCATTTATCCAGGGGGAGAAAATGCACAATTCACAATGACTCCTTTTACTGTGGCGAAGGAGGTAGAGCGGGCCGCCCCCCAGTCAGAAGGTCAGTGGTTTGATCCCGTTACTCTTGGCTGCATGTTACATAATCCCAATTTTCTGAACAGTGACAGAAAATTACATAGCTGGCTACCAGCGGTCCAGACCGCTCAGCTGATGACGGATGTTGGTGAGATGCTTTTGTGGCGTTCATACTGTAGGCAGGAACTTTACTTTCTCTGCAGCAGCAAACACAACATAAAAACTTACCCCTGTAGGCAGCTAGCCCGTCTCACTGCGCTGTAGCAGATGGTGCTACACACACGTTTTACAGATGCCTGGTAGTGATCTGTTTCTACCAGGCAGCAGTAAAAACAGGGAAAATGTCACAAACTATTTGGTTTTTTATCATTTGACTATTTGAAAATCTGGACCAATCCCCAGCTCTAATGCGGGCACCGCTAATCAAAATGTCCCTTACAATGACCTTTTAAGAGAACACAATCAAACCAAACCTTTCAATGGTACAAAGATCACATGGGACAGATCTTTTCTTTCTTCAAAGCAAGATTACTTTATCATTTTTTACAAAAAGGCCCTGCTCCAACGTTTGGGGATCTTTTGGATTATTTTTTGTCACTGTTGACAACAATGATTATAAAGGCCCAGCACAGTCTGGCCATAACAGCCAGCTGTTCCTCTAAACAGGTGTCAAAGGATGTCAGAATCAAGGCAGTTCACTTCCACCAACAAGTACAAGATCACAAGAAACTCAACATTCAAACAATGAACAACAAACTATTTCCACTGTCAGAAACATTAACAGAAGATGGAACAAAGCAGGACTGGGAAGACCGAGAGAAGAGTCAGGACGACCAGGTGAGGAATGTTCACAAAAACACACATATCCCTACCAAACAGCTGCATACCGAGGTACACAGACTGCTTTCCTACGACATCAACACCAAATGAAGCTTCACAAGTATGCAAAAGAAAACCTTCAGACTCACAAACCAAAATGGAACTTTTTGGTCACAATCAAAGACGCTCTGTTTGGAGAGAGAAAGGAAGACTGGGGGCAAATTTCAAATTTAAAGACTCTGGTTTCACTTCTTGCTCTCATAGTTGCCAGAGGAGTAGGGCTGGGCAGTAAATCAGTATTATGAGGTATACTGATAGAATTTCAAAGGAGACAGAAAATTAGACAAAACCGTTTATAATTAATGTTTTCATATTTTACAAGCACAGAGCAGGTAAAGCAACAGTGAACATACTAGTGCAGATGTCCTTCGTTAACTACTGTGTTGGTTTTCAAAGGCTACGTCGTCAACATCCCTCCACAAAGTGCGCGCAGCTGCTGCTGCTGTGAACGCAGTCACAGGAGGAAAAGTCCAGAAGAGGAGGAAGGTTTTTCTGGCGACTTTATATAACGAAGCCTACAACTGATGGAGAATCATACAGAGAGAGAGAGACGGAAAGAAGCGGGACACGCTGACATGTTTGCAACATAGGTACGTTAGGTGTGAGTGTGGAGAGAACTGAAGGAGGCAGAGTCAAGTATATTTAAACGGCGAAATAAGAAACAAGCTACTACAAATAGTAACATACCCCCTGGTACACAGCCTGACAGTACTAGGACTCTTTGGTCCATATCGCCCAGCCCTACAGAGGAGGTTATTAAGTATTAACTGACAGGGTTGCCAAACTTCTGCAGGAAGTCAGAAGTGTAGAAGATTATTGTTGCTTTAAAATGTGAAGAAAGTTGTCTCATTTTCAACTTCTTACCACTGTGAAAGACATGTTGATAGGGGGTGTTTATACACTAGTATACAAGTTCACCAACACCGGCTCAACAACTCGTATCTCACATTACTCCATAGTCACATTATATCTGTTTGCTTTCACTCACCTTCAGCTTTACCTTCTGAAAGTCAAGCACACGGATCTGTGGGATTTTGTTGATGACATACAGCCTGTAATGCTTCTTGTTTGTCACTGGATTCCTTAACAAGCTGGAAATTCAGTTACTGTTACAAACATGCTGTTCAGAATTCAGTGGTGCAGATAGCTCATTAACCGATTCATCTTTGAGTATTGATGGTCCATACCTGAGAAGAGTCAATGTCTTCACCGTGGCCAGTGGGTCCAAGTCCCCCTGCACATCACAATAACAATGAATCAGAAAAACACTATGGTGGAGACAGAGAGGTAAAGCTTTTTAAAATGTCTGATGAGAAACAGAACACCTGTTAATGTAACCAAATATAACCCTCAAACAGCTGCTGCTGTTATGTAGCTGATTTTTAATTGATACTGGCAGAGAGCGGTGCAATCAGCTCTTCAGTCAGAGAGGAGGCTGCAGTATGTTGTGCTGTTTAGCTGCTGATCTTATTCTTTGTCCTGTGTGGACTGGAGGACATATTAATAGACAAAAGCTGCAGTCTTCACAGAGGCAAAGACTTAAATCAAACTATGGAGGATTTTCTATTTTCTGGAATTTCACTGTAAGTCAGCAAACTCTGCATAAGATTCAGACGGTTCTGTTGCACTAAAATGTACTCACCAGCTCCTGAATGTTGTTGTTTGTTAGAACCAGTTCTGTCAAACTCGGCAGGGAATGCTCCAGATTCTCACCTATGCGGCTGGAGAAACATTTCACAAGGTTACAAGCATGCACTGTGCACTGGCCCAAAGGCCTGTCCTGACCCTTTTAAACAAAGGCAGAGCTTCATTAGTCACTCTGCTCGGACATCACGTACATAGTATCTCACATAGCACATACCATTATCTTTGTGTATAATGAATGTCAGCAGCGTTGTTTCAATTCTCATTCCATTCATCCACTCCATCTGTGGCTGACTTCTTAGAAAAGGCAACAAACGGTCTGACAAACAAAGTGTGTCTGTCACTCGTCTGTGAGAAGGCGATTAAGCTACAGGGTTCAGGGTTCTCACTCTTTTCTTGAAATGATTTTCCAGGACTTTTTCAGGACATTTTCAAGACTTTTTCAGCTGCTACAGTGCCAATCAAGTTATCACAACTAAGGCTGGGCGATATACCCATATTATCATCGAGATCTGTATTATAGTTGTGCAAAGATTGTTGTCTTTCACAGTGCCACCTGCTTTCCTCTATTTGCAATGCCACACTACTAAAACAGAAGTTATTCTCTACTTTAGTTCATACACTGCTATTTTACTTGCTGATATCAGTTTAAAAGTCCAAACTCTCACAGTCAAGCTGTATTCGCAATCAGTCACTAACGTTAGAAAATATTAACTATTATCAGAATTCTAAATTACTTGCATCTGCTCGCACCAAGGCACATTACGCATCCGGTATACATAATGGCATAAACTGATGAGTTATGTGTTTTTGACTCTAAATTATTTTGATTTATCAAATCTTTGTAAACATTTTTGTCAATTACATTGCTGAAATGGACCTTTTGTAAAGCTAAATGTGTTTAAATGCAAAATCCATTTAGCCTACTGGTGTAAAAACTGGTGTATCCAGCTAAAAACAGCATGTTGGGGCTCTGTGCACATACACAGTATTTTGATAGAGCTGAATTCATGACGTTTTTCTCATTCACATTTTTTTTTCTGCTGTCGGACAATAGAACAAGTATGAAATACTGACTGGAACGTGGCCCGGTAAGACTACCTGTTACCCGTTGCTATCTCGAAGCTGTCGTCGTGCTCGCTACGGCTCCACCAAAACCAAAAATATATTTCACGCAAAGGTATGAGTGACGACACGCCCACAGCTCTCCACTGCTCCTCTGTCACTCAACAGAGAAAGGGAGAAAAACCTGTGATACAGCAACACTCTTTAACAGAAAGTCGCTAGCTTTGGCCCTTCTTTGGATAAATAAATCCTTACTTTGGTCTGAAAAAAAATCGATAAATCTAGCAACAAAGACAGATGAAAACACTGGGAAGCAGAACTGTTCTAAGGAAATATGCAATTTGATTGGTTGGTAGCACCAGACCTGCTATATCTGGCTATATCGCTCAACGCTGCAAACATGTTATGAATAGAAACTCTGGCCTGTAAATCGTTTCTATTTTGTTTTAGTTGTTCTTGTTGCTTTTCTGCAACAGATGAATAAAAATCTATTAGTTTTTATTCATAGATATTTCTAGTTTGCGGGAGTCCGGCGAATCGTTTTATTCTCCCGCAATCAGCACACACAGAGTGAGTGCATTACCGGCAGCGCCTGCACTCAGCCATCAAATCTAGTGCCGCGCCGCACTCTATTGCGTTGGGAGTGCACGTCTCTACTAGATCAACAAGGGCCCGCGGATAGTGTCGGGAAATATCGGCCCACGGGTCGGGTCAAGTTCGGGCTCGGGCAGAGAATCTAAGCTCTAGTTCACACTAAGGAACCGAGAGTTATCATCCAGTATCTTTGGTAGAGAGAGACGAGGAAAACAAACAAGCATGCAAATGAAAATTATCACGGCCGGAAAGATTATCGAGCTCTTTTTTTTTTAATCGTGCGATTAATTTATTTATTGACTATCGCGACAGGCCTACACACACACAGTTTACCTTTTTAAGCCCAACTGCAGCGAATGGGGAACGTATAGAGAGTGAGGCAGAGCAGTGCCATTGAGTAGAGCGGTGCTGAGGCAGAGGGCAGGAGGAGAGGGACGGGAATGTTACGTTGTGGGTTCGGTATAGGGGTGGGAGAAATAATCGATTCTTAGATGCATCGCGATGCGGACGTGGAAGATTATTAATCGATGCACAAATGTCTAAAAATCGATTACTTAAATGTTAATTGATAACGTAATGTTGACGGAACGCTAAAGGCGGAACTCGCGGAAACGCAGCACCCGGACCGTCTGAGGAGTGCAGACAGCAGAGAGACCAGTGTCCCCCTGTATTCGTCACCGCTGTGGAATGAATAACCCCAAAATGTCTCACAATCATTAATATCAATGCGCAAGTAATTATTTTAACTCGCACACTGCGAGCATGGTGACGCTCTGCAGCTGTGTGTGTGAGGCCGAGCGAGTGAGAGAGAGCGAGCGGCAGAACGTGACGGTGAAAGTTAGCGGTGAAAAATATCAGCAGTAAGTTTCAGTCTGGTAGTAAACGTGCAGCGTAGGTCGCTGTGTGTCCGTTAATAAAAGTCTGTAGTTTCCCCAACGGCTGGAAAAGTGAAGGCTGTTAGCGCGAGCTAACATCTCCACGTACAAGGACTCACTCTGTCCCCCCCACCAGACTCCGCAGCCTTTAGCGTCACCGCCCCTCTGGAACTCATCCCCACAGAAACGCTCCCTGTCTGGACACTTTCAAAGATCTACTAAAACCCAGCTCTTTACCCAGCATTCAATCCTGAATGACTTTTTGTTGTTCTGTAACTATGTGTAAAGCGTCCTTGGGTCCCATAAAAGTTGCTAAAAAGATTTACTTATTAATGTAACATTAGCTAAATTAGTAATGAAGTAATATTAATTATCAGCTGTATGTCATTACTAACTAACCTACTAGTCAAGGGTTGAAAACATCAGGTACAAGCTGAGACTAAACTGTGTACAGCTCTGTCCTGTGTACACATACTGTACATGCTGATAATTATATTTCAGTTTTCAGAAGTCTGACTACTGGTTGTTAATGAAATGGACCATGGAGCTGAGGTTAATAAAGTAAACTAGGGATGTAAACTAGTCCTTTAAAGCTAATTAGCAATTTTCTTTTGGATTTTAATGTGCAAATTAAATGCTTAGTAATAATCCAGGGATCCTGTATAGAAAAAATATGATGCATCAAGATGCATCGATAATTGTTTTATAATCGAATCGCAGCCCTCTGAATCGTAATCGAATCGAATCGTGAGGTGCCCAGAGATTCCCACCCCTAGTTCGGTAGACTCGTTATTCTCCGCTTTTCTACAATGATTAGCTGAAAATGCTTCACCACGCTGCTGCATCGTGTTGTCACATGTCCGTAGTTTAGAGGGGCAAGTCCTACATACTGAGATGTCAAATTGCGTGCTTGCTATGCAAAATGCGTACATATTGGCAGGTTTGTGTCACGTGGGGCGCTGTGCTGGCTACATGCACAAATGAAAGCAGACAAGCGCTTCAGCCCAATATTACCTGTTAAAACAGACATTCATGCGTACAATGTTTAACCCATTTGCGTTCATCCACAAGGAGGGAAAACTATTTTCCAGGACAACACAAATGTTTCCAGGACATTTTACTTTTTTCCCCATTTTCCATGTGTTTTCCAGGACTGGAAAATTGGTCTTTCATTTTCCAGGTTTTCCAGGACGCGTGGGAACCCTGAAGCTAGCCGCACCTACATTTGGAGTGCACACGTATTCCATTAAAAGTAAATGGACACATGTAATTTAGTTTACCGGACCCTCTCGGGCCTCGGACCCCCCCACCATAGTCTCTCCACATCCTGTGGGAAACACGAAGGAAAAAGCACAAATTTATGCAGTGGGGGGAAAAAAGGCAAAATAATTGGAAAACAAATTGAAAAAGCTTGTTCGGTGTTCGGGAAAGTTTTTCATTAAATTTGGTTTCGGCTAAGAACTTCCATTTGGCGCATCCCTATTTTTATGTGTTATGTGCAATATTAAATGTAAATGCTCTGTATTTGTATAGCGCCTTTCTAGTCTTTGACCACTCAAAGCGGCAAGGCGCAACTCAGGGTTCAGTGTCTTGCCCAAGGACACTTCGACATGCAGCCTGGAGGAGCCGGGAATTGAACCGCTGACCTTCTGATTAATGGCCAACCCGCTCTACCCCCTGAGCCACAGCCCCTACATCTGACCATACAGAAATAAACCAAGTTTCTTCAGAACAGCATTGCTCCTAGGTTAATTCCTTTTTGACTGAAAGATACTGAGATAACTTCAGTTAGAAATTGGTGCCATTTAAATAAAATTCAACACATAAATAAACTTGAACTGAACAATGTTATGTTGCATGCCCGGCCCCCTCTTTTAGAACATTGGAAGGTGTTTCAGCTGGAACTCACCAAATCCTGTTGTTGTTTATTAGCAATGTTTTCAGTCTTTTGAGCAGAGGGAAGCCGTCCAGTTTTCTGACTTCATTATCAGAGAAGTCAATAGTGTCAAACTGGTCCAGAGTGGCACCAAGATTTTCCAGCACTGGGATTTTATAACCTGTGAGATAAAAAGCATGTTGAAGACAGGGTTCTTGCACCATTTTAAAGTCAAGTTCAATGCTTTTTAAATCCTCGACAAAAATCATTTAAGACCCCAAAACTTTTTAAACAATTCCAAATCAGGAAACATAGTGGCTGTTTACCCCTGGCATTAAATGCATTTTAAGTTATCAGATTGTGATTGGACAGCACTCGACCACTTATTATTGTGATATAATTTTCCTCAATAACACAAATGTTCAATAAATATGATTGAATTAATTTCATTGACGAACAGATTAGCACTTCTTTATTAAGATATTTTGTTGAGGAAAAGGGCCTGACGAGCATATATGTTGCTTTGAATGTTCTCTCTCCGATTAGTGACGTGATCCACTGTTTGATACCATGCTGCTGTTTGGCATCAAGTCTTTGTTCTGACCATAACGAAAAGTTTAAAAGCCCAATTAACCCTTGCTTTCTTCAACTTTCAACCTGTGTTTAATCCAACGAGTCATGTAAGTTCTCTGACGTTAGCTTCAGTCATTCGACATCATGTTCGTGACTTTTGGGTTTGTGGCCTTTGCAATTATTTTTTTTCCACAGTTTTATGCTTCAACAGTTTTACATCAAACTGCAGTTTTCATGACTTTTAAATATATGCTTGCTTTTAAATATATATGCTTATGATGTGGCTGTTGACGGACAGGGTGAGAAAATGCTAATGAACTTGAATAATTGTTGAGGGTGGTGTGAACACAGGTTTTGGCAAAAATAGTTGCAGTAATACCATCCAAACAATGAAACCATACATAAATAACTATCTACAAATATTTCTAAATTTAGTTCCATTTTTATGATTGGTCAGTAAATATATTTATTTTATATCACTTTTTATTCAGCCTATTGGATGGATGCATTTCTCCAGGTTGGTTAAACGTGAAACATACTTGTTTGTATTCAGTGTGAAATATCATTTTCTTTGCATTGACAGTGTAAAAATCTGAATAAAAATCATCTATTTTGCGTGACGGGGTGGTTGGTTGGAGCTTGACGGACCCTGTCTAAAATAAAAAGTTAAAGAAACAACACAAATCTTATTACATGCTTGCTTTTGTTCTAGACAGCCCCAAAAGCTCAAATGATGTCACTTCCTCTTTGTGATGTAATTTAAAGCAAAAGTACAATTTTTATGGACAAAACAAGTTAGTGTGACAGGGTGGTAAGTCAAACTGAGGGACGCACAAAAATTATAAAATATTTACAAAAATAATGTTTTTTTCAAAATCTATTTGTGTCCTATGTAAACAAGGACACAAATATAATCCTGAAAATATTCATGGTTTGAAAAAATATTAAACTTATTTGGTGATATTTTAGAAGCAAATGTCTTGTTGGTCAGTACGGACATGTGAAACTGGCCATGTTCTAATGAAAAGCCATTAAAAATAGTATCTTATCTTTAGAAATAGTATTTTCATTATAGAATTCTAACACTTAAATTAATAGGTTTAAGCTTTGGAAACACACTTTGGAATATTTTTGTAATTTATGCATCTCATTAAACATTGCGGACCTAAATGGCACCCGTGGAAACAGACCACGCTTGTGGGTCATACGCATGCGCAGAACCGCTAAGTAGCACATCTCGATGGGTAGCATTAAACGACAGAACACGGCTCGTAGGATTGTGGTCCTGAAACCTTTCGGTCGCCGCAGTGAAACATTAAAACAAAGGTCCAGCTTTCATATAAACCGAGCCCACGGCGCCTTCCAGAGTCTTGTCTGTTTTTGCTAGCCACGTCGGCAAGCTATGCTAGCATTGGCTAGCCCCTAGTTCTCTTGTACTTCACACTCCACACTGATAACTTAATAAAAAACTACCAGTTTTCAGCTAAGTTCGTTCAATCGTTCAGCACTCACCTGCGGACACGAAGTTATTCTCGATGTATCACCTTTACCGGGACTCGCAAAGCTGCTGCGGATACTTTCGATACTTCGTTTGCTTTCAGGCGTTAGCTTACTTTACGTTACGCTATGTTGTCGCTTACAGCTACATAATAAAGCAGTTGTAACTCGAGCATACGTGCATAATAAGGTTTAATGCATAAACACTTTGCTGTTCATATTCGTAAGTTCAAACTTAAATGTGTCACGTCGTTGAATGGAGTTGTGTTTTAGGCCTGCGTAAAGCCTGAGCAAGCAAACTTGCTAACGTTAGCTCAACCTATCAAACTACGCAGTCGTGAAGAGAGTTTGACTAACCTCTTAAATCCAACTCTCTGTCTCTCACGGGGTTGGTGTATTGAGCAGCCTGCTCAATTAGCTCCGCAGATAATTTCACCATGCCGAGGCCGAGATCAGACGTTACAGGTTGTTTTATTTCTGCAATAACACGGGAACTGCTGCTACCACGCTGTGGCCTTGGAACAAAGGCGGCGCCAACTTTGTGGTGCTGAAACCGGCTTTATTTTGTTCTAGCGGCCCCCAGCGGATGGAGGACAAAACGTGACACACTTTCACGGGAGCCAGGAAAACAATTTGGCCTACTTTCATTTGCATTTTATGTTAGCATATATCTACTTCAGAGTAAAATATGGTACTCTGACAATTCTAAAATATGTTTAAGTTAAACATATATATATTAACATATATTAAGTTACTGCATCATAAAATATGATGCAGTATTATAGTATAATTAACTATTATGTATTAGTATTATTATGTATCTGCCTGTCTTAAAGTACATTTTGCTAATAATAAAAAACTTTTTTTTTTTTTAGAATTTTGATTGTTTATCCGCGTTCTTCTCAAATTTAATCCTTAAAACAGATAAAGTTATTATTTTAGGTGATTTTAATATTCATGTGGACATTGAGAATGATAGCCATGGTACTGCATTTATGTCTTTATTAGATTCATTTGGCTTCTGTCAATCATAAACCGACTCACTATTTCAACCACACCCTCAGCCTCGTTCCATATGGTATTGAAATTGAACAATGAATAGTCTTTCTACAGAATCCCTTTTTTATCTGACCACTATTTAATATCTATATGTAGTGGGTCTGACTCTGCGTTGTGTAGTTTAGTAAGCCAGAACACACGTCTCGGAATTCTCTTGGAGCAATTTATTCACTAGCCACCATGACAGCATCAACAGGTCTGTAATTGTGGAGAAACAAAACATTCACAGAGTTTCTCTTGCACACATGCTCTCAGCTCCTTCCCAGAGAACGTCCCCGAAGCAAGAGGAAGAGACGTCCGCCGAAGTGCGGTAAGTGAAGTTAACAAAATAAAGTGTCCACTATATTTTCCGTGGCAAAAAACTCTTAACATTTCCTCTTAGGAAAGAAATATCCCCGTCACATAGAGACCATTAGGAATGTAAACACATTTGTGAAAGAAATAAAGAAAAATAACAACATAAATAAATACATAAATAAAAACATCAAAACGGAAATGTTAACTGCACCCTTCAAAATAAAACCTCAAGTTACAATATGCACCGAAATGTACAGAGCCCTGTCCACACCATAGCGCAACAACATCACACTACCACATATAGAGCTTCTATTGCTGGATTGCTGGACGCCATTAGGCAGTAATTTCTACAGTAAGACTCTGTTGCCCTTCTAAAAAAGTAGATAGAGACAGTTAATCACAGCGCTATTGTTGTTGTTACTACTGCTGTCATTGTTAATATTCATTTTCATATATATTTGTATTATTACCCTAAGTTCTGCCCAAGGTTTCTACCCACTAAAAGAGTTTTTCCTTGTCACTGTTGTCAAGTGCTTGCTAATGGTTAAGTCTCTCTTATTCATCTATGGACAGGTAACTTAACTGGACTTAACATTACTTAACATCAAAAAATCCTATTTAAGAAAAAAGTAATTCATAAAGCATCTTAACCTTTAAAAGAGCTCTTAAGGTCAGAATTGTTAGGAGCAGGGACGAGGACTTTTAAGAGGCTTAAGAGTTTCTTTAGTAGAGGAGAAAATGGCAGAAAGACGAAGAGGGAGAAGAAATGTGTGTGTATTAGATCGTGCAGGGATCGACTGATTTTATTAGAGACGCGCTAACATCTCAGACACAGCGCAGGAATGCCACAGCGCCAGAAATGAAAGTAATCACTACATTAGGATATTTGGCAACTGGGAAAATGCAACAATGCAGCAGTGTCATGGGTTGGCTTCGCTCTCTCCTCCCTTCCCTGTGTTTTCTGGTTCCCCCTTTCCTTTTGTCTCTGTCTGTCATGTCTGTCTAGTCCTGTTTGTGTTTGCATGGGCGTGTCCTGGATCATCTCCACCTGCAGCGCTCCGCACCTGCAACTCATCACTAATCAACCGCAGCAGTCTTAAGCCCTGGACCTGCCTCCACTCTTCGCCAGTTCGTCAGTTTACCTTTAGCGTTCCCTGTGTGCGGAGTGCTGCCAGTTTGTCGGACCCGCCATCATCCTGATAATTCCCTGTCTGCCGGCCTGCCTGTCTGCCCGGAATCCACTCCAGTCCGCCCTGCCAGCTCTCTTCCTAGTCCTGGACCTCCTAGTCCCTGGAGCCTCAAACCCACCCCGAGCTTTCAATATATCCGACCAGTGCAAATCTACTCTTCCTGTGTCTGCTTTTGAATCTTCCTGTGTGTCCTAACAAGCAGTGATGATGTGGATTAGATTCCATGTCCACTCCCCACGGGGGGTCTTGTCGGCAGACCCGGGGCAGATAAGCTTTAAGTTTATACCTTTCTGATGTTGTATGTTGTCTTGTCAAGAGTTTTGTGTCTTAGTCTTATTATAAGTTATCTTAAATAGGTTTTAGTAAATTGACTCCCGCTAGAGGCGTCCCTTTATAAAGCAAACAACCCCTTTCTGGTGGCAACGGGGGCCCTCTGCCTCCCCCTACTGGTAGAAGTGGTTTTGACCAGCTTGTGGTTTGCAGTGGTCCTTATTATTATGGAGGACCAGCTCTACCATATTTAAAAATAAATACAGAAATAAATAAATGCTCAATAAATAAATAAGCATACAATTAATTGCCCCAAAAAATACAATAAACAAATAAATGTAGGTAGAAATTAAATTATACAGTGAGACATAAATGTATATATCTCTTTTAATTAGCTTCTTTATTTATTCACCTTTGTAATAATTACCTTATTTATTTATTGTCCGTTATAATCTTCAACTTTATTTAATTATTTAAGTATTTATTTATGTGCATGCTATAATATTTTTGTCTGTTTTATAATTCCATTGTATTTTTTTACCCTATTTATTTCTTCAATGCTATTTATTTCTGCCTGTCGTTTTTACATTTCTGTATGCATTTGTGCCTCATTATGCAAATGAGGAGGGGCTGTGTCTTAAAGCGTCAACTTCTGCCCATTGGTTGGTTAGCATTTTACTGCATCGGTCGAATCTACATGGATTTTCCCCGCCATAAAGCATTGTTTAGTAATGTCAAACTCAGCAGGCAGACGTTCAGTGTCCGACCTCTTAAGGGAAGCTGCTAATAGACTGGAAGAATTAGAACGCTGTAAGTTTGAGATCTGAAATGTTTTTCTGTGGTCCTTTGAACATTTTTTCAGCAGGGGTTGTAGCCAATTCTGTGGTCTGGTCTCTGTCACACCGACCACGGGTCCCTGCCACACAGATCACTGGTCGCTACCACTAGGGGTGCTAAAGAAACTGGCCGCTGCCACACAGACCACTGGTCTCTGTCACAGTCCCTAAGGGATGGCTCCTTTCTGTTCCTTGTCACACAAACTGTGGCTGTACACATTTAAAAAAGTTTCAAGTTTTTATACAGTCTATGGTTCCAAAGTAGACCTAAAGAGACCTTAGATCATTTAAATTAGATCTCAACTGGCAGATGGAGGACGTCACTGGAGGACAACGCGGAGGGGGCGGAGCGGTTGGTGGAGTCACTCTACTCGGAAAAGAGGATCCTGAGTTTTTAATGAACAATGATTAAAATCCTTGAATTTAAATGGAGTTAAAGCCGCAGATGCTTCTTGCTTACTTGATAGCGCTGTGTGCCTCTATTGGAATCTCCCCTGTAGACCCCCCTCAGCCGACAGTAGCACTCTTTCTTCTCTGAGGGAGTTTTTAACAAGTTTAAATTATAATTAAATTGTCTTATTAGGAGATGTTAATTGGAACTGGCTTTTACCAATGTCTGATCATTTTAAGGGTGCTTTCACACCTGGATCGATATGTTTTGTTCCGGAACAGATCCGAAACAGAATACTTTGTTCCGAATCAATTTAATACGTCACTCTGTTCACACCACACTGTTGTAAAGCGTCCAAATCGCTCACCCTTCCAGGGCTTTCCTTACGCCATTACGTCACTATGTGGGACATCGCCATGACAACAGTAGCCTAACACAAAATGAATCGCGGGTTGACTTGGTCCTACGAAGAGGTGAAATGCCTCATAGATATTTGGTCGGAAGAACACATCTCCCGGATGTTGGATACTACACACAAGAACACCGAAGTGTACAAGAAGATCAGCTATAAAATGAAAGAGAGGGGTTATGAACGGTCCGTCGAGCAAAGGCAAAGGCGAAAAAACTCCGACAGCAGTACATAAAGGTACAAGACCATCTTGCCAAAAGTGGAGGTACAAGTGATGAGAAAGACAAATGTCCCTAGTTCGATAAGCTGGACAAAATACTTGGAACGAAACCAGTGGTGGAACCAGTGGATATTGTCGACTCCTGCTCTTCAGTTGATGTGGACTTGGACGGAGAGGGTGAGTAACGTTAGCCCCTTGCTATTTTACATTTACAATTTGCTACAAAGGCTACATTTCCTCAAGTAACTTTTTTTGAGAAAATTGTAGGCTACTTGTCAGAGTAGTTTTAATGGTCCGTGTAGGCTACTTTGCGGCAAACAGATTTTCTTTTGAAACGAAAAAAACCCAACACGAAAACCGTCTCGTTTCCCAATTAGGGATTAGTAAATATGGAAACAAAAACCGGGAAACAAACCGTTTTTCGTTTTGATAATGAAAACGAAAAAAATCTCGTTAGGCCTATCTGATTTTCTTTGAGTTTATAAGTGGACATCGGAAATTCAAATGACGTACACACCCGAAGTCAGGAGTTTCGAGTTGCATATCTAATGTTAAGAAGATGGACTACAAAAAGCGTATTTTAACCTGTGCATTCTTACCGTGTTTTAACTCATGTCATCGCAAGGTGGAAACATAGCCTAGGCTATTACTCAATTGCAAGCGTGAAGGGGGGTGCTGCAGCAACCCTTATTGAAACGAAGGAACACTGCGCAAACGACGTGCTACAGACTGCATAATGGGCACTATTGTTAGACAACATAAAATACAGCAGGTTAGTGCTGAATGTCTGGTTGATATTGCAGCCTGCTAATTTGACGTCAGCAGGAGCAGCATTAGGAGCTACATTGGTGTGATGCAAATCGGCTCTGACAATATCTGAATAATCATGTAGGCATTAATCATCCACCCGCACTCAACCCAACTAATGATTTTCTCAGATTTTTATAAGCGATTTCATTATTGTGTTGATGTATTAATGTTTTATCTAGAGTTTGCTTTTATGATTAGAGAGGCTGCTGTGTTTCCCATTCGTTCATTTCTTTGTGGCGGCCCGCAACAATATCAACGCTGACCGCCACAGATTGATTTTCTTTTTTTACTAGGCCTGTTTAAAATCATATTTGATTACAGAGCGCTGTAACCCGTTCGCACAGAACATCCTCTCACCCACCACCCCCCCTTTCTCCCTCTCTGCACAAATCAATTCATTTAAGTAGACCGTGCATCAATGTTTTTTATTCGAATGATTTTATTTAGCCTATGTAATGGCATCCCAATTTAATCTTTCTGTTATTCATTTCATTATTATGCATGCACACATAACCTACATAATTACTGTGGTACGGACTTCGGTTATCTCATAGGACCACTCTGTTTTGAAGGAAAGTGCGCGCACAGTCTGTAAAGCGCGCATGTATGGCTACAGGGTCAGTGTATCTTTTGGTCATTTGATTTTCCTTTCAGAAACGGGTATTAAAAAACAAAAAAACAAGTGGCTATTTGATTTTTGTTTTAATATACAAAAATTAAAATTAAAATACAAAGCATTTCTATTTTTCAGTGTCAAAAATGAACAAGTGAAATATACAAAATAATTTGAGTTTCATTTTCTTTTTTGAATAACAAAAAATAAAATCACTCTCAAGGTCTATATCTCAGGATATAAATGACCCATCAATCAATAAATATATTTTTTTATTGGTTGTATGGGCCCTTTACAGGTATTTTAAGAGGTGAGAAGCAGTAAGTGAGTTAAAATCTGGCAAATATAAGCCTCATGAATATAACCAACTAATTTCAGGGCAGAAATAACCTTTCTCTCAATAAGGAGAGGCTTCAATCACTTTTCGGCAAGTGAAATACTGCAGTATAATGGTCGTATGGGCCCTTTACAGGTATTTTAAGAGGAAAAAATGACTGGATTGGTTGATACACAGCAGGTAAAATAATGCAGAGCAGAGTCTTAAGGATAATTGCGAAAGAGATCATGTCTTTATTTTATATATAACTCAGCAGCAAGGCTACAGTCCGTTTTCCAATCATAAACAAGGATATTAGCCATACCAAACACGTATTTCATCAGCAACAACAGACTTCCATTATTTCCTATGAACACGTAAATGTCATGCCTGATTACACTATAAACTGCAAACACTTATTTGGCCACAATTGTGATTATTACGTTAAAAGAACAGACGTACCTTTGCTATTACCACAGACATAAGATGATGTTTGTTTGCACGTTGTGTCTGTTTGATCCACATAAAAGCAGCTGTAGTCGTAAAGACACAGCTTCAACACGCTGCGCGCGCTCCCGCAGCCGGCAATCAATTTTCGGCGGACCATCACTTTTCGGCACGACACCTGTGATTTTATTTTTTGTTATTCAAAAAAGAAAATGAAACTCAAATTATTTTGTATATTTCACTTGTTCATTTTTGACACTGAAAAATAGAAATGCTTTGTATTTTAATTTTAATTTTTGTATATTAAAACAAAAATCAAATAGCCACTTGTTTTTTGTTTTTTAATACCCGTTTCTGAAAGGAAAATCAAATGACCAAAAGATACACTGACCCTACAGCACCCCAAGCCGCTTACTGCATAGATTGTGGGCAAAATTGAGGAATAAGATTTATAAACTCATATTTGAATTTCCGATGTCTATAAACAGATCAAACAAAATCAGATTACTATTTTTTTCGTTTTCAGTTTTTTAAATATCAAAAAGAAAAATGAAGTAAAAAATGGTTTCTTTCCCATTTTTGGTTTCCCTAATTACTGATGGTAACGAGCCATTTTTCGTTTTTGTTTTTTCTTTTCAAAATTAAAATCTGTTGGCCAAAGTACAGGGACCATACTAGGCTACTACTACTGATATTGCCATTAACACGTTTAGCCTCTGATGATTAATCAGATCAGTAATTGCGTTTCTTGCTTTTATTGACAGGAGAAGATGCTGCAGCACAGGACTTGAGAGTGGAGAGTGAAGAATCGCTTGACACCACACCGGAGACCACTGACAGAGGCAGAAGAAAGCAGAAGACAGAAAGTGACACCCTGACTGCCCATTCCCGGTAGTCAATCCAGGAAGAGGAAAACAAAATCTTCTCTGGTTGAGGAACTGTTTCAGTGCCAAACAGAACAAAGAAGATTCCTGGAGCAGATGCGAGATGTGGATAGAGCCCATCAAGCCCAAGATAATGCTTTCTTTGAGAATATGATGAGGTCTCAGCAGGAGGCAGAGGATAGAAGGTTCAGTGCAATGCAGGCACAACAACAGGCCAATCAGCAAATGTTTATGCAGCTGCTTGGAACATTAATGAGTGCATTACAACCACAGCAAAATTTGCCCTACAATTCATCATGCATCCCCCTACATATCAATTCAATGCTACACCCACACACCCTGGACCACTACCACCATCATCTGGACACCCATCCACACAACCTGGACCACCACCCCCCAGACCACCTCCCATGTACCCTGGACCACCACAGATGTGGCCTCCACAGCACCACTCGCTTTATCCTCCACCACCTCATGCTCCACGGCCCACAGTGCACCCACAGCCTGTTGAAAGGTCTGCTCCGCCTGTGGATATCTCCACTATTTTGCATAGTGGTCACAACACATTACATTTTGACGACACCTCTTACGAATCCTTTACCTAGTAGAACTGAGTTGTGTGGAAAACCAATCCTTGTACAATTCTGGTTATAAATTGCATTGTTCAAACATGTTCTACAAGTGTTTTATATAAATAGGAAAAATCTTTACTTTTTTTTTAGGATTGTCTATATACTTGAAAGAAGGAAAATGTTACATATTTATTGTCTATACTAGTATTGAATTGTATTTACTGTTACAGTCTAGTGTAATAAAACTGTATATTGATTAAATGCCAGCCTCCTTTAACTTTTTAAGTATAACCCTGAAAATGACAAAACATAACACATTTGTACAGGAAAAACTATTAACAACTTTGTAATATTCACACCATGACATCAAAAAGAGTGACTTGGAATATCACTCGACTGTGACAACATAAATGTCCATGGGACCATTGTAGTGAAGAGGTTTGAGGTCAGGTAGAGGCTGCCCTGAATGTTTTATCCACTAGATGCTTCATAGCAGGTGTCTTGAGATTACAGGCTGGAAAAATATCTGCAAAGTGCATCTCTAATGTCATGAGCCCTTGCGTTGTCCTGCTGTTGCTCTTGCATCACATCTGCTTCTCTATTGTCCACATCCTCCTCTCTCCTCAGCACATTGTCTCCGTCAAGGTATTGATCATTATGATTTTCACACATGTTGTGCAGTACACAACATGCACAGACAATTTGGCTGGCCAGAGTAAAATGGGCATCACAGACCTTCAAGAGACATCTCCATCTGCCTATTAGGCGTCCAAAGGCACACTCTACAGTCATGCGTGCCTGACTATGGCGGTGGTTGAAATCTATCTGCTCTTCAGTTACTCCTCTGACCTCACGATAAGGCGTCATAAGCCATGGCAACAGGGGGTAGGCTGAATCACCTAAAATGGTAAGTGGCACATTAACCCCTTGGAATCTTTCTTCTATTCTTGGTAACAGTGCACCTCTGACACCTCGCTCATACAGCCCTGAAAGCGCAAACACCCAGGCATCATGGATCCTACCTGGCCGCCCAACATTTATGTCCCAAAATCTTAATTTGTTGTCCACAACGCCTTGCAATATTATAGAATAATGACCCTTTCTATTGTAATAATCTGCTGGTGCATCATGGGGTGCTCTAATATTAATGTGCGTTCCATCAATAGCACCGGCTACTTGGGGAAATCTCCACTTGTCCTGAAAACCTTGGCTAATTAATTGGAATTCAGCTGCAGAGGGTGTTCTAATATACTGTGGCTTCAGAACAGTGTTTATGGCTGTGGTAACTTCCTGTGTTATAAGACAACATGTGGAGAGGCCGACGCCAAACAGGTGGGAAAGAGAGCGGTATTCCAGGTTTGTTGGTTAGGTTAGGTTAGGTTAACTTTATTGTCCCCAAGGGGAAATTTTGCTTGGGCACAGTGCACAGTTGCTTCATCAGTAAGATAAAATTCACAAAAGACATCACGCATTACAGAACACATCAACAGGAATCTGAGAAGCATCGACATTTTGTACTCCTCAAGACGAAAATATAAACACAGAAGAACAAGGACATTGTTGACAACATTGTTTCATGGGTTAAAGTGCAAGTACTAAAGTGCTAATGTGGTTGCTGTACATTGCTCCATTGAACTGGAGTTTGTGTAAAGTGCATATGCTAAGGTGCTAGTGTATGTATTGCACGTTGCCCTATTGCACCAAGATTGCAAGCAAAGTGCTATAGTGCTCACACATTTATTAATTTTTATTAAAATTTTATTTTATATTATTTATATTATTTATATATTATTTTACATTGTTCAGCAGCTTAATGGAGGCTGGCACAAATGATAATTTTAGGCGGTTAGATTTGCATTTTGGTACACGGAGTCTTCTTCCTGATGGCAGGGTTTCGTATTCAGGGAAGAGAGGATGTTGAGGGTCCGATTTAATTTTCCTAGCCTGTTTCATAACTGCTTGGTCATACAGGCTCTGTAAAGGCTCATAGTTTCTCCTTCCTATAATTTTCATGGCTGTTTTATGCATGTTGGCAAGCTTGTTTTTCAACTTAATTGTTAAGTTGCCAAACCATGCGCTAATTCCATATCTGATGACGCTCTCTAAGATTGCATGGTAGAAAATCATCATGATCTGACTGCTCACACCGTACAACCTTAGACGCCTTAAAAAATAAAGCCTCTGCTGCAATTTGTTACACAGATTGTCAACATGTGTGTTCCAGCAAAGTAGACTGTCAATGTGGACACCTAAATATTTGTATGAGGACACCTGAATTACTTCTTGTTTTTGAATGACCACTGGCTCATGGTCAGTAACTCGCCTTGGGTCAAAGACCATCTCCTGTGTTTTTTGGATGTTTAAAATCAGATAGTTGGTGTCACACCGTTGGGTCAGAAATAAGGCCAGGCTGGGCCAGTAAAGGCCTGGACCTTACCCTTCGCCAACGTAATAAACTTAACAAATAATACTCCATTAGTTTTCTTCTTTAGCTGATTCATCGTAGTTAAAAAACTTCACTGGAGACGATCAAGAGTCGGTGCAAAAGAGTTTATTCCAAAAAAGGACGACCAAACCCGGTGACATCCTAGCAGGTCAGGATAAAACACTGAACAGCGGTCAGCGTGCAACGCCTTATATTACCCTATGCTCCACCTACAAAGTGGGTGTCACACCGTAACTCCACCTGCAGGGGTCGCTGACCACTCCTCTCCAATGGTGAATTTCTTATCCTATGCTGCCATCTTGAGGCCACTTGTGTGTACTTTTTATTGAATCCAATGACGCTTTTTGGTGGTTGTTCTAGCCTTATTTTATCATAATTTGTCCCCTTTTTATATATTTCTTATATATTTCAGGACTGGAAATTCACCATTGGGTTTCAACTTCACTCTTACCGTTTTTCCTTTAAGTTTTAAGGCATACTTTTGGCACTATTAAAGCTTAAACTTTTATCATTGTATTTTTGACAAACAATCAACATAACCAACATAATCAACAAAATCAATACGTGTATTGCATGATTTCATACATCATAACAGAATTAGATCATCCATGAAGCAAACTGCGTCACAGCTTACACTGCCGTGTCCTACAGTAACCTCGGCTTCTAGAAAGCTCCTGGCCCCCTCCTACCGAAGTTGGCACCAGGGATGCCACGTGCCTTGGCTGGTGTTCCTGCCCCTTATCTCTGATAGGCTGAGATGTTTCTTTTGCTATTGGACAAGACACATATTTACCTCTGATAGGCTAAGATGTTCCTTCTGCTATTGGACATTGACACATGCTACATGATCTACCCAAGATGTTTTCCTTTTTTGTATCATTCTGCCTCACAAGTTCACTCTCAGTTCACTCGCGAGTTTACTTTCGGTCATACTACACAGTTCACTCCCGTACATGCTGAATGACATGAGAAATCATACCAATTCACGGCTTATGTTTCTACTTGGTTAGAGTAGATGCACGTCTGATTAATACAGCATCTCTAAATGATTATAAAGTGATTGATTAATCTGTGATTAAGTTTCAGTGACTACACCAATCAATGTGTATCCAGTAAATACAATAAACACAAAAACAAAACCCATAATATGTGAGTACATAAGTCATAAAATGTGAGTACATGAGTATGCATCAAAAATGAGATGGACAATATAGATGCATGTTCCGCAACACAACCCTCAAAAACTCCCCAGTGGGTGTTTTGATGTTGCCTTTTGCTATCTTATGCTGCTCCCTCCCTTTGCTCCCAAAGCACACGAACCTGCTCACTCACACACACATGTGCAACTTGTTGAGCCTGGGCAGTTTGATACAGAAAGGAGCACACACACCCAGAACTATAGGGTTTTAACACTGTGATCCTAACTTTAAACTATAAATTAACACTTTAAATAATGACTATGTGGACCACCCTTACTCTAGCAATTAATGATAACAATTTAGGCTATAATGCTCCAAAATAATTCACAACAACACCATCTAACAAATGAGTCTATTTCGTCTTGGTACACAGAGGAGTCTGCATCCTTATGCAAAAGGCTTAGGATTGCAGTATCATCAGCAAATTTCATTATATAGTTGTTAGAATGGACATTCCTACAGTCGTTGGTGTACAATGTGAAGAGTACTGGTGATACAACACAACCCTGTGGAACCCCTGTGTTACAGTATTTGATCTCGGAAAGCTTCCCATTGACCTTCACTTGCTCTGCCCTGTCGGTTAAAAAGGAATAAAACCATTTAATTAAGATAGTATTAACATTCATGTTTTTAAGCTTCTCTAAAAGCATGTGAGTTTGCACTGTATTAAAAGCTGAGCTAAAATCGACAAACAAGATTCTGGCATAAGCCTCTATGTTTTCAAGGTGCTTAGAAATAAAGTGCGAGATGCAAAGGATTGCATCATCAGTGCTGCGTTCTTGCTTATAGGCAAACTGGTACGCATCTAACTTTGACTCAACATCCTTCATAAGTATTGACACAACAAGTTTTTCAAAACATTTCATTACGATCGATGTTAGAGCTACGGGACGGAAGTCATCATTCTTTGAGGCTCCTGGTTTTTTAGGCATTGGAGTTATGATTGATTTCTTCCACAGAGCTGGGACAGTGTGAGTATTCAGCGACTGTTGAAATATAGGGTACCATGCCGTTGTTAGTTCTTCTGCACAGCTTTTGAGCAGAAAGGCTGGGAGGCGATCGGGGCCTGTGGCCTTGCTTGTGCGCACTTTACTGAAGAGTCGCTGTATACTAAATGGGTCCAATTCCAAATAAGAGGTAGTGTCAGTGGCTGGCAGGGACTGCAGGACACTGTCACATTCCTGTCTTTGATTTCCTTTGTAATATAGGATTTGTTGTTGGGGTAGACTACAATATCCTTCTTGGCCACCACACTGTCAACACAAAATCCTATGTAGTCTGTTATAGTACTAGTAGCCTCATCAAGCTCTAATGAATGGAAAATCGACCAATCTGTGCACATGAAAGCACCCCTTTAGTGTTTCAATTGCATCATCTGTCCATACATAAACAGTTTTATGTTCAGGTTTACTTGACTTGAATACAGATTTGTAAGACGGTATTAAGTGTAATGTATTATGGTCTGAGTTGGAGAGGGGGGGGTTTGGCTTGACTGAATATGCCCCCTTTATATTTCCATAACATTTATCTAAGATCCTATTATTTCTCGTGTCACATTTTACATATTGTTGAAAACCTGGCAAAGTTTGCAGTGATTATAGTCTCCCAAGAAGAGAATAGGCGCTCCAGGTGTGCGCTGCAACTGTTCATGTGCGCACTCTGCTATGCACGCGGTGGCTCTGCCTGCGTTGGCGCTGGGTGGAACATAAACAGCAGCTATAATAATATTGCCAAACTCCCTTGGCAAGTAGTGAGGTCTCATAGATATGCAAAGCAGTTCGACATCAGGGCTGCATATAGTCTCTCTCACTGTGTATTGTTTACACCATTTGTCACTCACGTACATGCAGATTCCTCCTCCGTTCCTTTTCCCGGATGCATCGGAGCGGTCGGCTCGTACTAGCGAGTAGCCACCTAAGTTGAGCAGGGAGTCCGGGACTCCTTGGTGAAGCCACGTCTCTGTGAACACCATAAGGTTAGATTCCCGATACTCGAAACAGCTTCTTTGGTTAGTACGAAGCTCATCCATCTTGGGTGTCAGCGATCGCACATTGCTGAGGATTATTGACGGCAGCGGTGGTTTGTTTGTTCGCCGGTGGAGACGTTCCCTGACGCCTCCCCGTCTTCCTCGCTTGCGTTTAGGCCGTGTGCCGGTGTGTATTGCTCGGATGGCTGCTGGTAGGTTATCCGGCGGTGTTGATTGAAGTGGTTGAAGGGATAACAAAGTTTCTCTGGAGTAGACACGACTTAGTTCATGTTCCCACAACACAGTTGTTGCAGGACAAGAAATGAAGTGCTCGCTGATAAAAATCAGGAACAGAAGTATGATGTGGAAGCCCGGTGCCATTGTGTAGGGCTGCCGACTACTATCTTGATCAAGGAATTATCCCGATGGCAAAGTTTGCTGTTGTCAACCCTAACATATAGTCACAAGCACAAAACACTTAAGACACTAATTCAAACAAAACACTAAAAACACTTAAGAGAGCTTAGCACTTAAAAGCAACAGCAGCACTCGCCCGGGTCGCTACAGAGCAGCGCCACCGGAAGTAGTTGCTATCTTAACGTTACCTGGTGAGTAAAAGCAGCATATACGTTATCATTAACGCTATCATTAACGGAACTGTAACAGCATTGTTGGTATATTGAATTGCATCTATTATTAGTCAACTTAAATAACGTGTGTAACGTAATGTGTGTGTGCGTGTGTAGAAGTAGCAGTTCCTGGATGCTTGCTCATGCAAAAGCTGATTGCTACTTGTGCTGGAGATGATGTGGACACACATTGTGTCTTCACTGTTATTACTGCAACTGAGCCTCAACTTTCCATTATTGTTAATAATAGTTGCAACTTTCACTCTTAAATGTGCATTGAATATTGCCAGCTGATAAATCCAGATTCATATAATATCTAAGGCTTCATGCAGCTCCTAACTGGCTGAGTTAGATGGTGATTAACACTAAACATAATAAAATCAGTCTATTCTCCCACCTGCATAGGTGTCATTTACACTGGGGACGCTGGGGATATGTCTCCATCACTTTTTGAAAGCATTTGTTAAATATGTTCTGAAAAATAGTAACAAGAAATGTTAAATAACAAATGTAGGCTAAGTGCTATGAGAGTTATTTTGAGAGTTTATTTTGGCACAATAAGAAAACATGCAACCTAATGTAAATATAGAAGAAATCCCCAAAAAATTACTTTAGTAAAAAAACACTTTAAGCCTACTGATTACTACATTATATTTTTATATTCTGAATTGACACCTGCCACCAGAACTTTGTTCACCTTTGTATAAATAAAGACATTTAGACCATAAATTGGTGCAGAAAATATCTCCAGAATGCAGGAAATTAAGTGTTTAATGCTCAAAATCTTCCAGACCCCGCATTCGTAGATTTCCATCAATTAATTCTTTTTGAAATAGTAAAATATCTTCTAGTCTTGTTCTTGTGACACCAATATACACTGGCTCCCGGTCAGGTTCCGTGTCGACTACAAGGTCATGATGTTGACATACAAAGCATTACATGGCTTGGCTCCACAATACTTATCTGCCCTATTAATTCCTTATACCCCGATTCGCAGTCTGCGCTCATCACAGTATAACTTGTTAACTGTTCCTCAATCACGCCTAAAATCTATGGGTGACAGGGCCTTCTCTGTCTACGCTCCTCCACTTTGGAACTCTCTTCCTTCTGAACTCAGGCTGGCCCAGACTCTTGGCATTTTTAAAACTCTCCTCAAGACACACTTTTTTAAACTTGCTTTCGATTGTTGATGTTTTTTATATTGTTTTATATCGTTTTCTTAATGTTGTTGTTTTTTATTGACTCTCACTCGTCATATGGATTGTTATTCTATGTACAGCGCTTTGAGAAGCTGCTTTTAAAAGCGCTCTATAAAATAAAGTTTATTATTATTATTATTACCAATATTTTGGATTGTCGCATCTTGATTGCTTCAAATGTTTTGTCGCAACTCTAATCAGAGCCCTTAAATGCCCCCACCTGTAACTGTCATTGGCTGTTAGTCTTTGCAGAGTTGATAACACACAGCCTAAGCAGTCCATCAGAATGCTCTCTATTACATGTACATGCATGCTGTATGTATTAGTGAGTGTAGTGATGCTTATGGGACGTCGTTCTGGGACGTGTGAGTATGAGGCTGGGAGGGAAAAATCACAATATACTCACTACAAAAAACTAGACTACACCACTGCTTGAACCCTTTATTAATACTTTGTTAAAAACAAAAACATCAACAGAAATAGCATATATATAAGCACACAACTTTGATGCTTTGCTTGTTAATAACTAACTTGCTCATCTTTTAACATTTTCATTTTACTATAGGCTAATTAGTGTACAATGAATGTGTATGATAGAGTTGGAATCATTATGCATTATTTTAAAAATGTTTTTTGAACATTAACTAATCATCTTTGTGCGCATGTTGTGTACAGATATTGGACTTCAAAGAGTGCTACAGAGAGTCAGCGTTTCACCATCTGACAGTTGCCAATAGGTGAGTTTTGTAAATTGGGTACTAATATGAATTTTTTTTAAAAACTAAAGATTTTTGCACTAATTATTCACAATGTTTTGATTTTTTTTGCAGCAGAACAGACTTAATCAAATTACTGATGCGTTGTCAACTGGTTGGCATGATTGTTTTCTCCCTCATTCAAAGTTTTACACACATTTTCACTTTTAAAAAAAAGACAGAATTGAAGTTGGCCCAATGGAGTGGAAGTGCAAGCTGTGTTCTGCAACAACATAGATGGAAGATTGTTTGTGACCCAAACGTTTCATATTATTACACTGAGGATTTGTTGAAGCAGTTAAACAGATGACTGCAACATTCTCTTGTAGCTGTTCCACAAGCTGTGTTTTTTGTCTTTGAGGAACCAAAAGATGGCTGCTGCCCAGAAGCATGTGCTGCCTGTGTATGTCGCACGAGACACCGCCCTGAAACTAACTCTACTTGAGCGACCAAAGTCAGTGGAGGAGCTGAAAGAAATAATGCAAGAGAGGTTCAAGCCGAGACTGAATGGGGACTTTAGCCTACACTATGAGGATCCGGACATTAATGGTGATCTTTGTCTTCTTGTGGACATCCAGGAGTTACCAGAGAAGGGTACATTGAGAGTCGTCAGACCTGAAGGTGACACCTCATCTACTGCATCTATTGACACAGACATACTCCCACATGTACCTGCGTTACAGCGCCAGAAGAGTTGGCCTGATCTCTTTGTTGTTCCTGGTTTTGGTTATGAAATGGATCTTATACTAGAAGAAGGAAATCGTGTTTATGAAGAATCAGCAAAATTGCTGAAGTTAAAGAGGTCACAGAAGAGTGAAATCCTTCAAAAAATGGCAGAAACAATCTTCAGTTTTAAACCATACCCACATGACAAGGAATTGGCCATGGCTGCTCAAGCTTTGATTACAGCTCATCCATGTCTCAGAATGACGGCGGGTGAAGACGGGGAGTTGGGATGGAAATGTCACATAGGGTACAAGGTTGCGTCTTACCTTAACAGTCTGGCCAAAGCAGGGGTTGCAGAAGTAGCCATCAACACAAGGAGGCGGAGCCGAAACAACCCCAACAATGATCATCCCCATCAAAACATAAATAAAGCTCGAAAAGCTGAGGTCAACTACATCATCAACCTACCGAAGGATCAAACCCCAGCTATTCTGGAAACAATGAGAGAAGAAATCATACATGAAGTCGAAAAGACTGAGAGAAACCAATCAGTCATAGGCAAGCTCATGAACACAACCTATGCCCTTCGTCGCCAAGAACTCGTTGCATCTCTTGTAGCTCCACGGGTGAGGGACGTCGTGGACAGATGGCCAGCCCTACTTATGGAGTCACAGGTTAAAAAATAAAAATAAAATATTCTTTTATTATTTTACTGTTCTCCCTGTTGAGAGCAATTAATCAACATGACTCTTTAGCATGCCCATTTTGAACATGATTGATTTTTCATATATTTAAATGACTGTTTGTTGTCTTAAGATATCAAACAATTCACCAAAAAGCAAATGGCAGATGTAAAAGTAGACAACACATCTGTGTGCTGTGACACATTTTTGCCATTCCATTCACAGTAAACAAGGTATACAGAGATTTATTATTTTAATTTCCTTAAGATAACATACAGCCTGTTTTAAGTTAAAGAATGACAATTAACTTTGTATTTTGACCTTGGTTCTGACTCATCCCTAGAATTGCCCTTGGTTTTGCTACCTGGCAACTGAAAACTTCTTAAAATATGTTCACAATTCTGTTCCTAATTCATCTTTGTATATTTCTGTGTAATTCTGTCCATGTACAGGTGTTTGCACAGCTCCACCGAATCAACAGCATTAACCTGCGCAATCAATTCTACAAGGAGCTGGACAGACACACGCCTAAACTCATCACCTTGTTCAGAGACAAGGCCACCAAGAATGGCAAGACAGCGGAGGAGCTAGCCAAGCTCATGAGGATTTATGACCTTCAGGTGAATTTTAAACTTTACATGATTCAGAAACAGATTATTAACAGATTATATTCAGACAACTATAAGAAACCATAGTGTGAATTGCCTGGACTGTGCCCTGAGGTTAAGTGATTATTCCATGAACACAACATTGTCATCTCATCAGAGACAGACATCTTGACAAGAAGTATTCTATCAGAAAGAGGTACCTTTAAAAGATACTTTATCAGCTTCAATTTTTTTTCCTTTGTGTGTTATTACAGTATTTACAATAGAACGTTATTAATTTGAAAAATGTTTTACTGAAGAAATGGTGACCCAAAATACTGAATCTACCATCTATAGCAATGACCACCATCAGAATATGGAGCCATTTAACACTTGGATTTTATATAAATGTTTGCTCTGCATTTGTGTAATTACTAATGTAACGGATATTTTTTGTCCATCTAGGAACAACGTGATGTAAATATGAGACGGCCCTCGTCCTTCGTGCACTTCCCGTGTACCTGCGTGAAGATGCCTCCAAGTTCTTCAGGACCTGTAATGTAAGTGTACTGGCCTCACTATCAATCCATTTGCCTAGCTATTCAGTCAGCTTAAACATATAACATCACTCAAAGAACTCTAGAACCAGGGGGGTATTTTAGAAAGCAGGTTATGTGAAAACTGAGATGAGGGAAACTCTTGAGTTATCCATTCCAGAGAGTTGAATTACCTAACTCAAATCAGCTGTTCTGGAACTGAAAACTCAGGGTAAGTCAACTCAGAGTTCAGGGTTAGGCTTAGAGTTTATTGAACCTCCTTTCTGGAATAGCCCCCAGGACCTGTTTATGAAATTTGAGTTGAGTTGTTATTCTGCAAACTGACATGTAGAAATTACATAAATGAAAAGGTAAGTATAAAGCATTCCACTAAATAAAAAGTATGCTAACAGATAGGTGTGAAACTAACATAAGATATAAGCATATGTAAAGAAAATTGTTTAAACATGTAGCTTAGTTGCAGTCTAAGTGCCAGCAGAGGTGGACTTACCATTAGGCAAAGGTCGGCAATTGCCTTAGGCCCCAAGCTACCAAGGGCCCCGTAAAACGCCTCATAAACTTATGGTTACAATTTGTTGTCTTACTTTTCACCAATTAATTATATCTCTAAACATCGATGCGCTAAAGTGCTATCCAATTGTTTAATTCATGATGAGAAACTCCCCCCCAGTCCCCACTACATTGGACTATTCCATTATCCAACTGCACATCTGCGTGTGTGTTTGTAAACAAACAGCTCAGCATGCTGTAAGCTGTAGGCTACAGACGGTTGAATAATGAAGCGAAGCTACCGAAGTGGTTCTGAAAAAAGGAAGAAGCTGGAAGAAAGCAGACAGTTTTAGCAAAACTTCCAAAGGTAACAACCTTTTTTCACGACGGCTACTGACAACACTAACATTAACGCTACTAAAGAGCAGCAAGAAGTCGGTGCTTGCGCTAGCAAAGCTAACACTGATGAAGAGGAGCTACCCACCGGCAGTGTCAGCCCAGGTTGCTCAAGCGATGCGGGGCGCATACCTGTCAAGTATCCCGTATTTTACCCTGCTTTCCCGCCGTCCTCCCGTATTAGTATTGGCCGTAAATCTCCCGTATTTTAACCTGCGTTATTAAAAATAACAATACCCATGCAGCGCTGCGCAGGGCTGACTTAAGGTGATGCATGTTGGACTTAAAATAAGGTATGCTGGTGTGATGGAAGCCAGCGAAGCTGTGCAGTGAGTAAACCTCACTCCGACACATTAGGAGACGCACTGGCGACCGACGCGTGTCCGCCTCCCGTACCCGAGGTCGCTGGTTCGAGTCAGGACCGTGCAGTAACCTACGTACTCGGGGTCAGCTGGTTACACTGGTTAGAAACATATGTAACGGAAGCCTGCAAGGCAGTGCGGTGAGTAAAACCTCACCTCCCCGACACCTTAAGAGACGCACTGGCAACGATGCTAGTGCCCATGGGTTTTAGCCTCCTCGTCAGCGTGTCCGCCTCCCCACCCCGAGGTTGCCGGTTCGAGTCAGGACCGTGCAGTACGTATTCGGGGGTGAGCCGGTTACACATAGACTGTCCGATTTTCGCCGGCGCTGCAAAACGTCACCACGACACATGACATTAAAAAACTCGCGGGAGCAAGGCCACTGCAGGCGCCGAGTCCGGTGGCAGCAGTTGCTCTTTTCAGGCTGCACAAAGTTGGAACCACACTTTTGCCGAGTCTCGCGGCATTTTTCTTTGCAATGGCAGCGAGATCAGTCATTGATCTCAGCTCACAGTGAGCTCACGCAGGTAGAATGTGTCCAACTTTACGGCGCCGTTTTTATACCCCGCCCCTACAGTCACCTACAGCTCACTTTAGACTATCAAGTCGGTGAAAGTCAGCCACCGTCATCTCCCTCCCCCCTCCTGTCGCTTCCTGCGGGTGTTGCTGGCTCTGGAGCTGTGGAGTCTGGATCTGTGGTTGGGAGTCTCCTGCTGCCCCCGTGTTCCTGCTCGACGCCCTCTGCTACAGTTGCAATTGCTATTACTAGTCCTATTGCTATTATTACTGTTATTATTATTATCATTAACATTACTATAAATATCTGTACCATTTTTCATTTAGTCTATAGCACCATCACCTTTATTGTCTGTACCTCTATGTGTATACTGTGTAGGTTGCCTCCCTCTGCTCTCTCTCTCTTGCTCTCTCTCTTTCTCTTGCTCTCTCTCTCTCTCTCCCCTCACCCCAACCGGTCGAGGCAGATGGTCACCACCCTGAGCCATGGTTCTGCTCGAGGTTTCTGCCTCTTAAAAGGAAGTTTTTCCTTGCCTGTGTCGCCTAGTGCTTGCTCTTGGTGGGAATTGTTGGGCTTCTGTAAATAACTTCAGAGTATGGTCTAGACCTGCTCTTTATGAAAAGCGCTGTGAGATAACTGTTGTTGTGATTTGGCGCTATATAAATAAAATTGAATTGAAAATTGAATCTCGAACACACCTATACCCAGTCTGAGCTCTGTCACTAGCCTCGCGATAACTGCCACCTGCAGGTAGACGTTGGACAACAGAACTGTTTGCGCTCTACTCTCATGTAAAATGAACCACTCTGGCCCCGCCCACAAATACACTCCTTCCAAAACAGTCTTAAAGAAGCAAGTCTGCAACAAATTTACAATAAAGAACAGTACAATAGTAAAAAAGTACAATAACTCACTAAAAGTGTAAAGAAAAGTTATGTGAAAATAAAATAAAATCTTTAAAAGAAAAGCAATATGAAATGAAAAGAATGTGTGGAATGAAAATAAAATGTAAATGTAAAGACAAGCAATGTTAAATGAACAGAAGATATGCAAATAAGCATTTAAATAAATGCTCTTCATATATACCCTTTTGTGTTTTCTTTTAGGCTATAACACCTGTCTTAAAACGTGAGGGATACTGGAGCTTGGTTGGGGTGGTGGGACCACTCGCGGTGGGTGCCGGAAAATTTCCCTTATTTTCAAATCCAAAACTTGACAGGTACTTAGTACGTCTTTCTCAGATAATTCAATTCAATTTTATTTATATAGCGCCAAATCACAACAACAGTTATCTCACAGCGCTTTTCATAAAGAGCAGGTCTAGACCGTACTCTGAAGTTATTTACAGAAGCCCAACAATTCCCACCAAGAGCAAGCACTAGGCGACAGAGGCAAGGAAAAACTTCCTTTTAAGAGGCAGAAACCTCGAGCAGAACCATGGCTCAGGGTGGGCGGCCATCTGCCTCGACCGGTTGGGGGTGAGGGGGAGAGAGAGAGGGAGAGAGCAAGAGAGAGAGAGAGCAGGAGAGAGAGAGCAGAGGGAGGCAACCTACACAGTATACACATAGAGGTACAGACAATAAAGGTAATGTTGCTATAGACTGAATGAAAAATGGTACAGATATTTGTAGTAATGTTTAGTGATATTAATTATAACAGTAATAATAGCAATAGGACTAGTAATAGCAGTTGCAACTGCAGCAGAGGGCGTCGAGCAGGAACACGGGGGCAGCAGGAGACTCCCAACAACAGGTCCAGACTCCACAGCTCCAGAGCCAGCAACACCCGCAGGAAGTGAGGGGGAGGGGGGGAGGACAGGAGGGGGAAGCACACGACCACGGGAGAGGGAGAAAAAATCGAGTTAGTAACATGCATTAATGGGATGAGGTTGCACTCAGAGAGAAAGAGAGAAGAGGAGAGAGGAGCTCAGTGCATCATGGGAAATCCCCCGGCAGTCTAGCCTATAGCAGCATAACTAAGGGATGGTTCAGGACTCACCCGAGCCAGCCCTAACTATAAGCTTTATCAAAAAGGAAAGTCTTAAGCCTACTCTTAAATGTAGAGACGGTGTCTGCCTCCCGAACCCAAACTGGAACCTGGTTCCACAGGAGAGGAGCCTGATAACTGAACGCTCTGGCTCCCATTCTACTTTTGGAGACTCTAGGAACCACAAGTAATCCTGCATTCTGGGAGCGCAGTGCTCTGGTGGGGTAGTAAGGTACTATGAGCTCTTTAAGATAAGATGGTGCCTGACCATTAAGTGCTTTGTATGTGAGAAGAAGGATTTTAAAATCTATTCTGGATTTTACAGGAAGCCAATGCAGAGAAGCTAAGACAGGAGAGATATGATCTCTTTACTGGTTCCTGTCAGAACACGTGCTGCAGCATTCTGGATCAGCTGAAGAGTCTTAATGGACTTTTCGAAGAGCCTGATAATAGGGAATTGCAGTAATCCAGTCTAGAAGTAACAAATGCATGGACTAGTTTTTCTGCATCATTTTTAGACAGGATGTTCCTGATTTTTGCAATATTACGTAGGTGAAAAAAAGCGGTCCTTGAAATTTGCTTAATGTGAGAATTAAACGACATGTCCTGATCAAAGATAACTCCAAGATTTCTCACAGTGGTGCTGGAGGCCAGGCGATGCCATCCAGGGAAACTATATCTTTAGATAATGCGTCCACGAAGGTGCCTAGGGCCTAGAACAACAACTTCCGTTTTATCTGAGTTTAACATTAGAAAATTGCAGGTCATCCAGGTTTTAACATCCTGAAGACACATTTGAAGCTTAGCTAACTGATGGGTTTCATCTGGCTTGATCGATAGATATAACTGAGTATCATCTGCATAACAATGAAAGTTTATGGAGTGTTTCCTGATAATAATGCCTAAGGGAAGCATATATAAAGTGAAGAGGATTGGTCCGAGCACAGATCCTTGTGGAACTCCATGACTAACTTTGGTATGCATGGAGGACTCATCGCTAACATGTACAAACTGAAATCGATCTGATAAATAGGACTTAAACCAGCTTAGAGCGGTTCCTTTGATGCCAATGAAATGTTCCAGTCTCTGTAATAGGATCTGATGGTCAATGGTATCAAATGCAGCACTAAGATCTAATAAAACCAATACAGAGACAAGTCCTTTGTCTGATGCAGTCAGGAGATCACTAGTAATTTTCACCAGTGCTGTCTCTGTGCTATGATGAGCTCGAAATCCTGACTGAAAATCCTCAAATAAACTATTGCTATGTAGAAAGTCACACAGCTGTTTGGCGACTGCTTTCTCCAGGACCTTAGAGATAAATGGAAGGTTAGATATAGGTCTATAGTTGGCTAAAAGATAAATAAGGACTGAAAAGGGGAGAACAAGGGTTGTGGAGGGCCCCATGCCTGTGTTTGCCTTAGGCCTCAAGATGACTAAATCCGCCCCTGAGTGCCAGTAATGTTTAGAGATCATTAGCATGATTTGTATCCTTGAGGGGCTGAACTCATTCTTGTATTATTTGTGTTTTATAGTCAGCAGATGGTCCAGACCTCACTGACACCCCAGTGGCTCTCCTGACAGTCGTCACGGATAACACTACTGATGCGGCCCTCTTCAGCCCTGAGAGCATCTGTATTGTCATGGAGGATGAAATGATTTCGGAGTTGGCTCATAGCGACAGTCAATCAATCAATCACACACTCCGCATCAGAAATAGACTAAATAAACGGTTGAAACGCGACAGAAATTTTGTCGGCCGATAGAAAACATGCGATAGAGGGCAAAGGTGGTGCTGAAAAAAAGTTACGGGAGAAAAAAAAGAGTTCGCTAGAGGCAGGTGCAGCAAAGTGCCTCAATATTCTGTTTATTTTGTGCTGCTGTTACTTACAGCCTACCTGAAGACAGCAGTGAGGACTCCTGCGGTAGGAACTTGTAAATAACTTAAATTTGCAAAAATAAATAATTTAAAAAAAAAGGTATCGGCACCTTTTCCCGTTTACACCTTTTAAAAACTGCACCTCTATACTCTTTACTCCAGTAGCCTATATTATTTAGGCCAGTAATCTACTTTTAATTTCGCTACATTTTCCATTCATACCTTTTATAACTTAACCAGTCTGTAATCTGCATTTTGCTTCATTAACCGAAATGATCCAGTCTGTGCGCGCAGACTGCAACCTGGTGTCGGGGCCAGGGCCGTTTGAAGGAATTTGGGGGCCCCAAGCAAAATGGACATGGAGGCCCCCCCCTCAACCCCCCCGTACACACGCACTCAAAGCCTACAGGAACCACAGCATAGCCATACAGTTAAAGTTCACCCACACTTTATATAAATAATTTTTTTTACAGTGCAAATACTGCTGTTGCATATACTGTGAACAAACAATTAAATTACAATTAAATGTTAACAAATTATTAGTAGTGCTATAAATTAACAGGTTATTGTAACACATTATATATATCATATATTATATCTATTGGGTAATGATTAAAAAATGTTTGTAAACCTTTAAGAAACCATTTTGAAAACATCTATAAACGATAGACAGACCACTTTGTTAAGGGTTACTAACAAGTTGGTTTGTAAACTGTCTATAAACTATAAACATTATCTGGATGGTTATTATAAAGTTGCAACAGATGACTATATACCTTGTAAAATAGATAATAATAAACAGTACCAGTAGAACATGTGCGTTGTCCTGATACTGTAGTAGCCTACTTCAAAATGTAACAGTGTAAAAATTGCCACACAGAATAAAGTAACTGTTCAAGATCCATTGATATGATAACTTATAAAAATAATGTCATATAGGTTATCACGGTGGAATAGTTAGCATGCTATGCCACTTTCATCAAAACCTACAAAGCTATAGCAATGTCATGTCATTAAATACGATAAACAGTGATTCTGGAACAGATCTGCGTCTTCCTTATCCCTTTAAAAAACATAGATATTACTGTATGTAACCATATAATCCGTATCCGTTCGGAAAAAAAAGTTGCACTAAGTAACTGTTCGTTACAACTAAGCAGCATTTACCGTCAGGCAGGTAAAGTTACGTTAGCTAACACATAAACATATTTTTGCTAGCCTAACGTCGTTAAAGTTACCTGCTGCAAAATTACACCATTTGTACAAGACAAGTAACAGCTATTTTTATCCAGTGTAATTTATAACTTACCACTGTCTTGTTTTTTCTTATCCTCCTTATCCTTTCTCTTCTTTCTTTTTTGGCTTCCCGAGGCATAGTTCCGCTTCATGACTGCCGACGAGGAGGTTTGTATTTTGCCGGCAGCAGAGATAACGTGTTTGGCGCTGTTGTCAGCCTATGGCTGTCAGCGACTACTGAGAGGGGCCCCCTTGAGGGGGATTCCGATAACAGTGTCATTGCACTTTACTGCATTGACTTTCTATCAAAGGGGCGCGGGCGCTCACAGTTTGTCGTTGCATTTTATTCATAAACAGTTGTTGTCTTGGGGCCCCAGTCCAGCTCGGGGCCCCAAGCAATTGCTTGGTTTGCCTGTCCTGTCGCGACGGGCCTGGTCGGGGCTCCTCACAGTCACAGAGCTGGACAGATGCAAACATTTAGAAAATCAGGCAAATGCTTTTTCCGTTTAAGGCTTTATTGTTCTAATAATACAACTGAAAATCAGTGAGCGCACACATGGCACTGCTGGCCGTGTTGGAAAGCAGCCTGTGTCGCTCTTTAACAAGCCGGCAAATAAAAACTTTCTCTTTCCATTAACGGCGCATTAAAAGCGTCTTTAGTCTCTGCAGAGCAAACGTAGACTTCACTCTCTAACATCTAAGTCAGATGATCCAGTGTTTCCCATACGTGCATTTATTTGTGGCGGCCACAATATCAAGGCTGACCGCCACGGATTGATTTGCGATTTTTTTTTTACTAAGCCTATTTAAAATCATATTTGATTGCAGAGCGCCGGAGCGCAACACTTCACATCTCGCTCGTCTCTCTCACCGTATCTCTCCCTCTCTCTCCCTCTTGGAGCTCCGCTGCACAAATCTGTCCATCACAGCGCTGTCAGTGTCGGAGACCCAGCTTAAAAAAGTTATTAGCCAGCATGTAAGGAGCCGAGCTAATAAGGAGAGCTAAGTTAATGTTAGAATGCAGCTGGATTTTCGAGGCTAGCACGCTCCCCCCGCCACACACTGTCATTCTATGGGAAACACTGGATGATCACTGGATTGATTCTGATACATTAACAGTATCCTGTTGTTGAAATGAGCATCGCTTTCTTTTGATGGATATGACCCTGTTTTTTTCACATCAGTTACTATGTGTTTTATGGTGATGTCCGAAGGTGAGTCCATAAACAGAATGTCGCAGGTGAAACTAATCTTTCACTCATCAGCTACCAGCTGTTATTTATTCAGGAAACAATCATTTTTGAGATGCAGAGAGGGAGAGAGAGAGAGAGGGAGAGAGAGAGTGTGGTTGGATGAAACAGTCCTTTTGGGTTTTACGCATGACGCACAGCTTTCTCTGTCTGTAGGTTTCCCTGCTTCAACAACTAGCTGCTCCGTGTTTCTGCCACAATAATTATCTGTGTTGTAAAGATTATTTAGATGCTTTAGGAATAATCAGATTGTTTTGGCTGCCTGTGCTGCTGCAAAGCAAGTACTTTGGTTGGCTACATCTCCATAATGAAAGATTCAATAGTGGCTAGGCAGCAAAACTGATATTTTAAAGTGATCATATAAACACCTTCATGGAGATTTAAAAAGGAAAATAGTTGTAGAAACAGCTAAATTACAGATAATCAGCTTCTTCACTGCATTTGCAGGAATATTTTAATGGGCTACTTAAAAAATAAAGTTGCCTAGTCTGATGCAATAATCAGTTTTACTCTGATAGCCTATCTTGACCTTTCCTGATGTGGACACATCGGGGCTGTGATCCTGTGCACAAAAAACATCCCTACACTACCATGGATAGTAGTGGTGCAACAGGTTGCAGAATCTGTGGTATGGATCCCGTCCACACGTGCAGCATGCAGGTGTATTATTTTTTCCTGTAAAAAATTATTAAATTTTTTGTAAAAATTATTCAATTTTTTACAGGAGAAACATCTGAAAGCTGAGAGCTGCTTTGCATTATATTCTGTTACAATTTTAGATTTTGAATTGTTTTATTAAACCTTTATAAAACCAGAACAAATATTTTTCCAACAGTGTCCTGGCCAAAGCAGGCAGGAGTACAACTGCACATTTAAGATGGGAATAAATAATCAGTTACAAGGTCATAAAATATCAAAATGTTCTCAAATATTCACCACAATTCAGCAACAAGGATGATCAAACGAGGAATCAGTCGTAACATCTGAAGGCAGAATTGCAGCCTTCAAGTCATTTAAAAGCAACAGTGAAACAAAGATACAGCCCCATGTGGGCTACCTGAATTTTGTGTCCCTTTACATAAATAATAAATGGATGCAGAAAATGCAGAAATTGGTGTAAAAAAAACACCAGAATGCAGGAAACTAAGTGTTTAACATTCAAAATTTTCTGGGGGAGGACCCCCAGACCCCCCCAGGTACACACTGTCGCAGTTTTGTTGTTACATATAGCTATAGGATTTAGACACAACATCACAATTTAGCAGACATGACACAGTTAAAAGTGTTGCCTTGTTGTGCCATATAGAGTATTGCTTTAATGCTTGGTGGAGGGTCAATTATTATGTGAAGATATGAAGTTTTGTGGGCTGGGCTAAGCCCCCAATGTTTCAAGATCCTAACAAGGCCCCTGCCTTGATGAGGATCCTCACCGCGGCGAAGGAGAAAGGACCGTTGACACACGAGGGACAGACAGTTTTCATCTGACAGGATCTGGCAAGCGGAGTCAAGGAAATGAGACGTGAGTTTAACGGTGTGTGCCAACGACTTATTAAAATGAACATACGGTTCTCCATGCGCTTCCCCGCTACTTTGAGTTTCTCCCACGGAGGGAAAAGTTACTCTTTCCACTCACCGAAAGAAGCCCTCGCCCTCTTGGACGGACTGAGTTAAACTGAAGGTGATGTGACATTTTAAATACGCGGTGCCTCACTGTCAGATAATGCGTAGGCTACCCTCTGATTACTTTTGCAAAGATTTGTGTAATGCTAGCTAAACTTTATGTGTGGAAAAGTTAATTCTTGTTTAATTTTCTTATTGGCTATCCTTTTTTTTCTTCTTTCTAATGCCGCTCTAGAACGCTACAACAAAGGCTGATGTCTGGCTTATGTTGAGCAGGTTGTTAAAATATGACTATGTTTAGTTCAGGTGGCTGTGATAATTTTTGCTTGTGGCGAGTGGGGGGAATGGAGAGGTCTTTTTGTTTCCCCTTCTTTTTTCCTTCATTTTCTCTCTCTCAGTGATGTTTTTGTTCGGTTCCACGTGCCCTTCTGGTTTTTTAACGGGCCACACTGCTGGCCTGTATTGGGGTATGGGGATGTGGGGAGGTCGGGAATGGGGGATGTTTTGGGGTTATTGTCTTTTGGCGTTTTTTGGGTCTTTATCGTTTGGAGTTGGAGCTGTCATTCTCGTGTTTTTATGCCATCATATCTCATCATATCATAAATTTTCAATACTACATGTCACAGCGCCGTCCATTCCGCCTGTCTGTCGTAGAAACGCGGAGCCCCCCCACTGTGCTATACACCCTCCCACTTGGATAACCAGTTCCGGGTCACGAGTGAACGCTGGCGCGTTTGGCTGCCGCTACTCTCCGGTGTTTTTGTTTGTTTTTTTGTTTGTTTGTTCACAACGTATTTGTCTTATGTTTTGTCTTATGTTCCGTGCGCTATTTTAAACATTACCCGATCTGTGATAGCATCACAGCATAACATCACCGTAGCCAGCGCTGGATTATTATTTCGTGCTGGATTACTAAACCTGTCCAGGAGACCTACTACGCATACTACGCATATTGACTGTTACTAAAACGTGGAATTATTTCATTCATCTGCTTGGATTGTCTGACCCGGTTTGGCTCGGTCAAGACTGCAAGTGTTTTCCACTAGCCAGCGCTGGACTGAGTCCTGTTTCCCTGGAGGCTGCTTGCTTACTTCATGCTGGATCGCTACACCCGGCTAGGAGACCTAACGTACTATGCATATTGACTGATACCTAAACGTGGAATTATTTCACTCATCTGCTTGGATTGTTTGGCCTGGTCAAGACTGCTAAGTGTTTGCCAAACTGATATGTAGCTGCCACGCGCACCCCCCTTTTTCCCTGTTCTGCTTTATGCGAGCCCTCTCAGGAGTGATCCACTAACACCGTTCGCTGGTAAGTCTCTGCTTGCTTTGCTTTGTGAGAGAGTTTTTGCCTATCTGAACTGTTGATGCTATCTGAGGGATTTGCCACCTCCGTTGCTTGTCCCTCAGAGTGCATAGTGGTTGCCCTGTTGGCTAACGTGTTAAGTTTACAGAGGTTGGGTCTGAGTGCATGACCATTTGCTGTGGTGTTTGGTACACTTGTTTGGACTGAGCTAAATGGTGTTCAACACATATCTCCCTAATGCATTTAACAATCGCTGTCCTGGTTTCTTGTCTATTGGCCAGCATACTTATGCTACGGAGAGCCTAGTTATACGCATGGGCTCTTCTATGACTCTGGCATGGCATTAAGATATTCGTCATCTTATCTACACTACCTCGGGAACAAAGTCTATAAAATTCCAGATGCTCTCCGTGCACACCAACATCTCGGACTGCTGCGTCGTCCCAAATATTTACATAGGGGCTCTGGTCGGAAGTTTGCTCGCTACCACCACTCTAACAACATCGACTCACTGTGGAGTTTGTCTCGTAGAGACGTCGCCTACTGCGGGGCGAACTGTTGACTTTGAAAACTTACACTCCATAAAACTGGAAAATGCCTCTCTGGGCTACCCTGCCTCTAGAAATGCACAGTTTGGCTTGCTTAATGTGAGGTCTCTTAACAACAAAGCACCTTTTATTAATGATGTCATTACTGATGCTGGTATTGATTTATTTTGTTTGACTGAAACTTGGCAGATACCAAATGATCTTATTACATTGAATGAAGCTACTCCTCCTGGCTATGAGTTTGTTGCTAAGCCACGGTTAACTGGCCGAGGAGGTGGCCTTGCTGTGGTCTTCCGCTCCAGCTATAGGGTTGTATCAGTGCCTGTGCAGGATTATGCATCATTTGAATGTCTAGCCTTGAAATTCACTGGTGGGTCACCACTTCTGTTATTACTTGTTTATCGGCCTCCAAAAATGTGTTCTGTTTTTATTAAGGAATTTTCTGAATTACTCGCATCTGTCAGTCCTATGTACTCATCCATCCTGGTGCTTGGCGATTTCAATATACATATAGATTCTGGAAACTGTAATTTTGCTGTACAGTTTCTCAATCTGTTAGACTGTTTTGACCTCACTCAGCATGTTGATTTCCCTACCCACTCAAAAAGCCATATATTAGACCTTGTCTGCACTGCTGGCATCATGCCGACTAAGGTGTGTCCTAAAGATCTTTCTGTGTCTGATCATAGAGCCATTATGTTCAATCTTGCTGTTCCTGGGCCTCTCCATCGCCAACGTGACTCTCGGCTCCATCACATATAGGAACACTAAGAATATTAATACAGCTGCTCTGTTAGACACTCTAAATTTGAAATCCATCATGGAGCCATTGGATGTTTGTATTGATGACTTAGTCCTGCTGTACAACACACATCTTGCTGATTCTTTTAATCTGTTTGCACCCCTGAAGACACGCCTAGTCTCCTTCACTCACTCTGCTCCTTGGTTTACACCGGCGCTTCGTAAAATGAAAGCAGCTGGACGTCAACTAGAGCGACTTAGTCGGAAGACTGACCTAGCCGTCCATGCCCTGGCATATAGTGATCATGTTTCCACTTACAAAGAATCTCTTAACCAGGCTAAGACCTTGTATTACTCCACCATCATTGACAGAGGTTGTAACAATCCGAGAGCCCTTTTCTCCATTTTTAATAAGTTAACCAAACCTAACAAAACTTTTCCACTTACCTCGTCTACTAAACTCTGTTGTGAATTCCTTGAATTCTTTCAGAGCAAAATTAGCTTGATCTATAATCAGCTTCAGACAAACCAGACCACTCTAGATGATGCTCCCCCCACCCTATGTGCAACACTAAACAGATCCTTTTCTGCTTTTTCACCTGTTGATGAACAGGATGTTTTTGACCTTGTCAGTAAGTCTAGGCCTACCACTTGCCTCCTTGACCCTATGCCCACCCCACTGGTTAAGGACTGCCTATCTGTCCTCTGTCCCCTCTTAGTTCAAATAATAAACTCTTCCCTCGCTCTGGGCTCTGTTCCTCTGGCTCTCAAAACAGCAGCTATCACTCCCGTTTTGAAAAAGCCCGGGGTAGCTGCAGAGGATTATAAGAACTATCGACCCATCTCAAACCTTCCGTTCCTCGCTAAGATCCTTGAACGTACAGTTGCCAAACAGCTCCAAGAGTACCTTAATTGTCATGGCTTTTGGGAAAAGTTTCAGTCCGGTTTCAGGGCCATGCACAGTACTGAGACTGCCCTGGTTAAGGTAGTCAACGACCTCCTGATGGCCGCTGACTCGGGCCATGTCAGTATTCTCATTCTCCTCGATCTTACGGCTGCCTTTGACACTGTTTCCCACAACCACTTACTTTCTCGTTTGGAGTCCTTGCTTGGTATCACTGGTGTTCCACTGTCCTGGTTCAAATCATATCTCACTGATAGACAACAGTTTGTTTCAATTGGGAATTTCAGATCTCCAAATTCACCCCTTTACATGGTGTCCCCAGGGTTCTGTCCTAGGTCCCCTGCTGTTCATAATTTACATCCTTCCTATTGGCCAGATAATACAACATTATGGTATCAATTACCATTGTTATGCAGACGACACTCAGATTTACATTCACACCAATCCCACTGACACATTGTCCACTGACTCATTGTCATTATCCAAGCTGGTTAGCTGCTTGAATGCCATTAACAACTGGATGATTCAAAACTTTCTCAAACTTAATCAAGATAAGACGGAAGCTATTCTTATTTCCACCCTAACATTCTAAAAAAACTTAAACATCTGCAGCTATCTATCCCTGGCTATTTCACTACAACTTCTGCGGAAGTCAGAAATCTGGGGGTAATCTTTGATTCTACTCTTTCTTTTGAGTCACATATTAAACATATCACCAGAACATCTTTCTTTCATCTCAAAAGTATCTCCAAACTACGCCCCTCGCTCAACTCATCTGCAGCTGAAACACTTATACATGCATTTATCACATCAAGGCTTGACTACTGCAATGCTCTATTTCTCGGCATTCCGGAAAAAAATCCTAAATAGGCTGCAGTATGTCCAAAATTCTGCTGCACGGCTGCTTACCCGTACCAGGCCCTGGGACCATATTACTCTAATCCTTCAGTAGTTACATTGGCTTCCTGTTCACTACCGCATCCATTATAAAGTCCTTCTCCTTGTGTATAAATCTCTACATAATCTGGCCCCATCCTACCTATCAGATCTACTCACACCATATTTGCAATCCCGTACCCTTCGCTCTAGTGATGCATGTCTCCTAGCAGTTCCTTCATCTCGACTTCGCTCCATGGGTGACAGGTCTTTTAGTGTGGCAGGTTCTAAAATGTGGAATGCCCTACCACTTGATATCCGCCAAAGTACAAGTGTAACCATTTTTAAAACCAAATTAAAAACACATTTATTTAGTTTAGCTTACTTGTCAGCCCGCTAATTTTGCTTGCAAGAAAGATCTTTCTTCTCCATCTTGGCATCTTATGTACTGTGTACTTCACTGTGTACTGTCTTTGTACTGTTTATGTACTCTATACCTTTGTATGTTCTTTACTATGCCAATTTTGTACAGTGTCCTTGGGTACCTTGAAAGGCGCTTTTCTAAATAAAATGTATTATTATTATTATTATTACTAGAACACACAAAAGTGTACTTTATCTCATTTTACTTCTTATGTTATGAGTGATAAAAGTAGTCTCCCTTAATGTTAAGGGATTCAATAATGTCATTAAAAGGCAGAAGATCCTTGCTTTGGGTCTTGGGTGAGACAGGTGTTCTATTCATCTCCTAACACAAAAAGTAGAGGTGTAGCTATATTAATCCACCGTAGCCTCCCATTTACCTTAGAGACAACTATAAAAGATAATGACGGCCGCTATGTCCTCATCTCAGGCCACCTTTTGTTGTGGTACTGCAGAATCTCCCCACTACCTTGTGTTCTTTTGTTCCCCCCTTTCCCTGTGTTTTCTGTCTGTCCTCCCTGTCTGTGTTTGTCTGGGTGTGGCTACCCTCTCTGGCTCCAGCAGCGCACCTGGTCCTCATTCCACTAATCAAGCTCCTGCAGTATTTCAACCCCAGTTCTCCTCACATTCTTCGCCAGATCGTCAGTTAACCACACGTGGTACATGCGTCAAGGCCGACTATCTCCAGTAAGATTCCCTGTAATTTCTGTGACTCCCTAGTTTAACCTGTTTTTCTCTGTGCCCAGGATCTCACTACCTCCGGGAACGCTGCTGAATGCCACACCCCGCTCAGCTCACATCTTGCCTGGACAAATTCTCCTCCTCCGTATTCTCCATTCTGCCCTTCTGGAACCAACCACCCAGTCTTCCATTGCACCTTTCAATAAAACCCTTTTGTTACCCCTTCGGACTGTTCTGAGTCTGCCTTTGAGTCCTAAAGTTCTTATGACACCTTTATGGGGAACAAATCCTCATAGGCTGCATATATGGCCCAAATTCATATGATTCTGCCTTTCTCCCTAGGCTCCTCTCTGAGGTCTCATCAGTATCGACTCACTATGTTGTATTAGGAGGCGACTTGAACTGTGTGCCTGACCCAAGTGCTGACCAGTCTCCACCTGAACTTGGCCCAACCCCTCGGAAGAGCCTTAGGCTGAAAGAGTTCTGCCATGACTTAGAGCTGTTTGACACCTGGAGAATAATTAACCCCAGGGGCAGAGACTATACTTTCTTTTCCAATCCCCATCAGACATTTTCAAGAATTGACTTCTTCCTGACATCCAGAGGAGTTCTAGATAGGGTGAGGGAGTGCTCAATTGGCATTTGCTCACTCTCTGATCACTCTCATGTAAGCTTGAGCATCCGCCCTCCTTATACTGATCACCCCCCTCACCACTGGAGGATGAATCCCTCTTTATTGGCTTATTTTAGGGTCGAGGCAAGATGGCGCCGGTGTGTTTGGCTGCTCGTCTGCTCCCTGCTTTGTTTATTTGGTTTTCTCTGTTTTAATTCAAAGTGTTTTTACTTTACTTGTTTATGACCGTCAAATGCTTTTGAATATAAGGGACTCTGTTCAATCTACATCAAACACTGATTTAAAATTCCCTCAATCAAACTACTTTCCTCCATTTTTGAAAACCGTCCCGGCCAGGGAAAGCCGGTTGCCGTGGGATTTCCATGGAAAGACACGCCGTAGGAGAAGAGGAAAGCGAGCGGGCATTGCGGCTAAACTGAAGTTAAGTTTAGTGCGTCAGCTGAAATCGCATCATGGTTCGGATTGTCCTCAACTTGAGCCTGGTCCTGGCCGCTTTGTTATGCGGCGATCGTTTGAGGTGGCTCCATGGATTTTACCTGTGACCCAGGATACACTTTTTTGCTGCTGTCGGACACCACGATCTCGTCGGACACCCGATCTCGTCGCAGAGGTGTAAATCTCTGCAATCTTCGCCCACTGTGCCGTGCAGCACAGCCGGACTGCGATCCAGCAAGTGTCAAGATGGCTATGGTAAACGCAAGATCGCTTGTGAATAAGACATTCATCCTGCAAAATTTCTTTAACTCAAATAAACTGGATTTTTTACTTGTGACTGAAACTTGGGTGACTATGGGGGATACAAGCCCCTATTCTGAACTTGTGCCCTTGATGTTGATGAACATCTTATGTTATTCAATTCCATTTGTAATGATGTAATGAACTCTGTTGCTCCACTAAGAGAAAAACGGCAAAAGCCTAAAGCTGAACCTTGGATAACTAGCACCACACTTGAACTTAGACGGGTTTGTCGTAGAGCGGAACGAAAATGGAAAAAAGACAAATTACAAGTGTCTTATGAAATATTACGCGAGTCTTTCATTACATACCAAAAGTCAGTAACAGCTGCAAAATCTCAGTATTTTTCTGATATCATAGCAAAAAATTCACACAAACCCAAAATACTTTTTACTATCTTAAATTCGGTTGTGTATCCTGTGAGTGCTGTCTGTTTTAACTCATCAACTGCAGTATGTGATAGCTTTTCAAAGTTTTTCACAGATAAAATTGTTAATATTAGACAAAATATTGTCTCCTCAAACTATGAGCCATCTATTCTAGCTCCTTATGTCTCATCTTTTCAATTTCAGACAGTAACTTTAAATTCACTTAAAGATATTATTAAGAAACTAAAACCTACTACATGTCTGCATGACATTATTCCAACACATTTTTTGCTGCAGATTTTTGATGTTGTTGGACTTAGCATTTTGGGTATAATAAATAAGTCCCTTCTCACAGGTGTTGTTCCTAAATACCTAAAACCTGCAACTGTAAAACCTCTTCTTAAAAAACTCAATCTCGACCCAACCATACTTTCTAATTATAGACCGATTTCAAATGTATCTTTTATTTCAAAAATCTTAGAGAAAGTTGTTTTGGAACAACTACAGAGTCACTTGGAGTTAAATAGTGTTGTTGAAAAATTCCAATCTGGGTTTAGACAATATCACAGTACTGAGTCCGCTTTATTAAAAGTTTTTAATGATATTTTATTGTCTGTTGACTCAGGGGACTCAGTGATTCTCCTACTATTTGATTTAAGTGCTGCCTTTGATACTGTGGACCACAAAATTCTTATCTCACGACTTGAACAATGTGTGGGTATTAAAGGCAGCACGCTAGATTGGTTTAAGTCCTATCTGAATGCCAGAACGTTTTCTGTTTGTTTAGATGGGTTTTCTTCTTCTGTTTCTGTTCTGGATTATGGAGTCCCTCAGGGCTCCATTCTGTCGCAAGCTTTGTTCTCATTGTATTTGCTTCCTTTGGGGACTATCTTCTCCAAACATGGGGTGTCATTTCATTTTTATGCTGAGGACACCCAGATTTATCTGCCTCTAAAGAAAAATGATAAAAAGGGATTAAGCTCATTATCAGCGTGTGTGTCTGATGTTAAGTCCTGGTTTTCCTCAAATTTTTTGCATCTAAACAAGAGCAAAACTGATGTTATCATTTTTGGTACCTCAGGTGTTTCTATTAATCCCAGTGGTGACCTGGGAGATTTGGCCCCCTATGTTAAATCTTCAGTGATAAACTTGGGTGTTATTTTTGATTCTGCTCTTAAATTTGACAAACAGATAAGTGCCGTAGTTAAATCCAGTTTCTCTCAATTAAGACTATTATCTAAGGCTAAGAGATTTTTAACATTTGCAGAGTTTGAGAGAGTGATTCATTTGTTCATTTCATCTAGACTTTTGACTATTGTAATTCTCTTTATACTGGAATGAGTCAATCTAATATTAGTCATCTTCAGATGGTTCAGAATGCAGCAGCCAGACTTTTGACTGGCACAAGGAAGTTTGGTCATATTACCCCTGTACTGCGTTCGTTGAACTGGCTACCAGTTTGTTATAGAATTGAGTTTAAAATTTTGGTCTTTGTCTTTAAAGCCATGAACAATTTAGCTCCAAACTATCTATCTGAGCTTTTGAAATTAAATGACCGTACTAGATCACTGAAGTCATCTCAACATAGATTGTTGATGGTTCCAAGATCAAGATTGAGGACGAGAGGTGACCGTGCATTTTCTGTTGTTGGCCCAAAACTGTGGAACAGTCTTCCTGTATCTTTAAGACTAATATCCACTGAATCTGTTTTAAAATCTAAGTTAAAACCCTACCTGTTTTCACTGGCCTATAAGTGTCCTTGATTTTAATGTTGAATGGTCAAATTGGTGGTTTTTCGATGTAAACACCCTCTATCATTTGCTTTGCGGTCGGTCTTGTTTTTAAGATATTTATTCTGCTGTACAGCACAATGTTCAACTACTGTTGTTTTTATTGCGCTTTATAAATAAAAGTTGATTGATTGATTGATTGATTATTGAGCAGCCCACCATTCATTGACTATATCACCAAACAGTGGAATATTTTCATTGCTGCTAATAAGACCCCAGACGTCAGCTCTTCTTTGCTGTGGGAGACAGCTAAAGCTTATCTCAGGGGGAGTATTATTTTGTACACCACAGCTCAGAGAAGGGCTGCAATGAAAGAACAACTCAGCTTAGAGAGTGCAATACGACAGCTAGAAGTACAATTTAAAGGTGCACCTTCGAGATCTTTGTCCAAAAAATTGGAAGCAGCTCACTCAGCCCTCAACCAGTTGTTAAATAGAAAGGCTGAATCGGCCATCTTCTTTGCTAAACACAGGCTGGGTCAGGAAACAAACCTGGGCGTCTCTTAGCAAGATTGGCAAGAGGTAGAGTGGAGGCAAATACGATACTGTCGCTGCTAGATGACAACCAGATCAGACATTACAAAACGAAGGATATAAATATAATAATGAAGCAATTTTACCAAACACTTTATTCGTCTGAATGTGAATTGCCCGAGGAGAGGAGAAAAGAGTTTCTTGATAGAGTGTCCCCCCCATCCCTGTCGGAGGAACAGAGGGAAAAATTGAACGTACCAGTGACTGAGGAGGAGGTCCGTGCGGCCATAGCCTCCCTCAGGGGTGGAAAAGCACCAGGACCTGATGGGTTTTGCCCGGAATTTTACAAGAAACTGAGTCACCTGGTGGCCGGGCCGCTCACTGACATGGTCTCACATTCCTTTAAGATCGGTCACCTCCCCACTACACTTAATCTAGCCAACATCACACTAATTCTTAAGAAAGATAAACCACCTGATGTCTGTGGTTCATATAGACCCATCAGCCTTATTGGTGTGGATAGCAAATTGCTATCAAAACTGCTAGCAACAAGACTGGAAAAATTCTTGCCATCCCTGATAAATCCAGACCACAGAACTGGATTTATACAGAACAGGTTCTCCCTTACAAATGTGAGGAGACTATTGAACGTTATACAGCACTCAAGCCAGACAAATTATAAAGGCCTTGTTGTATCGCTGGAATGCCGAAAAGGCATTTGATAGGGTAGAATGGGGATATTTATTTGAGACAATAGAAAGGTTTGGGCTGGGGTTTCTTAGATGGGTCAGGCTACTCTACAACTCTCCACCGGCCTGCGTTGTAACCAATGGCATGCAATCATCACCTTTCTCGCTGCGCAGGGGGACAAGACAGGGCTGCCCCCTGTCTCAGCTGCTTTTTGCGCTGGCTCTTGAGCCCCTGGCTGAGGTAATTAGGCAACACAAAGACGTGCATGGGATTACGGTCGGAGGAACAGTTAATAAGATAGCACTTTATGCTGATGACATCCTGTTGTTTCTGACAAAACCTGACTTATCTATACCAACTATCCTCACTATTACCCAGGAGTTTGGCTCATTTTTTTTTGTTCAAGGTTTTTTTATTAAATGACAACTTTACAAAAGCAATTACTGTACGATGGAATACACATTTTCCTCTTTTTAAACCGAACATACCCCACCCAAAACCCACCCTTCCATCCAATTACAAACAAGCCTGCGTTTAAGAGATCCCACTAGAGATGATTTGAAACATAAGTCCAAATTATAGAACATAACGGTAAAAAGGGTAAGAACAAGAAAGAGAAAAAAACTAAAAAAAACAAAAAAACAAAAAAAGTGCTACTACTAATAATAATAAAAATAAAATAAAGAAAAAGAAGGGGGTAGCTACTCTGATATTGTTGTAGTTGGTTTCTCCAAAAATGTCAAGAAGGGGCGCCATATTTTGTAAAATTTATTTTCAGATCCCTGGGTGGTGTATCGTATTTTCTCTAAATTCATACAGGACATAATGTCCCTAATCCACCGTGAGTGGGAAGGAGGAGCAGGATCTTTCCACTTGAGTAAGATAGCCCTGCGAGCTAATAAGGAGGTAAAAGCCAATACTCTCAGCTTCCCTTTAGGCAAGGCCAAATTTGGAGCAATGCCAAAGATGCCAGTAAAAGGGTTTGGCTCAATCTGATGCTGAAGTACTTCAGACAGCGTTTGAAACACTGATGTCCAGAACTCATTCAAGGTGGGACATGTCCAGTACATGTGAAAGAGTGACGCAGGTGCGTTCTTACAGCTATCACAGGTTGGGTCCACATCAGGGAACATACGAGCTAGTTTGGTTTTAGATATGTGAATACGGTGTATTACTTTAGATTGCACAAGAGCATGTCGGGCACACATGGAGGTAGAGTGTATCCGATCTAGGACAGAATCCCACATGTGATCTGTGAAGGCAGAACCTAGGTCCTGCTCCCACATGGTTCATATAGCCGCTAATGAGGGGCTGTGCAACTCTGAAATAAGGCTGTAAAAAACAGAAATTGTGCCTTTTAATGTGGGGTTAACAGAAAGAAACTTATCGACAGGGTTGGCTGGGGGTTTATTAGGGAATTGGGGAATCAACTTCTGTATATAATGCCTGATTTGTAAAAATCTGAAAAAATTAGACTTTACCAAACCAAAGTTTTTCGTCAATTTAGAAAAAATAGCAAATAGGTCATTAATAAATAAATCGCCAATGCATTTTAAGCCTTTTTTATGCCAGATCTTAAATGCACCATCCACCATCGAGGGGGCAAACAAATGATTGGCTGCAATTAGGCTGGGAAGTGAAAAAATATGAAGTCCAAAATTCTTCCTAAATTGGGTCCAGATTCGAAGAGCGTGCTTAATCACAGGAAAACCATTAGGAATAGCAGAGGAGAGTGGGAGTGCAGCGCTTAAGAGGGCAGATAGAGACAGTGGGCTAATGGCGCTGGACTCCATTGTTACCCAAACTGGGGCTGTGTTGTCAAGGTGAAAATGCACCCAATACACTAAAGAGCGAATATTAGCAGCCCAGTAGTAGAATTGGAAATTAGGGAGAGCCATTCCACCTGATTGTTTGGGTCTTTGAAGAAAAGCTTTCCATAACCGAGGGTGTTTACCATTCCAAATATAATTTATCATTAAAGAGTCAAGGGCCTGAAAAAAGGATTTAGGGAGACAAATGGGGAGACATTGGAAAAGATATAGGAACTTTGGGAGAAGTGTCATTTTAATTGAATTTATTCTACCTATAAGAGAAAAAGACAGAGGGGACCACTTCGATAATATTTGCTTCGCCTGATCCAATAACTTGAGGAAGTTCGATTTAAATAGGTTTTTAAAATTCCTAGTAAAACATACCCCAATGTAACTCAGATGATCTGTCACCACCTTGAGTGGGAGAGCAGTATACTTGAGTTTAAGTGCTTCTGTATTAATCGGAAAGAGTTCGCTCTTACTTAAGTTAAGTTTATAGCCTGAGAATTGACTAAAAACCTCTAACACAGAAAGTGAGGTGGCTGGATTTGAGACAAACAAAAGTAAGTCATTAGCGTATAAAGATACCTTGCTCGATTCCTCCTCTCCATATCCCCTGTATCCGTTCGTTTCCGCGAATGGCAATCGCAAGAGGTTCAATAGCAATAGCAAAAAGGAGTGGGCTCAAAGGACAACCCTGCCGGGTCCCACGATGTAAATCGAAACTGCTCGAGTAACAGCTGTTTGTTAGTACTGAGGCTGAAGGGCATGCATATAAAAGTTTGACCAAAGAAATGAAAACAGGACCCAAACCAAATTTTTCAAGGGTAAAAAATAAGTAATTCCATTCTACTCTATCAAATGCTTTTTCAGCATCCATAGAAGCGAGGCACTCTGATACAGTATTCTTGGGGGAATATAAAATGTTCATTAACCGACGGATATTATAAAATGACTGGCGTCCCTTTATAAAGCCAGTTTGGTCGGGGGAAATGATAAATGGAAGAATATCCTCCAATCTGTGGGCAAGGATTTTGGCCAGTATCTTTACGTCCGTATTTAATAACGAAATTGGTCTGTATGATGCACAATCTAGAGGGTCTTTATGCTTTTTTAACAGCAGAGAGATACAAGCCTGATAGAACGAAGTCGGAAGTTTACCTGAGTCCAATGAGTCTAGGAGTTTGGCTCGTTTACAGGCTACAAGATCAATTATGGTAAGTCGGAGGCCATGCCACTGGGCGGCCCGGCTGAGCTGTCTTCACTTATCAATTGTCCCTTTAAACTGTCCCCCTCAGGTTTCACCTACCTTGGGATAAGAATTTCATCGAATTTGACAGAGCTATGGAAGCTCAACTTCTCCCCAGTAGCAACTAATATAAAAAAGGACTTAGATAGGTGGCACAATCTCCCTCTATCTCTTATGGGACGCATCAGTCTAATCAAAATGGATATATTCCCTAGGTTATTATATCCCTTACAAATGCTACCTTTATGGATCTCCAAGAAGGTGGCTCTTGATATAGAAAGAGCGTTCTCTAGATTCATATGGCATGGCAAAAGACCCAGACAGAAGGTGAAAATACTGCAGCTGCCCTCCGATAGGGGAGGCTTGGGCCTGCCGAACATAATTCTTTACAACTGGGCGTGTCACGCCGGTTTTTATGAGAATGGTTACTTGCTCATCTAGAGTCCAAGCCCTGTCTAGATTCATGGTCCTTCTTGCCATCCTCGCCATGGAGCCAGGCCCTGAGTGATAAGAGCAAACTGCACACAAATATCAAGAACAACCCGATTATATACACCACAATTAGAGTGTGGCAGGAAATCTGTAAATACCTAGGAAGAGGAAGCGATGTCTCCTTTTTGACCCCTATAACGAGGAACTTGGATTTCCCCCCGGGTCTCCATCCCAACATTTTTGACATATGGCATGGCAATGGGGTGCGTGTGATTGGAAATCTGTACCACGATAGGATATTAATGACTTTCAAACAACTGCAGTCCAAATTTAGTATCCCCAACGGACACCATTATGGCTATCTCCAGGTCAGGCACTTCAATGGATCTAAGACCTTACCCCCTCCTGATCTAGCTATGTACAATGATGCAGAAAGGTTTCTTATTTCCCGAGGAGGCATAACCCGTTTTATCTCTTCCTTCTATGCACTGCTACACTCTCTTAGTCCAGGTGGTATTATAAATATTGCACAAAAGTGGGAGAGTGATTTCCACACTGAGCACATTGAGGATGACTGGCAAGAGGCTATTGAAGTATTTAAATCCACCTTTACATGTAACAGACTGAAAGAGACACAGTATAAAATACTACACCGTTTACACATAACTCCTTACATACTGAATAAGATGGACCGTCAGGTTTCCCCTCTCTGTAATAAGTGTCATAGAGAGATTGGAACATATTATCATTATTTCTGGCAATGTAAATTCATAAAAAGATTTTGGAGTATGATCTCACAGGAACTGGCATATTTCATGCAAAAATTAAGAGGGACCCAGGCCTTTTCATTCTCAGCCACCCCTCAAGGGAGGTGACCCTAACCCGTCTACAGTTCAAATTATGTGATAAATTACTATTACTGGCCAGAAAATGTATTTTAATCAATTGGATCAACAATAAACCACCTACTGTCACATTATGGTACAGGGAAATATTTAGGGCCCTCCACCATGAAAGACTCAGTGCAGTTGCGAAGGGTAATGAGGGGTTTTTCAGAGACATGTGGGCTCCTCTGCTCAACTACCTGCCTGAGGATTTGACCCAGCTAGTGATGAGGGGCCAGCTCTCCCTAAAGTGGCTAACCCCATCTGGGATAAACCAATAAGTACCCTTCTCTGTAATTTGGTCCTCAAATACTGTTATTTTTTATAATTATTATTACTATTACTTTATTTATTTTTCCTCATTTTATTAACTCATTTATTTTTTAACTCTGCTCGACTGTATCACGCTGCTTACTCTCGCTTAACACTGGCACTGTTATGATTACGTCTACGTTACTGGACAACATGTGCACAGAGCACAATGAAGAGAGGCTCCTGTATGTACTAGGAATGCGTGGGGGGACACTTCCCTGATAGGGATGGGCGGAGGGCGGCTCTGTCTATGTGTATTCATATATGTGTATGTATACATCTGTATATGTATATTTTCTCTTTATTCTTTCTTTTTTCTACATGTTGACATGATGGCAAATGTATAAGTTATGTTTCTGTTGGAAACCAACAAAGTTTGTTATAAAAAAAAAGTGACAATATAATGCCAACATTTTCCTATTTATATGTTGTGATTTGTATAGTCACAGTGTGTACAAATAACATGGTCATATGAGACACAGGCACGTATACATAGGTTAAAAGACGGTTAAAAGATGCCTGTGTCTCATGACCTTGTGATTGTGAATAAGCTAAAGTCACAAAAAGTCGGCGTGTTCCTTTAAATGGCTCCACATTCTAATAGTTGTCATTGCTGTTGAGGATGGATAATACTTAGAATCTTATTTAATTTTATCATGAATCCCTTGTGAGTTTTTATCATAATGTTTACTGAATAATGTGAGATGGAGATCGAAAATACTGAATCTACCCTCTGTAGCAATGACCACTATCAGAATATGGAACAATTAACACTTAATGTACTTAAAACACTTCTTTTATTTTAATTTATGACAAGCACTTTGTTTTGAATGAGCTCCTTTGATTCGTGCCTTTTAAAAAGCACATTGTGTTGAATAAAAAAGTTGCTAAATTGTCACTGTGGTGTCACTTTCATGTTTTCTGACATTATTAGCTGATTATAATTGTATAGTGGGCCAGGGTCAGTATTTCAGTTTAGAATAAATTTTGATTATGAGTTGAAAATTATTTAAAATTTTGAGTGTATTTCCCACATTTTATGAGTTTAAGAATATTTAAATTATTTAGTGAATTACTCACTAATTTTAAGTTGAGGAATATCAATATTTATAAGATAACATTGAGATAATTTAAGGCAACTGTAAATATAATTTTTATTTTATGTAAACTTAAAACATTTAAAAACATCACTAAAATATTTTTGTGTAATCTGTTACAAAATAATTTTTGAGTTCTGTGAACTTATTAGGGTTTACAGTGTGGGCTGCCTCAGGATTGTGTTGGGGTATGGTGCTCTGGGCTTTGGGACCTCTGGGTGTGGAGTGGGTCTGTGTGTTGGGGGGCTAGGCGGGGTTGTCGCTGGCTGTGGGGTGCTGCCGGCGCTGGGGGGGCTCTTGGTATAAGCCCTAGGCTGGAGGGACCTGGTGTCCTCCTGCTTAGCGGGGTGAGGGATGGGACTGAATGATGGGGCCAGTCAGGAATCTGGTCCCAGTGGTGAGGACTATTCTAGTCTCCCTATGACCTTCTTCACCCTCTCCCCCTTTGATGATGTCTCACTACATACACTCTTATGACTCTGGGGGGCAGCAGGCTGCAGGGCGTATGGTGGGTGGGTCTGCTTTATTGCGGCCTCGCCCTTCTTCCTCCCCCACTGGCCGCCCCACTACCTGACAGTTATGGGGTGCCTGTGTCACTACTACCCTTCAATTTTAACTGCACCTTAGTTACCACACACCTTATCTTTACTTCACCACACATCTGGATTCAGGGCTTGTCACAGACCACCTGGATTCTGGGCTTGTCACAGACCATCTGGATTCAGGGCTTGTCACCGACCGTCTGGATTCTGGGCTTGTCACAGACCGTCTGGATTCAGGGCTTGTCACCGACCGTCTGGATTCAGGGTTTGTCACCGACCGTCTGGATTCAGGGTTTGTCACCGACCGTCTGGATTTAGGGCTTGTCACAGACCGTCTGGATTCAAGGCTTATCACAGACCGTCTGGATTCTGGGCTTGTCACAGACCACCTGGATTCAGGGCTTGTCACAGACCATCTGGATTCAGGGCTTGTGACAGATCGTCTGGATTCAGGGCTTGTCACAGACCGTCTGGATTCAGGGTTTGTCACCGACCGTCTGAATTCAGGGCTTATCACAGATCGTCTGGATTCTGGGCTTGTCACAGACCACCTGGATTCAGGGCTTGTCACAGACCGTCTGGATTCAGGGTTTGTCACAGACCTTCTGGATTCAAGGCTTATCACAGATCGTCTGGATTCTGGGCTTGTCACAGACCACCTGGATTCAGGGCTTATCACAGACCGTCTGGATTCAGGGCTTGTCACAGATCGTCTGGATTCTGGGCTTATCACACACCCTTGTCACAGACCATCTGGATTCTGGGCTTATCACAGACCATCTGGATTCAGGGCTTGTCACTGACCGTCTGGCTTAGCCTGTTGTCATCTGCTTGGAAGGCTCGGGGCTTTGAGCCTGTCTCTTTGTTGCAGAATGTATATCAAAGCCTGGTCCTTTAATCCTTGGGGCTGGAGGCAACGACCTTGATTGCTTCACGGTATCTTCGTCATCACTGTGACTCAAATCGAGTGTTTGGTGTGCAGGGGGGCGGAGCTGGGTGGGGGTGGAGATAAAATCAATTTAGAATTTATTTAAAGATTACAATGGTTGTCTTGTACTCTAACTAGTTGTTTTGTCAAATCTTTATTGCTCTCCCAGCTTTCCCACTTTTGTTTCCCATAAGCCTTGTCAATCTAGTTTTGTGTTCTATCTCTCCCGCCCAGCTCTGACCTGTTCCTTGATTAGTTCATCTTGTATTTAAGGCCTGTCTCCGGAGTTTCAGGATATGCTTTTATCCAAAGCGACTTACAATTGCTATACTTGTCAGAGGTCGCACGCCTCTGGAGCAACGAGGGGTTAAGTGTCTTGCTCAGGGACACAATGGTGGATGGGTCACAGTGGGGGATTGAACCCGGGTCTCTCACACCAAAGTCATGTGCCTTATCCATTTCGCCATCACCACCCCAATCTGAGGAAAACAATGGAATAATGTTTGTAGTCTGTAGTAAGAGGGGACTATGCACATTGTGTAGAGCCCAAGGGGCACCAGGGGTCACGTGTCAGATCAGTCAGTCCTATGAGTTTCACTTTCAAGCACATGCTTAGGTTAAAAAAAAATCCTGACAAGAACTGCTCAGAATAAAGGTAAGTAATGACTCAAATGATAATTTATTCATTTAGTGAAGATGCCTAATAAGTGGAAACATACTGTATATCATTGTGAGAGCAGACCAAGTCAGCAAACTGCATGAATGCATTGACAGGCAAATTAACAAAAGCCTAATATTAGTGCCAAATAGTTTCACCCTAGAAAGCTTCACAGCAAACGATACCTGCAGATGAAACGATGGGGAAGGGGACGGGTTGCTACATATGATGCCATAACCATAGACTAGGTTTTTAGCCGTAGACTGTGTAAAAGACTTTGCTACAGTGTGTCAGCCTAAAAAAGTAAAACTTGATATATGCATTCCCTGAATTTTGTTTTCAAGCACAATGTTGTGACAAACCTGCAAAAAGTCCATGATTCAACTCAGTACAGGTGTACAGCTACCTGTCAACCAAAACATCCTGCGGTACCTGTCAAAAATGTTCAGCTCTGATGTTAAGGTATACTACTCTCAATTCCTAAGAACTAGTAAATTACATTTGGGAACCTGAACAAATTCACTTACTACATGTTGAGATAGATAGACAGATTTTTTCCACAACATTTAACATCAACAACAGTAGTGGTAGAATACTTACAGCCCTTTTCACTTTGTCTTTGGCAAGTCATCTTTGTCTTCTTCCACTTGAGGAAGTTTTAGACGTGCAGTTTGTAGTTTGCTGTGGACAAGATAAATATCATCAGATCATGATGTTATTTTTCAAATCAACAAATCCTATCTGTAAATATGTGACATACCAGCTGTATATAAAATTCAGACACTAAATGCCTCCCACATGTGTCCAGGCTTCTTCATTTTGTATGGCCTTTACTAATTCGTCAGGTTTGTAATGTGCTGGCCATTGACAGATTTCATCAGCAACCGAGATCGCTGCTTCAACGTCTTGGGTTTCCAGAAACTCAACAATATGAAACATGCCCTTTAACAGAAAGAGACACAAAGTTATTAGTTTCAAGAGTATGAAGATATAACTCCTAAAAAAAATGTAATACACACCTACAGAGATAAGCAAAGGCAGACTGGGCACTGTCACCACTGTCGAAATTCAGTTTGTATCTGCGCATAAACTTCTCAAGATAAAGAGCTTGGCATATCTAAAATTAAGCCGTCCCAAGTCCCAACCACACCAGATATGTTAAGACTGCAATCTAATATGGGTCTGCATGAAGAAGTGTAAGAACAACAAAACCAACATCCAAGGGCAACCTAACCCACTTCTGTACATTGGTATCTAACTTGTTCTTTGCAGACAATGTATTACTCAGCTTCAAAGACAATTATTTTCTGAACCAAGACTATCTTATTGTTTATCTTGATACATCAACATTAACAAACTCATCTATTGCCAGCTCTTTAAATTGGGAGACAGCTCCTGTAAAGCCTTGTGGAACAGATCCATCTCAGTGCAGCATGTTCAATTTTTGTTTGGTTTTCAAAATGTCCTCATCTTTTAAACTTTTTGGAAAAAGTTCTGAAATCCTGCGTATAACTTGCTGCAGTGGTGCACTAGGTTTTCTAACCACTCTCTTACTTTTTACTACTTAAAAGTATTTTTTAAAAGGAAACCTGATATTAAATCCACGTGGCCATGTACCAAAACATGTATGTTGTAAACTAAAAACCCCTGACCATAGAGCTCCCCAAACTCCTTCACAAATGATGTAAGTAGTGTGTTTGCAAAGTCATTTAACACTAAACAATATGGTAGACTTGCTAAAATGTATATACTCACAGACAACAAGATAAAATTTTGATAAACCTCAGTAGTCAGCAAGATACATCAGTTCTTGCTCTAGCATTAAGTTCTGGGAATGTCATGTGGTTATTCATGTAAATACCTGACTGTACACATTTATCACAGCCACTGTATCCACTATTTGACTTAATACCCTTAACAAAGGCCCTTGCAGGAGCATCACACAGACAAGAAAATGTCTTACCATTAATAATAGATCTGCTCATGGAATTCAACTCTGTGATGGAAATTTGTTATTTTACTTTGTTTATTGTTTCACCCTGCATGCGTCATGACTATAGTCCAATGTTTCACTGTGTGGTATTTGATTATTTTATTATGTTACAGTTAGATGAAGTCTCCCATGGGAAAGATGCTCGTTAGAAAGTTTTTATCTGACTGACCTTGATAGGCCTTCATGTCAGGACAGTTGGTCCCTACTCCCTTCCTCCCTAAGACAGCTGTGTGATACCCATACTGTATAAAACCACCTGTCACTTCACTGGCTCTTGGTCTTACACTCTGCAGACTGTTTGCACTCTGTATGTCTGTCTGACCCTTTGCAAAGAATAAAACCCTTAAAAGACGTCTAGATTGAATTCTTTATTTCAGAAGACTCACCAAAGGACATATTTCCATTTCAACTCACAGACAGTATCCTTCAAATATTCTGACAATGACTGAGGCTTTGACTTCCCAGAGAAAAGAGCAATCAGCACAGGTTTTCTACTATAAATTGGGTGGCTGTGGCTCAGGAGGTAGAGCGGGTTGGCCGTTAATCGGAAGGTCGGCGGTTCAATCCCCGGCTCCCCCAGGCTGCGTGTCGAAGTGTCCTTGGGCAAGACACTGAACCCCGAATTGCCCCTGGCGGCTGTTCCGACAGTGTATGAATGTGTGTGAATGTTAGTTCCGTTTGAGCACTTAGGCTCAGTGAGTGAATGTGTGTGAATGGTGAATGCAGAAGTAGTGTAAAAGCGCTTTGAGTAGTCGAAAAGACTAGAAAGGCGCTATACAAGTACAGAGCAACACTATGGCAAGTCTGTATTTTGAGTAAAGTTCTTTTGGCAAAGAGGGGTGATTTTAAAAGAGGGACTTTAAGTATAGACAAATCATCTTTAACCTCCCCCCTTCCATCAACATGGCTATCTTTGTCACTACTTAAGTGACTTTCTCCATTGCTCTCTGATCCACAGTTTGGTGGCAAATCAGAGCTTGAAGCGACTGTCATTTAAAGATTCAAACAACTGGTTTACTCTTTTAACAGCCCTTTTCTTTAAGTTGCTGCGAGCAACTTAAAGAAACTTATTCCACTTTTCCCTCTCCATGACACAGCAATCCCACCAAGAAGTTCTCTTTGATAATTAGCCAACCTGTAGGCTAACCTGTAGGTTGTCAACAGCTCTGCAATAGAAACCAACATTTTTCCATCCATCCATCGTCAACCGCTTATGCTGCGTACAGGGTCGCGGGGGGGCTGCAGCCTATCCCAGCTGACATTGGGCGAAAGGCGGGGTACACCCTGGACAGGTCGCCAGTCCATCGCAGGGCCACATACAGAGACGAACAACCACTCACGGTCACACCTAAGGACAATTTAGCGTCACCAATTAACCTAGCCTGCATGTCTTTGGATGGTGGGAGGAAGCCAGAGCACCCGGAGAGAACCCACGCAGACACGGGGAGAATATGCAAACTCCATGACCTTCTTGCTGTGAGGCGACAGTGCTAACCACTGCACCAACATTTTACATCGAATGTAACAGTATTAAGATTCAAAACTTCATGACACAGAACAGTTTTGGTGAAGGAAAATGTATTGATCATCTCACTACTGAACAGTCATGCATGTGAGCAACATTTTGAAAGCTGCCAGCTTAATGTTACAAAGACACGACATGGTACAAAAAGAGACTATTCTATGTTGCTGCCTGCCAGATTTTCAGTTTGTCAGTTTGGATACTAGTTACATGCTGCATTCATGGGACTGGGATGTCAGAGTATCATATATAAAATGTAAACAACATAGCGTTTATGTTGTCAACTCAAGAAAATTGATGCTGTCTTTCTAGACATATGCTGTAAATAAAGATCCAGCGTTTTCTTGTTGTGAAATATTTATCCTGAGGTTAAGTTACACCATGAATGCCTTTACAGTTGTCAGAATAAAAGGGAGATTCCAGTCGTTAAATAATGTTAATGTGCCTTATGCCTGACTTGTGATGTTAATGTAATGTTAATGTTAATGCATTGAATTTGCATTTTATGTTACTGCATGAATGGTCAGTGTTCTGGTAAGGTTAGCTAACATTAAGTTAAGTTACAACCATTAACTTTATTCAATAGTTAGCTAACTTAAGTTTCACTTAAACATCCATTCTTGTTCTTACACTGCGAAGACAAAGCATCAATTTATTTATTTTTATTTCTAAACATTTGCCTTGAAATTACACCGCTAAATAATTTGTTTTAAAATAACGTCAGCAAACTGTTGACTCACCATCTGCTAACGTTAAGCTCAATACCATGACATACAATGCGAAGTAGGAATAGAACTTATATTACATTAAAAACTTACCAGGACTTTATTTATGCACCGACCGTTTCCCCTCGGCCACTTTAGGTTTACAGCCAGCTGCTCAGCTACGTTGTACTGGGCAGCTTCCCAGTGTTTAAGTGGAACTGTGTTGATGTGATCAGGGCCTTCCTGCAAATGCTCTCAGTGAAGCTCCCTGAATAAATGAAGGTTAAAAAAAGTCAGTGCTTTCTGTACTGTATCCTTACCTAAAGTGGCCCACAGTGTTGGGCAGCAGCGTCGCTACAAGTAGCGTCGTTACTAGTTTAACTACATTTCTCAGTAGCTTGGTGGCAGCGTCGCTATTTTCTGAATCAAATAGCTTTTCAGTAACGAAGCTCTTTTATTGACCGAGTAGCGCGGTAGCTTCCACACACGCTACATTTTCCCAAGCATTTCTGATGGATCAGTAAGTGACACCACCGCCACACACGGACCTGTATGTGCAGCCCGCAGAAGCGCTTCCCTGTGATGGTGACATCACGTACCGATCCTTGGGCTGATGTTTGCGACTTTGCTGCAGGGGAATAAAGACACGTGCGACGGAGTGTCTCTCTCTCTCGCTCTTTCTCTGCCATGAATGTTTAGGTTGTTTAGGTTGCAATGTTGCCAGAGCACAGAGTCACATATAAACTATAAAAAATATAGAATTAATTAATAATGAATTAATAGCAATGATATGGCAGTAAGTATTTAGCTCTCACACACATATTGGAGCAGGTTTTTAGTCTTTCTTCTATTGCTACTGTGGAATGAAGTTGGTTCAATATAAACTAGGCCTATGTTGTGTGTGTGAGTGTGTGTATATATATGTATATTTATATAAATGACCTAACTATAAACTATTAAAAAATTAAAAGTAGCTTAGATGTAACTAAGCTACTTTTGCCACGTTGCTGTAGCTTAGCTTGCTACATTTCACTGGGGGGCAGCTTCTGTGTAGTGAAGCTTCATTTAATGTAGAGTAGATTGTAGCTTAGCTCACTACATTTTCCAAGTAGCTTGCCCAACACTGGTGGCCCAGTACTGTTTAGCAATATTTGGGCCATAATTGCCATATCATATGTGGGCCACATTAGGCTGACGTCCTGATTAGCCAGTGCAAATTGGGCCGCATCTTTACCTAAAGTGGCCCACGTCTGTTTTATTACATTAGGGCAATGAATGCAATGCCAAATGTGGGCCACATTATGCTCACAACATGATTACCTGGTGCTGGCTGTGCCATATATAAGCCAAAGTGGTCCAAATTGTTAACTATTTGGGATCCTGCTTTCTCCTGCTCGGTGTGTCAGATGTTCAGTTACTCCTCTGCCTCCTTTAGCGGTAATGGTACGTGTAACAAGTGTAGTTTATTTTTAGACATGGAGGCGAGGCTCAGTGAGTTAGAAGTCCGGCTCCGCACCTTGGTAGCTCAGCCTACTGTAGCTAGCCAGTCCCCGGTAGTCGGTGCGGACCGGCCTGAGTTAGCCTCTGGTAGCCGTTCCCCGGCATTTCCTGAGCAGCCAGGAAAGGGTGGCTGGGTGACTGTCCGAGGAAGAAATAGTCGTAAGCATTCAAAGCCCTCAGGACATCACCATTCAGCTTCCGTTTCTAACAGATTTTCCCCACTCAGCGACACACCCGCTGAGAAACCAACTCTGATAATTGGCAGCTCCATTTTGCGAAGCGTGAAGTTAGCGAAACCAGCGACCATAGTCAAATGCATCCCAGGGGCCAGAGCGGGCGACATCGAGTCCTATTTGAAACTGCTGGCTAAGGATAAACGTAAATACAGTAAGATTGTTATTCACGTCGGGCGTAATGACTCCCGGTTACGCAATCGGAGGTCACTAAGATTAATGTTGAGTCGGTGTGTTCATACGCAAAAAACAATGTCGGACACCGTAGTTTTCTCTGGACCCCTGCCCAATCTGACCAGTGATGACATGTATAGCCGCATGTCGTCATTCCGCCGCTGGTTATCGAGGTGGTGTCCAGCCAACGATGTGGGCTTTGTAGATCATTGGCAGACTTTCTGGGAAGACCTGGTCTGATTCGAGAGACGGCATCCATCCCTCTTGGGAAGGAGCAGCTCTCATTTCTAGAAATCTGGCCAACTTTATTAGCAGACCAAATCCATGACAACCCAGAGTTGAGACCAGGAGGCAGAGTCGCAGTCTAACACACTTCTCTGCCCTTCTAATTCAGCAGTTACCCACCCAAAACCCTACGCAGAGTCGCAGTTTAACACACTTCTCTGCTCCTCCGCTCCAGGAGTTACTTAGTGAAAACCCTATAGTGACGGTGTCTGTCCCCGACCATTGAAATTATTTAAATCAAAGGTAAACAGAAGAGGAGCTGTGCATAAAAACCTCATAAAAATTAAAACCACAAGAGCAATAGTACAAATGAATAGGAGAGTAAAATGTGGACTCTTAAACATCAGATCTCTCTCTTCTAAAGGTGTACTAGTAAATGAACTAATATCAGATTATGAAATTGATTTATTCTGTCTTACTGAAACCTGGCTGGGTGATGGAGAATATGTAAGCCTAAATGAATCCACCCCTCCCAGTCATATGAATACTCACATTCCTCGAAGCACAGGCCGAGGAGGTGGAGTTGCGGCTATCTTTGACTCTAGCCTAGTGATCAGCTCTAAACCTAAACTAAATTGTAACTCATTTGAAAGCCTTGTCCTGAGTCTTTCACACCCAAGCTGGAAATCACTGCAACCAATTCTATTTGTTGTAGTGTACCGAGCACCTGGGCCGTACTCTGAATTCTTATCTGAATTTGCAGAGTTTTTGTCAACTTTAGTCCTTAAAGCGGACAAAGTTATTATTGTAGGGGATTTTAATATTCATGTGGACGTTGAGAATGACAGCTTTAGTACTGCATTTATCTCTGTATTAGATTCAATTGGCTTCTCTCAGAGTGTTCATGAACCGACTCACTGTTTTAATCACACCCTCGACCTTGTTCTGGTATATGGTATCGAAATTGAACATTTAATAGTGTTCCCACAGAATCCCTCTTTATCTGATCATTGTTTGATAACTTTTGAGCTTGTACTGCTGAACTACCCTCCATTGGGCAAAATTTCTATACAAGATGTCTGTCTGATAGTGCTATAGCTAAATTTAAGGATGCGATCCCATCGGCTCTAAGTTCACTATCAGGTATCAAATTAACAGAGGACTCTTACTGCAATTTCAGTCCCTCCCAAGTCGATCATCTTGTTGATGGTGCTGCAGGCTCGCTACGAACAACACTTCGACTCTGTAGCCCCTCTACAAAAGAAAATACTAAAACAAAGACGGTTAGCTCCATGGTATAATACTGAAACTCGCAAATTAAAGAAAATATCACAGAAACTCGAGAGGAATTGGCGTTCCACCAAACTGGAAAATTCTCGTTTAATTTGGCAAGATAGTCTTAAAACTTATAGGAAGGCCCTCCGTAATGCCAAAACAGCGTACTACTCGTCATTAATAGAGGAAAATAGGAACAACCCCAGGTTTCTTTTCAGCACTGTAGCCAGGCTGACAGAAAGTCACAGCTCTATTGAGCAAAGTATTCCCATAGCTCTCAGTAGTTATGACTTCATGAGCTTCTTTAATGATAAAATCCTAGCTATTAGAAACAAAATCCACCAAGACCTACCCTCAACTGGCACCGACTTAAGTCTATACTCAGGAACTTTGGGAACAGCTGTAGAACCAGTTATATGTTTGGACTGCTTTGCTTCCCTCAATCTTTATCAACTAACTTCAATAATTTCTTCATCTAAACCATCTACCTGCCTCTTAGACCCCATCCCGACTAGGCTGCTAAAAGAAGTTTTGCCCTTGGTTGGCACTTCTCTGCTGGATGTGATCAATTTGTCTTTATCAACAGGCTACGTGCCACAGTACTTTAAAGTAGCTGTAATTAAACCTCTTCTGAAAAAGCCCAACCTGGATCCAGATGTTTTAGCCAACTATAGACCTATATCTAACCTTCCATTTATCTCTAAGGTCCTGGAGAAAGCAGTCGCCAAACAGCTGTGTGACTTTCTACATAGCAATAGTTTATTTGAGGATTTTCAGTCAGGATTTAGAGCTCATCATAGCACAGAGACAGCACTGGTGAAAATTACTAGTGATCTCCTGACTGCATCAGACAAAGGACTTGTCTCTGTATTGGTTTTATTAGATCTTAGTGCTGCATTTGATACCATTGACCATCAGATCCTATTACAGAGACTGGAACATTTCATTGGCATCAAAGGAACCGCTCTAAGCTGGTTTAAGTCCTATTTATCAGATCGATTTCAGTTTGTACATGTTAACGATGAGTCCTCCATGCATACCAAAGTTAGTCATGGAGTTCCACAAGGATCTGTGCTCGGACCAATCCTCTTCACTTTATATATGCTTCCCTTAGGCAATATTATCAGGAAACACTCCATAAACTTTCATTGTTATGCAGATGATACTCAGTTATATCTATCGATCAAGCCAGATGAAACCCATCAGTTAGCTAAGCTTCAAATGTGTCTTCAGGATGTTAAAACCTGGATGACCTGCAATTTTCTAATGTTAAACTCAGATAAAACGGAAGTTGTTGTTCTAGGCCCTAGGCACCTTCGTGGACGCATTATCTAAAGATATAGTTTCCCTGGATGGCATCGCCTGGCCTCCAGCACCACTGTGAGAAATCTTGGAGTTATCTTTGATCAGGACATGTCGTTTAATTCTCACATTAAGCAAATTTCAAGGACCGCTTTTTTTCACCTACGTAATATTGCAAAAAATCAGGAACATCCTGTCTAAAAATGATGCAGAAAAACTAGTCCATGCATTTGTTACTTCTAGACTGGATTACTGCAATTCCCTATTATCAGGCTCTTCGAAAAAGTCCATTAAGACTCTTCAGCTGATCCAGAATGCTGCAGCACGTGTTCTGACAGGAACCAGTAAAGAGATCATATCTTTCCTGTCTTAGCTTCTCTGCATTGGCTTCCTGTAAAATCCAGAATAGATTTTAAAATCCTTCTTCTCACATACAAAGCACTTAATGGTCAGGCACCATCTTATCTTAAAGAGCTCATAGTACCTTACTACCCCACCAGAGCACTGCGCTCCCAGAATGCAGGATTACTTGTGGTTCCTAGAGTCTCCAAAAGTAGAATGGGAGCCAGAGCGTTCAGTTATCAGGCTCCTCTCCTGTGGAACCAGGTTCCAGTTTGGGTTCGGGAGGCAGACACCGTCTCTACATTTAAGAGTAGGCTTAAGACTTTCCTTTTGATAAAGCTTATAGTTAGGGCTGGCTCGGGTGAGTCCTGAACCATCCCTTAGTTATGCTGCTATAGGCTAGACTGCCGGGGATTTCCCATGATGCACTGAGCTCCTCTCTCCTCTTCTCTCTTTCTCTCTGAGTGCAACCTCATCCCATTAATGCATGTTACTAACTCGATTTTTTCTCCCTCTGCCGTGGTCGTGTGCTTCCCCTCCTGTCCTCCCCTCCCCTCACTTCCCTGCGGGTGTTGCTGGCTCTGGAGCTGTGGAGTCTGGACCTGTTGTTGGGAGTCTCCTGCTGCCCCCGTGTTCCTGCTTCGACGCCCTCTGCTGCAGTTGCAACTGCTATTACTAGTCCTATTGCTATTATTACTGTTATAATTAATATCACTAAACATTACTACAAATATCTGTACCATTTTTCATTCAGTCTATAGCACCATTACCTTTATTGTCTGTACCTCTATGTGTATACTGTGTAGGTTGCCTCCCTCTGCTCTCTCTCTCCTGCTCTCTCTCTCTCTTGCTCTCTCCCTCTCTCTCTCCCCTCACCCCCAACCCGGTCGAGGCAGATGGCCGCCCACCCTGAGCCATGGTTCTGCTCGAGGTTTCTGCCTCTTAAAAGGAAGTTTTTCCTTGCCTCTGTCGCCTAGTGCTTGCTCTTGGTGGGAATTGTTGGGCTTCTGTAAATAACTTCAGAGTACGGTCTAGACCTGCTCTTTATGAAAAGCGCTGTGAGATAACTGTTGTTGTGATTTGGCGCTATATAAATAAAATTGAATTGAATTGAATTGAATTGAATTGATTATTTTGCTACATCACATGGGCCACTTTAGGCTCACTTTGAGATTAGCCCAGTGGTTCTCAACCTTTTTTGGGCCAGCACCCCCCTAACCATTATCCAGATCCCTTACCCCCCCCCCCCACCACCACCACCACCACCACCACCAAAAAAAGTTGACTACTTGCCCTGAATATATTTTGATTGTTTTATTGTTACTATTATTAAAAACATGGAAAAGGTAACAAAAAAGCCAGGTGAAAAGTAATTATATTTAACTAATAAGTGAATGTTCCTCCCAGAAGGGAGGAATTTCCTGCATTCTGGTGAAGATTTCTCCCCTAATTTCTGCCTTTTCTGCACCAATTTAGGGTGGAAATGTCAAAAAATTCAGGTGACAATTCAAAATATGGAAATATGTGGTGATGTAACTTATTTAAATGTGTTTATGGCCCCTTTTCATCTCAGTGATAAATGAATCTCTTCATTAGCCAGGCTCCTTACATGCTTACTGTTCACGATGGAGAGAGAGAGAGAGAGAGAGAGAGAGAGAGAGAGGGACGAGCTCCGCGAATTCGCGCTGCCTGCAGCTCTGCAGTCAAATACGATTTTAAATAGGCCTGGTAAATAAAATAAAAATAAAAAATAAATATGTTGCGGTCAGCGTTGATATCGTGGCGGGTCGCCACAAATGAATGAACGTATGGGAAATACTTTAACTTATCTGCTCATGTTCAAAACTTTCTGCACATTCAGAATCTCTGCCAAAGACGTTATAGGAGACTAACGTCATTAGCTTATTTAAAGAGAATTCATAATATTTTACTGCATTATGTTACTGATTCGCTGTGAGTATCCCGTCTGAGAGACAAAAGTGAATGAGATGAAACTAACAACACCTGTGATCAGACAGAAAGCTCAGGAATAATTCCACACAGCTTAACTTCAGCACCTCTGATAAAGTGCCGCTAACAGTCCCCAACAGAGCGAGACAGGGCTTCAGTTTTTAACGTTACATTTTTATAGCCGAATTAAACTACTTATATGTCCGCTTTGGCGGACATATAAGTAGCTCACATCAGGTAACATCAGGTAACTCACAGCGCGAGGAGGGTCGACGTGACTCGCTGGTGTCGCAGCGAAGTTGCTTTCAGGGTGAGTCCGACAGCAGAATATTCCTCTTGTAAATGTGTAACAACTGTGATAACAAAACGTTCACGGTGTTTTCCTCAGAGAAATAAACACTTTTCCACCTAGAAAGAGAGCCTCAGTTTTCTAGAGTTTACACAGTAAATGCAATGTGGGTAAAATTTTAGAGATGATACTCTGACTTCCCGTTCCCCTGAAGGCAGCACGAAGCTGCACCACAAGTTGTTGATGGAGAAAAAATACAGTCTCATCCAGTCGCAGTGGACTAAACTGGCAGGTTTTAATGTTGCAGACCACGATTTTTTGCAAGTAATTCAAAGTTTAAACTCGTATTGTTGTGAATCTTAAGTGTAAACTCACCTTAGAATTTCCATCCAACAAACGCCCCCCAAAAGCAGCTCAGCCCCCCCTTTCAAAAATATTGCTTTCAGCGCCCTCTGGGGGGCGGTACCGCCCCCGTTGAGAAACACTGGATTAGCCAGTACCTGACCTTTACCGAAAATAGCCCACATCTGTTTTACTATATTAAGGGCAACACATTTATTGTCACATGTGGGCCCCTTGGGCTCACACCTTGATTGGCCACTGCCAGCATTGCATTAAATTAGGCTCACATTAGGCTCACATCCAGATTAGCCAGTACGGATTGTGCCTGACCTTTACCTAAAGTGGCCCACATCTGTTTTATTGTATTAGGGCCACACATGCCCATGCAATGCAGTGAGGACAAACAGTGTAACTTTAAGTTCTTCATTATTGAAATGCTAAACTCACTCTATTTCTATATTTCTACAATTTTGTTGAATACAATTAAACTTGGTAAACAAGTTCTCAAGAGACCATCTATCCATCCACCCACCCTTCGTCAACCGCTTATCCTGTGTAAAGGGTTGTGGGGGGCTGGAGCCAATCCCAGCTGACATTGGCCGAAAGGTGGTGTACACCCTGGACAGGTCACCTCAAGAGAACATGTACATGACAATTGCATGGCAACCATGGCTCCAATAGCCCAACCTTGTGGCCATTAGTGAAACACCACCGTACTACTATTAACTGCCATATCTATTTAATGTAATATTTCATGGTGATCAAATTCTGCAAAATTGCAAAAACAGATAGGAATGCTGAACAAGTTTTAATTTAATTTCACTTTTAAGTGGTGTGAAAAGATTTGCTGCTGTAGGAAAATCAACATTCTTGTTTTTATTGTGCTTCATTCATTAGCATTTGGGTAGCACATCACAACTGTGAAATATGTTATACCATAATTATTTGACAGGTACCACAGAATGTCATTGTTGGAAAATGTTCAGCTCTGTTTATCAGTACAATATCCTGTGGCTACCCAGTGTTTACAAAAATATTTACACTAATACTAGTATAATTTATTTGTCCTTTCCTATTAAATGCCCAATTGTTACTTTTAAGTACCAGTAAGAACTAGTGAGTACTTTATATGTACTGATTTATAAGATGATTATGCTTAATGACATCCGTCAGTATTCCTAGTGAAGTTTAGGCAACTAAAACACTGGAATTGTTGCCAAGGTTAAATATTAAATAAAGACATGCCAACCATGCCACGTTATTATGACACTGGAAAAAATGACTTGTACACCCATCCATAAGCCTATCTTAAGGTTCCACTTTACTATCAGAATGTCACACACTTCAGTCAAGCACTGAAACTGAATACTGGCATTACATGTATAGTGTGAACAGCGAAATCCTCCAGTGTAAACAATATTCTGGAGCAAGGCTGGTGCTGTTTTTCTATATTTTTTATATAATTTTCAGATTTCCATCTGGCTTTTTATTCCTCTGTTTTTTCTCCCTATCCAGCGCCACTCCTGCAAGACAAACAGCAGCACCCAGCATCACCCAGAGCTATCAGTCTAACCTAATACACATTGATAACAGTTCATACACCTACACATCAGGCTTATCTCTCTCGCACGCCAAATTCAACCATACCTGTGGTGTCTGTGTAGAGTTGAAAAAGTGTGGTTGGTGGTGTGGCCTACAGACATGTTTTTAAAAAATTTTTTTTATGCATTTGAGATCAAGCGGTGTGTCTCGTAGTTGTAGCTGAAAAACATTTTACATGTAGCAAACCAATGTTTGATTTGAAGGTGTTGACAATAACACCTCCTTAACAACTGAATACATGTACTGTAGTTTATCAGATGGAAACTGTTGCTCATACAGCAACTGCAACATGGAGCAAAGGGACAACACCCGTCCAATTGGTAGAACCAAATATTTTTATAAGTAATAACTATGAATATAAGTACAGTACTTAAAGCCCCCCTCCAGTGTATTTTGACATTTCTATGATATTTCATATTTTTCTGAGTCATTTCCTTACAATGTTGATTACCCACATAGTTCGCCAAATATTTTTTGACAAATAGCTTAATTTTGTGCTCAAAGTTGCGAATGTTGCTTAGTTGTTAAAACGGGGTGGTGACGTACGACTGTAGTAATTCCATAAGTCATACGTCATTCTCCAAGCTTGCACAGGCGCACTGTCATGCCTCCGTAAAAACTGTCACGCCGTCACGCCTTGTTAAGTCAGAGCATCAAACCGATAAACATTGTTGTGAGCTAGCTAACCAATTTATCATGTAATGTACTCAGAACTTACAGCAGGTATGTTCATTATGGCGTCTGTGCGTGCGGTGTTGGAGGATAGAAAACGTGTGGCACTTTCACCTGCCACCGACTTATATCTGCAACATGCGTTTTACTGACGGCCGTTTTGCCAATGCATCGGTGGAGGCACGCCCCACACCCCCGCCATCCCCGTGGTAAAGTAAGCGCACCATAAAACATAGTGGGAGTTATCGTGTGCAGTGCGTGACAGGACCATCACTGTGTGATTGATAACAGCTGATGCGCGCACATTAGTGTCTATTATAGGTAAGAAATAGCTGCTCCTGCCAGAAAATAAAGTGTTCTAAACTTTACAGTGTAGTGATGTTAACACAGCATATTGTTAGTGAACACTCCAGCCAGTCAGTTTTTGGTTGTCATGGTAATGTTACGGCCGACTACTAACCACACCCCCATTCTCTGTTTGAGAAAGAACGTTCACCAAAAATGGCAGTTAAAACTGGCTGGGGGGGGGGCTTTAAGTATTTAATCATCCCCCAGTATAATGTATGTAGCTGTTTTAATTTAGCTATTGCTCACAATGTTACGTTAGCATAATCACAGGGAAAATATCGTGTGTCAATACCATACTTTCTGATTTGAATGTGTCAAGATGCATGGTGCAACATCACTGCAGCTTCCAGTACACATTTAGCCGGTAGCCATGACAACACTGACACAGGAACACTACTTTGGTGACTAGTTCCAGGGACCCTGGTTTGTCACACCTTCCTATTGGCTGTATGGACAGTAGCTGGATTTCTGGTGGGTTCAAGCAGAAAAAATAATATTGGTTTAATGATCACGCAGAAACAGTGTAAAACAGCTGACAAGAGATTTTTCCCTAAACATCTGAGCGTTGCACCCCATTTCCACCACTGTTTACACGTACTTATTAGTGCTTTCACATTGACAAGTGTGGGGAAATGCAGTGCACTGAGTACCTATGTACCCATTTCCACGTCACGTGTAAAGAACTTAAGGTCTGTTATGAGTGAGAAGCTGAGAAGCATTCACAACATACGCCTTAGGCCCGGAATTCTTTATTATTAACATTACGCTATTATTTTCCAAAAATTTGTTCAAAATGTCCTCATTTTCACAGTTTTTCAACTGCTATCTACTCATTCACAATTTCAGCTGTACACTCAATTCAAATCTGAAAAGTTTCCACAGCTATTCTTCTTTCTTGGGATTATTCAACTTTCAAATTCTATTCAAACTCTTCAAACTATTGAACTTTCTTTGAAACTTTGTTACAATGACAGTCAATAAGAAAATGCATCAAACTCACTCCTGTTCAACCTCTTACCACTTTTCATACATTCATGTAGAAATGCCATTCAAACTATAAAACTTGCAGCAGCAGAATAAAGCGTTACAGTGACCACCTCACATGTTTCTTTCAGTCAAGGTAGCAATGTATAAAACATTGTCAGAACTCTGGCAAACAGTGACGAAGTGTAGTTATGGATACTCCACAGTTTCCAACATCCAAAGATTGACTGGGATGTAGCTGACTTATATCAGGAGTTCAACAGATTCAGAAGCCATGCTGAATTTGTTTTTGACGGCCCACTATTGGAGCTAACAGCCAAGCAGAAAGCAGGCTGGCTGGGCACGTGGATAGGCGAACAAAGCAAAGAAGTCCGCAGCATGCTCAACTGGATGAGAAAGAGGACCCCTTTAAAGTACTGGATAAGTTTGCAAGCTACATCAGGCTGAGGAAGAATAACAGGATTTCTCATCATCGCTTCAAGCAGAGGAAACAAGGCACAAGTGAGAGTTTTGACCACTTTGTTAAGGACTTAAAACAGCTTTTAATGGACTGTGAGTATGTTGAGCCTGATGACATGCTAAATGACGCCATTATCGCCAGAGTGGGGCGGCTGTGGCTCAGGAGGTAGAGCGGGTTGGCTGTTCGGCTCCCCCAGGCTGCGTGTCGAAGTGTCCTTGGGCAAGACACTGAACCCCAAATTGCCCCTGGCGGCTGTTCCACCAGTGTATGAATGTGTGTGAATGTTAGTTTCCGTTTGAGCACTTAGGCTCAGTGAGTGAATTGTGTATGAATGGTGAATGCAGGTGTAGTGTAAAAGCACTTTGAGTGGTCGAAAAGACTAGAAAGGCGCTATACAAGTACGGAGCATTTACATTTACATCTACAGAGTCTGCTTAAAACGAGAGCAGGAAAGGCTGTTAGACAGAGGGGAGGATCTGATACTAGCTAAAGACTCAGAAATCCCACAACGATACGAGATGTCTCTGAAAGAAATAAAAATACTCAGAGATGATAATGCATGCTCCCAAGTGTCTACAGTAACAGCTAAAACCCAAGGTAGTCAGGCAAAACAGAAAGACACATTATCCAGAACGTCTAAAGCAGCGCAGCAGAAGCTACTGACCAACTTTACTAGCTGCGGCAAGCACTCAGATCCCATGTATAATAAAATAAATAAAGGCAGGTGTCTGACTAAAGGCTCAACATGTTCTTACTGTCACAAACCCAATCACTGGATGGATGTGCGGCATAAACGGGCCGCACACACACTGGCCCTCATTTATCATTCTTGAGTAGAAACGGGCGTATTTTTGTGCATGAGATTATGCTTACACTGTTCTCAGCGCCTGATTTATGAAGCTGTGCGTACCTTTGAAATCCAGGTGTACGCACCACCTGGTGTTGATAAATGCGGCGGCTGAAAACGTGCGTAATTTGAATGAAACGCCCCCAAGTATTCACGCTTCAGGAGGCTGCACCCAGGACTTCACGGCAGGGACTGACAGAATACGGCAAGAAATACATGGTTTGGAGCAGGAAGTCCACAAGTTAAAACAAAATATTATGTTGTTTTGACAGATTTAAATAAAGATTAAATGTTTAGTTTCACTACTAGAGCCCCTCCCTGGCAGAAATGTTCAAAAATATTGTGCATTTTATTATTACTATGTTTTTCATTTGGAAACAATTTAATACTTTTTTATTCGATGATTTAAACTGGACACATTTTTAACAAAATGTTCAACGCGCTTAAAACTGGACACGAGCGGTCAGATGAGCCATAAACAGTTCAGGTCCAGCCGGAGAGCAAGTGCTGGAGTCAGGGGGACAACTGCGCGGTTTTTTGCCTCCGAGTCCGAGTCATTTGATTTTGAGTATCTACCAATACAGAGTCCCGATCCGATACTTCTTTAATACTTACAAAACAGATCCAGGATGTTTTTTGACTTTTTATTTAATTCACCTTATTTTAGCATTCAACAACTCTGTTAACAAACAGAGCACTTCTGTGAGGTAGCTTCAACCATCAAGTAATAAATAACATAAATTCTTCATTTTGGAATTTAGTGCAACAGTAAATAAAAATATGAGAGTATATATACATTTATATCTGAGTCCTGATCGGGAGGTAACGTCCGATTCCGATCGAGTCTGAAGCAACGTGATCGGGCCCGATTTCCGATCTCGTGATCGGATCTGGACATCCCTACTGTCAACCTCGCTGGAGTGGACCACCGCGCGCTGTCAGCCCCAGAGGAGGGTGCGCTCATCCCGGAGGAGCAGGGCTCGGGCCAAGAGCCTCTTGCTGAGCGTTTACTTTGATGAACGTACGGACAGATACGGGGCGGTGTACCCCCAGCGTGCAAAGCAAGCCTTCATAATGTTTGTGGTTTTGGGAAATAGCTCTGCGCTGTCCTGGGACTATTACGCACGGACACGGGTCTGGACGCGCACGGACTTGGATCTGACCATCCGCGGTGTAACTTTTCTTTCATGTTCAGAGTGAAACATTGTCCAAACACAATGATGAGCTGCACCACGTCTGTACCACCTGTTTGTGGAGCGCGTTCTGTGCAAACTAGAAGTTTTTGTCTGTTCCTAGAATTATAAATTGGCTACTTGTGGTTCTCCAAGAGAAAGATTTAGCACTAAAACGCCCATCAAAGTCCCAAATAAACTCCAAATGAAAGAATGTTGCTCTGATAAAAAACTGCTCCAATCCTCCGGGACTGGACTTTACGCACTGACCCAGGACTCACACATGAACCGGGATCAGCGTGCACCAGAGTCTGGGGACGCGGGGCCTTTAGCTCGGTGCTCGCTGGGCTGTCATAAAGTTTGTCTTATAATAAACGCAGGGCTTTGTGCGCGACATGTCTGTGCCCGCCTTACCTAAAGGCCGTGGGGCTGTGTCCATTTCGGCAGCCAGTCTCAGGGCTTCAAGCCATCCGCTTATGCTCTCCGTTGTTTTAACATTTTTTGCTTGTAGCCTTTTCATTTGAAGGTCCACATTTTATTAAAAGCAAACCCAAATAAAAGGCACGAAAAGCTACGATAAAATAGTCCAAATACAAATCAAAGCATGTTTTGATCGCTCAATAGGCTGTATAAAGTCCGTGTTTCTCAAATATAAACACCCAAATTAATGTTTCAAACGTTGTTTCTGTTACAGTGGGTCATAATTTGTCATGTATTTTAGATTGTCAGTTGTTAGGAAATGATTTCTGCGCATTTCGGCTCTAACTCAAAACTTGTGTACATGTACACCACCTCCTGAGCTGGCGTAGGATTTGAGCGTGCCATACGCCAACGTCCATATTGATAAATCTCAAAGTCACCGTGGTTTTGGGTGTACGCCAGGTGTACGCTGGAAATTTGGTGTACGCACTTTTGATAAATGAGGGCCACTGTGTGTTGACCCGGAAGTACAACAGCAAACTGATGAGGACTTCAACCTAACCCAAGTTGTAGTTCCTGTAAACTCATTAACTGACGACCAGTGGTCAGTGTGTGTCACCATACTGTCACAGAAGATTCCAGGGTTTCCCACAGAATGACAATGTAACTGTGGCGTGGGGAAGGGGGGTGCAGTAGATATTGACTACCAGCTATAGACAGCGTGCTAGCCTCAAAAACCCAGCTGTATTCTAACATTAACTTAGCTAGGCTCCCTACATGCTTGCTAATACAGTGGATAGAAAAAGTCTACACACCCCTGTTAAAATGCCAGGTTCTTATGATGTAAAATAATGAGACAAAGATAAATCATGTCAGAACTTTTTCCACCTTTAATGTGACCTGTAATGTGAACAATTCAATAGAAGAACAAACTGAAATCTTTGAGGGGGAAAAATTAAAAATAAAAACCTTACAATAACCTGGTTGCATAAGTGTGCACACCCTCTTATAACTGGGGATGTGTGTTCAGAATGATCCAATCACATTCAAACTCAGGTTAACTAGAAGTCATTACACACCTGCCGTCATTTAAAGTGACTCTGATTAATCACAAATAAAGCTCAGCTGTTCTAGTAGGATTTTCCTGATATTTTCTGAGTTACATCTCTGAACAAAAGCCACGGTCCGCAGAGAGCTTTCAAAACATCAGAGAGATCTCATTGTTGAAAGACATAAGTCTGGAGACGGGTACAAAAGAATTTCCAAAGCATTAGATATACCATGGAACACAGTGAAGACAGTCATCATCAAGTGGAGAAAATATGGCACAACTGTGACTTTACCAAGAATTGGACGTCCCTCCAAAATTGATGAAAAGACGAAAACAAAAGTGATCAGGGAGGCTTCCAAGAGGCCGACAGCAACATTAAAGTAACTGCAGGAATTTCTGCCAAGTACTGGCTGTGTGGTACTTGTGACAGCTATGTCCCGTATTCTTCATATGAATGGGCTATGGGGTAGGGTGGCAAGAGGGAAGCCTTTTCTTACAAAGAAAAACATCCAAGCACGGCTGAAGTTGTCACGCTGTGGGCGTGTCTCATCTGTTTAGTTTCATTATTCTGGTATTTAGTCTGTTTTGGTTCCATGTCTTAGTTCCCAGTCCTGTTTTCCAGTTGGTCCCGTCTCTGTTCGTACTCCGTCCTGTTAGTCAGTTGTCATGTTTCTGGTCTTGTGTTCTGTTAGTTCTGTGTCTCAGTTCATGTCTGTGTTTTCTCCTGGTCGGTGTACTTCTGTGTGTTTCCATGTCTGCTCTAAGTTTGGTGTTATCTTTGCTTCAGTCTGTGTTCCTTGTTGTTGGTGGTTATTTGTGATCTGTTTGCTTGTGTCTGTTCCCCCAGTATTCCTCTGCTTGCTTGTCCACTAAATATTTTGTGTTCCAGTTAATGTATGGTTTTGTGTTTTGCGTCTGTGAGTGTGTCTCTCTCTTTCCCCCTGCTGTCTCTCTGCCTGCCTCGTTATCCCTGATCCCACTCAGCTGTGTTGCTCCTGCCCTGCTCGTTAGTCCCTGTGTATAAATGTTTGGTGTTTCTGTTCATTCCCTGTCCGGTCATTGTTGCGTGTTACACTCTGTCATGTGCTTTGTACTCTGTGCCTGTCTCATCTCTGCCCTGGATCTGTCTGGATTATCTGTGTGTTTTGATTCTTTGTTGGATTACTTTGTTTTGGACTCTGTTCGCCTTAAATAAACCCTTTTGAGTTATACCTGCTCCACTCCTGTGTGTCCTGCATTTGGGTCCACCACCCTGCTACCCTGCACCCCACCATGACAAAACCTCAAGTCCCCCAAAAGCATTGTAGGAAAATGTGTCATCATGCTTTGGGGCTGTTTTTCTTCTGCTGGCCTTAGTCAGAGTGGAGGGATTTATGAACAGTTCCAAATACCAGGCAATTTTGTCACAAAACCTTCAGGCGTCTGCAGGGGCGGATTTAGTCATCTTGAGGCCTAAGGCAAACACAGGCATGGGGCCCTCCACAACCCTTGTTCTCCCCTTTTCAGTCCTTATTTATCTGAGAAAGACGTACTAAGTACCTGTCAAGTTTTGGATTTGAAAATAAGGGAAATTTTCCGGCACCCACCGCGAGTGGTCCCACCACCCCAACCAAGCTCCAGTATCCCTCACGTTTTAAGACAGGTGTTATAGCCTAAAAGAAAACACAAAAGGGTATATATGAAGAGCATTTATTTAAATGCTTATTTGCATATTTTCTGTTCATTTAACATTGCTTGTCTTTACATTTACATTTTATTTTCATTCCACACATTCTTTTCATTTCATATTGCATTTCTTTTAAAGTGTTTCTTTTAATTTCACATAACTTTTCTTTACACTTTTAGTGAGTTATTGTACTTTTTTACTATTGTACTGTTCTTTATTGTAAATTTGTTGCAGACTTGCTTCTTTAAGACTGTTTTGGAAGGAGTGTATTTGTGGGCGGGGCCAGAGTGGTTCATTTTACATGAGAGTAGAGCGCAAACAGTTCTGTTGTCCAACGTCTACCTGCAGGTGGCAGTTATCGCGAGGCTAGTGACAGAGCTCAGACTGGGTATAGGTGTGTTCGAGATGACGGTGGCTGACTTTCACCGACTTGATAGTCTAAAGTGAGCTGCAGGTGACTGCAGGGGCGGAGTATAAAAACGGCACCATAAAGTTGGACACATTCTACCTGCGTGAGCTCACTGTGAGCTGAGATCAATGACTGATCTTGCTGCCATTGCAAAGAAAAATGCCGCGAGACTCGGCAAAAGTGTGGTTCCAACTTTGTGCTGCCTGAAAAGAGCAACTGCTGCCACCGGACTCGGCGCCTGCAGTGGCCTTGCTCCCACGAGTTTTTAATGTCATGTGTCGTGGTGACGTTTTGCAGCGCCGGCTAAAATCGGACACGATTTCTAAACTTTTTATATACAATCTATGTTTCTAACCAGTGTAACCGGCTGACCCCGAATACATAGGTTACTGCACGGTCCTGACTCGAACCGGCGACCTCGGGTACGGGAGGCGGACACGCGTCGGTCGCCAGTGCGTCTCCTAATGTGTCGGAGTGAGGTTTACTCACTGCACAGCTTCGCTGGCTTCCGTCACACCAGCATGCCTTATTTTAAGTCCAACATGCATCACCTTAAGTCAGCCCTGCACAGCGCTGCATGGGTATTATTATTTTTAATAACGCAGGTTAAAATACGGGAGATTTACGGCCAATACTAATACGGGAGGACGGCGGGAAAGCAGGGTAAAATACAGGATACTTGACAGGTATGGGCCCCGCATCGCTTGAGCAACCTGGGCTGACACTGCCGGCGGGTAGCTCCTCTTCATCAGTGTTAGCTTTGCTAGCGCAAGCACCAACTTCTTGCTGCTCTTTAGTAACGTTAATGTTAGTGTTGTCAGTAGCCGTCGTGAAAAAGGTTGTTGCCTTTGGAAGTTTTGCTAAAAACTGTCTGCTTTCTTCCCGCTTCTTCCTTTTTTCAGAACCACTTCGGTAGCTTCGCTTCATTATTCAACCGTCTGTAGCCTACAGCTTACAGCATGCTGAGCTGTTTGTTTACAAACACACACGCAGATGTGCAGTTGGATAATGGAATAGTCCAATGTAGTGGGGACTGGGGGGGAGTTTCTCATCATGAATTAAACAATCAGATAGCACTTTAGCGCATCGATGTTTAGAGATATAATTAATTGGTGAAAAGTAAGACAACAAATTGTAACCATAAGTTTATGAGGCGTTTTACGGGGCCCTTGGTAGCTTGGGGTCTAAGGCAATTGCCGACCTTTGCCTAATGGTAAGTCCACCTCTGGGCGTCTGTTAGAAAGCTGAAGATGAAGAAGTTCACCTTTCAGCATGACAACGACCCAAAGCACACATCCAAATCCACAAAAGCATGGCTTCACCAGAAGATCCATGTTTTGGAATGGTCCAGCCAGAGGCCTGACCTGAATCCAATTGAACATCTGTGGGGTGATATGAAGAGGGCTGTGCACAGGCTATGTCCTCGCAATCTGACAGATTTGGAACACTTTTGCAAAGAAGAGTGGGAAAAAATTGCCACGTCAAGACATGCTAATAGATAGACTCCTATCCAAAAAGACTGTCTGCTGTAATAAAATCAATAGGTGCTTCAACAAAGTATTAGTCTAAGAGTGTGCACACTTATGCAACCAGGTTATTTGAGGGTTTTTATTTTTCATTTTTCTCCCTCAAAGATTTAAATTTGTTTTTCAATTGAATTATTCAGTACAGGTCACATTCAAGGGGAAAAAGTTCTGACATGATTTATCTTTGTCTCATTATTTTACATCAAAAGAACCTGGCAAGAGGCTGCTGAAGCTAAAAAGGGAAGTTCAGTCAAAGACAGCATGCCTCCAGAGAGTGTTTCAGAGGGCTTAAGTGACTTTCCAGAACTGGTGCATCCTACAGGGACCTTGCCAGGTAAATACACAATAAAAAAAAAGTTGAACAGCGTACAGAATGGGTTAGCTACATGGTGTCAGTCACACGCTTAGGTAAGACAAGAATCTGCATAGATTCCAGCAATCAGGTGAGAACACTACCCCATGCACACTGTTGAGGAAGTTGTGTCATCCATGCCAGGTGCCAAAGCATTCTCCATCCTGGATACAAAATCTGGATTCCTCCAGATAGAACTAGATGAAGACTCTTTGCTTCTCAACACTTTTAACACACCACTTGGCAGATCCAGGTGGCTCAGACTGCCATTTGGACTGAAGTATGCCCCAGAGATTTTCCAGCATATTATGGATGGCATGGCATGCTAAATACCAGTTAAATTTGTCATTACGGCCAACTGTCGGCTAAACACTTATTCTTACAGTATTTCTGTCCAGTAATTCTGGACCACTAACAGTTCATTCCATCTTTGAGTGACTGATGTTTAATCTCACAGTTGTTTTCAAAAGCAAGAAGCTAACGCTACCATAATTTAGCTTAGCTGTTAGCAAATCTAGCTTAGCAGCTAACGATGACTTCCCCTTCTGCCTCTCTCTCTCCTGCTCGGTGTGTCAGATGTTTAGTTACTCCTCTGCCTCCTTTAGCGTTAATGGTACGTGTAACAAGTGTAGTTTATTTGTAGACATGGAGGCGAGGCTCAGTGATTTAGAAGTCCGGCTCAGCACCTTGGTAGATCAGTCTTTAGCTACTGTAGCTAGCCAGTCCCCGGTAGCTGGTACAGACCAACCTGAGTTAGCCTGTGGTAGCCATCCCACAGCCAGGAAAGGTTGGCTGGGTGACTATCCCGTGACCCCATCCTGACTAGCCTGCTTAAAGATGTTTTACCCTTAGTCAGCACTTCTCTTCTACATATGATCTATCTTTATCAACAGGCTACGTGCCACAGTACTTTAAAGTAGCTGTAATTAAACCTCTTCTGAAAAAGCCCAACCTGGATCCAGACGTTTTAGCCAACTATAGACCTATATCTAACCTTCCATTTATCTCTAAGGTCCTGGAGAAAGCATTTGAAGATTTTCAGTCAGGATTTAGAGCTCACCATAGCACAGAGACAGCACTGGTGAAAATTACTAATGACCTCCTAACAGAGACAAAGGACTTGTCTCTGTATTGGTTTTACTAGATCTTAGTGCTGCATTTGATACCATTGACCATCGGATCCTATTACAGAGAATGGAACATTTCATTGGCATTAAAGGAACCGCTCTAAGCTGGTTTAAGTCCTATTTATTAGATCGATTTCAGTTTAAACTGAAGTTATTGTTCTGGGGCCTAAGCACCTCCGTGACGCATTATCTAAAGATATAGTTTCCCTTGATGGCATCGCCCTGGCCTCCAGCACCACTGTGAGAAATCTCTGAGTTATCTTTGACCAGGACATGTCGTTTAACTCTCACATTAAGCAAATTTCAAGAACTGCCTTTTTTCACCTACGTAATATTGCAAAAATCAGGAACATCCTGTCTAAAAATGATGCAGAAAAACTAGTCCATGCATTTGTTACTTCTAGACTGGATTACTGCAATTCCTTATTATCAGGCTCTTCGGAAAAGTCCATTAAGACTCTTCAGCTGATCCAGAATGCTGCAGCACGTGTTCTGACAGGAACCAGTAAAAGAGATCATATCTCTCCTGTCTTAGCTTCTCTGCATTGGCTTCCTGTAAAATCCAGAATAGAATTTAAAATCCTTCTTCTCACATACAAAGCTCTTAATGGTCAGGCACCATCTTATCTTAAAGAGCTCATAGTACCTTACTACCCCACCAGAGCACTGCGCTCCCAGAATGCAGGGTTACTTGTGGTTCCTAGAGTCTCCAAAGTAGAATGGGAGCCAGAGCGCTCAGCTATCAGGCTCCTCTCCTGTGGAACCAGGTTCCAGTTTGGGTTCGGGAGGCAGACACCATCTTTACATTTAAGAGTAGGCTTAAGACTTTCCTTTTTGATAAAGCTTATAGTTAGGGCTGGCTCGGGTGAGTCCTGAACCATCCCTTAGTTATGCTGCTATAGGCTAGACTGCCGGGGGATTTCCCATGATGCACTGAGCTCCCCTCTCCTCTTCTCTCTCTCCCTCTGAGTGCAACCTCATCCCATTAATGCATGTTACTAACTCGATTTTTTCTCCCTCTCCCGTGGTCGTGTGCTTCCCCCTCCTGTCGCTTCCTGCGGGTGTTGCTGGCTCTGGAGCTGTGGAGTCTGGATCTGTGGTTGGGAGTCTCCTGCTGCCCCTGTGTTCCTGCTTGACGCCCTCTGCTACAGTTGCAACTGCTATTACTAGTCCTATTGCTATTATTACTGTTATTATAATTATCATTAACATTACTATAAAAATCTGTACCATTTTTCATTCAGTCTATAGCACCATTACCTTTACTGTCTGTACCTCTATGTGTATACTGTGTAGGCTGCCTCCCTCTGCTCTCTCTCTCTGTCCTTCTCTCTCTCCCTCTCTCTCTCTCTCTCTCTCTCTCTCTCTCTCTCCCTCATCCCCAACCGGTCGAGGCAGATGGCCCACCCTGAGCCATGGTTCTGCTCGAGGTTTCTGCCTCTTAAAGGAAGTTTTTCCTTGCCTGTGTCAGCTAGTGCTGCTCTTGGTGGGAATTGTTGGGCTTCTATAACTTCAGAGTTCGGTCTAGACCTGCTCTTTATGAAAAGCGCTGTGAGATAACTGTTGTGATTTGGCGCTATGTAAATAAAATTGAATTGAATTGAATTAAATGTAGAGACGGTGTATGCCTCCAGAACCCAAAGTGGGACATGATTCCACAGGAGAGGAGCTTGATAGCTGAACGCTCTGGTCCCCATTCTACTTTTGGAGACCTTATGAAGTGCAAATAACCCTGCATTCAGAGAGTGTAGTGTTCTAGTGGGGTATTAAGGTACTGTGAGCTTTTTAAGATAAGATGGTGCCTGACCATTACAGTTGTTCTCACTCACCTTGGTACATTTCTTGAATCACCTCTTAACATTTCCAAAACAGTGATGAGTAACAATTCTTGAAACATATTGAACAAACAGCACAACGCAGTGGATTACCTGCAAAAGCCCATCATTGCTCAAAATCCTCTCAAAAGCAAATCTCTGTCATTTTTTTTTTTTTTTTTTTTAAATTTCCTTTATTTAACCAGGAAGTCCCATAGAGATTCAGAATCTCTTTTACAAGAGAGACCTGGCCAAGGTAGCAGCCAAACACAACACATACATAAACACCAAGTTACATTTTCAAGGTAAAAAAGTACAAAATGTTAAAAAAAAAAAAAAGACAAACAACAACACACAATTAGACTCAAGAAAAACAAGAACATGTCTCCATCACAACCTTCTTTACAATAGTTTTAAATTCATTAATGGACATAAGGGTTTCTAACTTTAGCACTTTCTGTAGATTATTCCACCCCCTAGGTGCTGAATAAGAGAAAGCAATTCTTCCTAATTCGGTTGCAACTCGTGGCACGTTAAAGAGCAACCACTTTGAGGAGCGTAGCTGATAGGTAGTACCAGAGCAGACAGAGAGGAGGTTACAGAGGTACAGTGGAAGTTTGCCAAGTATAGCTGTATAAATAAAGATATACCAGTGCTGTTGTCTACGAATTTTAAGTGATGTCCAACCAACTAAATCATAAAGAATGCAGTGATGGGTGAGGGACTTTGTATTTGTTATGAATCGTAGTGATGCATGGTAAACTGAATCAACATGACGCAAGATGGAAGATGCAGCATGCATGTACAATATATCTCCATAATCAATTACAGACAGAAAAGTAGCCTCCACAAGTTTCTTCTTAGCACTAAAAGTAAAACAAGATTTGTTTCTGAAATAAAAGCCAAGCTTTACTTTAAGTTTCTTGACCAAAGCAATAATATGTTCATTGAAGGAGAGCTTATCATCTATCCATATCCCCAAGTACTTGTATGAAGACACTCTCTCAATTGATTTCCCATCTAAGGACAAGAGGCCACAATTGTCAAGTAGCTGTTCTCGAGCTTTTGAGAAGACCATAAACTTTGTTTTCTGTGTATTTAAAACCAGTTTTAAATACACATAAATCTCTGTCATTGAACATGCCAGTGCCATCAGAATGACAAGTCCTTGTATCATTGTTTATGAACAAGATATTCAAAATGTTTAGTCATCAATATAATAGTGTACTTTGTGTTTTCTGATATAAACTATGGCTAACGTTTTGATGACAATTAATGAAAATGCACAAGGCTGTACTTTTTCAATGTGGCATATCAATTTCAACAGTATAAATGTATACATTGGAAGAGATTGGACATGATTCACAGTTATGTTTTTACTGTTTGTTGTGATTTTTTTTACTGTATGTTGTGATTTGTTGTTGTCTATTCTAATTTTGTTTATGCACCATGGTCTGTACAAAGCAACATTTTGTTCAGCTGTATACTTGAATGCGAACAATGACAATACATTTTGACTTTGTTTAACTTTGATTTTGACAATGTGTTCAGCCATTTTGCATTTAATGACTTTTGCAATGAACTTATGCCTAGATGTTTTGGAGGGTAAGACTTTTCAACAGAGAACAGTTGTACATAATCATTTAAGCATCAATGTGTCAAAGCATTTGCAATATGTTGAAAACAATGAGAAATTGATGTGCACAAGTGATGAGATGATGTGTGGGATGAACATGCAGTTTTGAGAATTTCAATTCTGATCTGAAAAATATACTAAAGTGACTGAGAAAAACTGTAAGATCTTGCCAATGCCTTTGGGTCAGTGCCTCCCAAGGTAGACCTCCTTATATTAGCCCTTTCAGCGGCTAAATGTTACCTTTCGATAGCTGTTGCAATACCCATCTTTCGAGCCTTGCTGATATCGGTGAGGGGAGGTGCCTTTTAAAGGACAGTATCCACCCAGCCACAGCCTGTTCACCCTGCTGCCAATACAGAGGTATTCACTGAACCAAAGAGTAGCTTATTTTCTAAGACTGTGAGGCTCCTCAACTACACCTCATACTTTGCTAGATAAATAAATGACATGGAACTTTCTGTTAGGCTGGTTTTGCACATTACCTTACCACTACCTTCCTTTATGTACTGTATGCATACGTGTATATGTATCTGTATATCTTCCTTGTAAATATAACTTAGTGTCCATTTTTTATTTTTTATTTTAGTGCTACTTATATCATTTGTTCTATTTTATCACCTATTTGTATTGTTTATGCTTTATTCTAATTAAATATTTGAATATATGTAAATGCTCCATATTGGAGCATGGAGGGGGGCTACACCTGCATTTGACACTGCTATCCTGTACTGTATACTGCCAATAAAACTTTACAACAAAATACTCATAAATGAAAGTGTGGCCTATATGTGTGGCAATAATTCTCATCAGTTATTAAGCCAACTAACTAGTCATGTTCCTTAACAATTTGATCATAAAAGATTAGTCTTGATGATACAACTGGGCGTTTCTGCTGAACTTTTTGCACACACAATATAGCTTTTTTTTCATCTTATCGCATGTTTGCACTGTAACCTTATTTTGATAAAATTACATTCATATTTCTTAAAAATAAGCCATGTCAAACCACAGCTGCTGGTTTATTGTGATTGCGTCCAAACCACCAAAGTCTCAGCACATTTATCACTGTTAGTTAAAGGAGGTGACCGCTGTCCAAACACTCTCTCATCCAATGTTGATTCAATATTGTGCAACTTTACATACAAGTTAGAGCCAAAGCTAAAACTGAAATGGCTGATCGCTTGGCTTTTTTCAGTGCCCCTCTGCTACCATCAGATACATCAGCCAGTGTGAGGCAAAATATCTATGCCAATGGGCTAATACAAAAAAAATAGACCAACATTGGAAATGTCTTAAACTAAATAATTTGTCTTGTCATTCACCACAATTTGTCGAAAGCACTTTTTCATTCTCATCCTCCCTATTTTCCCAGTACTATCTAGTTTCAGACGCTGTTATTTCTCTCCTGGTCAGTAATAATACTCACTCCTTCCTACCGTTCCCCAGTCACCCATCCACACACCTGCCCTTCATTATGTAATGACTTACCAGCATATTCTCGCCTACCTAAATGACAAAATAAGTTGATCATCACTGACTCCCAAAATGACATATGACTGATACGAACATTGTGAAACAGTCAGGATTTGGTTAATGTTTAGGGCAACAAAACTACTACTTGTGGTTTGGGTAAATTGATGCACTGAGCTCCTCTCTCCTCTTCTCTCTTTCTCTCTGAGTGCAACCTCATCCCATTAATGCATGTTACTAACTCGATTTTTTCTCCCTCTCCCGTGGTCGTGTGCTTCCCCCTCCTGTCACTTCCTGCGGGTGTTGCTGGCTCTGGAGCTGTGGAGTCTGGATCTGTGGTTGGGAGTCTCCTGCTGCCCCCGTGTTCCTGCTCGACACCCTCTGCTACAGTTGCAATTGCTATTACTAGTCCTATTGCTATTATTACTGTTATTATTATTATCATTAACATTACTATAAATATCTGTACCATTTTTCATTCAGTCTATAGCACCATCACCTTTATTGTCTGTACCTCTATGTGTATACTGTGTAGGTTGCCTCCCTCTGCTCTCTCTCTCTTGCTCTCTCTCTCTCTCTCTCTTCCCCTCACCCCAACCGGTCGAGGCAGATGGCCGCCCACCCTGAGCCATGGTTCTGCTCGAGGCTTCTGCCTCTTAAAAGGAAGTTTTTCCTTGCCTGTGTCGCCTAGTGCTGCTCTTGGTGGGAATTGTTGGGCTTCTGTAAATAACTTCAGAGTACGGTCTAGACCTGCTCTTTATGAAAAGCGCTGTGAGATAACTGTTGTTGTGATTTGGCGCTATATAAATAAAATTGAATTGAAATTGAATTAAATTAAGTATGTCAAGTGATGTAAATCACACGACGTTTAACACGTGGTTAACATTATGAAATGGTCGGTTTGGTTAGGGTTTAGGGCTACAAAACTACTTGGTTAGGTTTAGGAAAAGCTTTTGGTTTGGGTTAAATAAGTATGTTACAAAAGTCCCATGATCCTAACCCATCCATCCACCTCATCCACCCCATCCATCTCCTTTATGTGGACTTTGTTGCTCTTTATACTAAGTCCCCTGATTTCCTCCGTTGCTATGTCGTAAGGCTAGTAGAGGTCGCAGCTACAATATACCTAAATATGGGTCGTAATAAGTTGATTGCACAAGCAACTTATTACGACTTAATTGCACATTCTCCCAGTGTCTGCGTGGGTTCTCTCCAGCTATGCAGGCTAGGTTAATTGTCTTTAGGTGTGAATGTGAGTGGTTGTCTGTCTATGTGTGGCCCTGAGATGGACTGACGACCCGTCCAGGGTGTACCCTGCCTTTCGCCCAATGTCAGCTGAGATAGGCTCCAGCCCCCCCGCGACCCTGTACGCAGGATAAATGGTTGATGATGGATGGATGGATTTTAAAACAGGACTGATTGGAATTAGATGGTGCATGTGTACCCACAGCAACAATGTTTTGGTATAATATTATATCGGTATAAGGTTGGCTGGTTAATACAAGTTTGGTTAAAGGTTTTTAATTTCATTCAGACAAACTGGTAAAACTGTGAAAACTTATGTGGGTGTGTTGTGAATATTAAGCCTACTCTACTATTTACTAGTATGTATTGTCAGTTGAAGATCTATATTTGATGCTCTGTTGATACTTGTAAGTTGTTCCTCAAATGTAAGTCGCTTTGGATAAAAGCATCTGCCAAATGAGTAAATGTAATGTAATGTACTCTTCTCATTATCTGGAGATTCTCTGGACACAAGGTTGTCCACTTATCAGAAGACTGGTGGTTTGATCCCCAGCTCTTCCAGTCTGCATGTCGAAGTGTCCTTGGACAAGACCCTGAGTTTCTGGTGACCAGATGGCATCTTAGCCACCGTGTATCTGTGTGTGAATGGGATGAATGTGATGTAGTGTAGAGTGGTTGGAAAGACTACAAAGGCACTATACAAGTACAGACCATTTAGTCTGGCTGAAATAAGAAAAAATAATCCATAATTTCTATTTACGATGGATAGAAAGGTACAAAAACAGTATTGTTGAGATAGAAATATCTTAAATTTTGTAATGACATTAGAAATTACTTAATGGGATCCAGGAATGTAAAGTTATCTGTAAATTTACTAAACATACCAGTACAGTTAAAGGATTCATATTTCAGTAAACTGCCTGCATGACCTGTTTTTCATTTTTCATGCAGTTGATAGTACGAATGATAGTGTTTCCCCTCAGATCTGTCAGCTGAGGTAAATGTGAGTTTGTGAGTTTACTTATTTTATATTTATCTTAAAAGTGTAATTTACTATTTTCAATTATTGTCTTTAGACTTGTTAAAGCACTTTGTAACTTGTTTTTGAAAAGTGCTCTACAAATAAAGATTATTATTATTACTGAACCTTGATGAGGTTTATGAATTCTGTAGCTGACAATGACAATATTTAATAATTCAATATTTACTTGTGCCAGCCAGATTTGCACATCCTGCTGTGAAACTAGAGGCTTACAGTCTCAAATGCTACCTCAAATTAAATTTGACCTAAGTGAGTAATTTTTATTTCAGAAGGACACATTAGCTTTATTACTTTGAGCTACTGTCAAACAGCATGACTGAAAACACCTGCTGATTACTGCTGACGTACAGATGGCGGCCACACCCATGACTATGCAGCTTACAGCCGACGCACTACAGCCAGGCATATTATCTTATTTGGGTGGACAGTAAAACAATACTAATGGATCTGTAATGAACTTAAGTGAATATACGTAATCTCTGCTTTGCCTTTTGCGTTGAGTCACTGTTGAGTCCTGCTATTGTTAAAGATGGCTGCTGGTGATAAGCGAACAAAAGACAAGTATGGTAATCATTCAGAGATCTGAACACACCTTGAATAGGCTTAGGCCTTTTTCGTTTGAGTCAAAATATGATAAAGCAAAGCATTTAAAAACACTCTGCAAAGCATTTTGTGAAGCCTTTATTTATCTGAAGCCTTATATCAATCCTTGATTGGTCATAATGGTGGTCTATTATTCCCACAGGTTGAGATCAGATTTGGTAGTTGTGGGTGTTTCCTCGTGAACCTTGAATAATGCCAAAGCTGCGTCCTGAAGCTTGAAGAAACCCTTGCTATCCTTTTCACTGGTCATTGTCACAGGTAGAAACTAACTGTACAATCTCAAATACCTCCAAGGAACTTGCCAAAACATGTAGCCACACCAGGCCAGTAAAATAGACAGGTGTCTCATTGGGACTAAGCTTTTAAATGGAGTTTTACGATAAGATATAGGTCTGTTTCAGTCTTTTTTTTTTTGCAATTTTCTCGAAATTACCCAGTTGTAGTATGTGATGGTGCTACTGACAAATTCACAAAGTGGACTGAGAGTAATCATATTTCTACTTATTTGGTATATATGGAGACAGAAAGTTATAAATCTGTAGAACATTTCAGATGGAAAAGTAAAAACACCATGTTTGGTAAGATGTGGGGTGAACATCTGTGAGCATGGACTATGGTCTCGCCCTTCATATCAGGTGAGTAAAGAGAACCAGGGATCAAGGAAATGGGATGGGTGGAACAAGCAGAAATGAATCATTAAGTGAAGCTATGGGAATGCCACTCCCTCACCTGCCACATTAATGCCTTGCCCCTTGGTATAAAGACCTGGGCCTCCCTCTCATCTTCCTCAGAGTTCCTGTGGAGAAGCAAATGGCTATGGCTAACAAGTGGCTGCTATGGCTGACCCTGTCTGCCATCGCAGCTTCTTGGCACAGCGGTACATAAATTATTCTCGATCATGCAGCATGACAAATATAACAAATGGGACTGTTGAGAGTTCAAACATTTACACATAAGCTATTGCAAAGGGTATCCATGTTGTTTTAATGTAGTTTGAGGTTTGATCATTGATTACTTGACAAATAACTCTTTCTTTTTTCAACAGAGGCAAAGTCTGCTGTGAACACGTTCTCCTCCGTCTCCCAGATTCCTGAGAAAATAACAGGTGAGCTTGTTGATTGTTGGTAGTAACAGTAAACTGATGTTTGCTTATGTATGCAATGTGTGAGCACTCATGTAGGTAACAACCTGTGTAAATGTATTGTGGTATCACATCCTGATCTGTCTTTGTAGGTGTCAGTCCCCTCCACAATGGCCAGGTTTGCAGTACATGGGGCAATTTCCACTTCAAGACCTTTGATGGGGACGTTTTCCAGTTGGACTCCACCTGCAACTACATACTTACATCTTCATGCAAGGACAGTTACAAGGAATTCAACATCCAGATTAGAAGACAGAAGGCTGCCGGCTATCCCACCATCAAAAACATCATTATGAAGCTGGAGGGTTCAGTGGTGGAGCTCTCCAAGGGCTCAGTGATCATTAATGGCAAATTGTAAGTTTAATATAAAAACCCAATATAATAGCCCACACGTTATTGCTTCAGACTAGATAATACATATGGATCGTATTTAATAATACATCAACCTCAATAAAAAAAACTCACAGGAATGGAATAGATTCCAGTTATGCAAATACTGTGAGTGTTGTTTAGGATAATTTATGCAACCTCACCTTGAGAATCATTCTTGAAAAACTTGACTTTTTTTCTGTCTGCAGAGCGATCCTACCATTCAGTCAAGCAGGAGTGCTTGTCGAGAAATCTCCCACCTCCATTAAAATCAAAGCAAAGCTCGGATTAGTTGCTATCTGGAATGAGGATGACTCTTTTCTGGTAGGATTTTGGTTGCACAGAAAAGCCTGGTGTGACCATTACTGTTTAAAAATACTGTCAAAGCTTTGAATTAAACTATAACACTCAGTTATGATGCACACTAAACAAATTATAATCTCCATATTTCCTAATGTAACAAGTGCAGTAGAAAGTTTTATTTATTATGTTCACCAGTAGTTTTTATACAGAGTTAACTTACTGTGTCACTAAGGTGGCAGGTTCTTGTTACTGCTTAAGGAATTGGTTTTATTCCTGCAGGTGGAGCTAGACCTGAAGTACAAGAACCAAACTTGTGGTCTTTGTGGAGACTTTAATGGAGTCCAACTCTACAATGAGTTCTACAGCCATGGTACACTTTGACCCACTTTCACAAGTCAATCGGCATAGGCAAGGCCACAGAACTGAGCTGTATTTCTTTGATATTATCCAAACAGGTGTGAAAATATCTCCTTCGGATTTTGCTAACTTCTGGAAAATGGATGGTCCAACTGAAAGCTGCTCTGATTACACACTGGAATCAGCAGAAAGCTGCAACACTATGGTGAGGCTTCATCCACCATATACTGTATCACAATCAGCAACTGTGTTCTAGCAACAGTTTTTCCAGTATTGGAGTAGTAAAGTAACAGTTGCACAACTGATACACATATTACCAACATAAATTGTGTTGAGGTCTGTTAACCCAAAACATTAGTAATGAAAGCTAAGCTACAATATATTCTGAATACTGACTATTCCAACTAGTGAATATACAAGAAGCTGGCACACAGCATGGAAGTAATCACAGTAATAATCCCTAAAGTCTCCCTTAAGCCCCGATTATACTTGGACTCGGACACGGACATGGACAGATGTGGACACCGCAGACGCAGACTACTTCTGTTTATACTACCTTCAACAGTCAGCTTGGCGGACACGTTGGTCCATGTACTTTGCAGCCAACGGATTTTCGTTTTAAAACGAAAAAAAGAAAAAAGAAAAACGTCTCGTTTCCCAATTACCATTAGTAAATAGGGAAACAAAAACCGGGAAACAAACCGTTTTTCGTTTTGATATCAAAAAATAGAAAACAAAAAAAATCTCGTTATCAAATTTTCTTTGATGTGTTTATGGATGGAAATCGGAAATTCAAATAGAGTTTGGAGTTGCATATCTAATGTTACGAAGATGGACTACAAAAAGCGCATTTTAACCTGTGCATTCTTACCGTGTTGTTTTAATTTAGGCCATCGCAAGGTGGAAACATAGCCTATTACTTAATTACAAGCGTGAAGGGGGTGCGGAGGGTGCTGCAGCGCCCCTTATTGACAGGGAGGAACACCGATTGACATGTAGGCTACAGACTGCATAATGGGCATTATTATTACTAAACGACTACATAAAATACAGCAGGTTAGTGCTGAATGCTCTGGTTGATATTGCAGCATACTAATTTGATGTCAGCAGCTGTTTGCACTGTTTTGTCATGATTATAGGAGGTACATTGACGTGATGCGCAGATCGGCTCTGACAATAGCCTATCTGAATAATCATGTAGGCATAAATCATCCACCCGCACTCAACCCAACTAATGATTTTCTCAGATTTATCCCACCTCTACCGGCCCTTATAACTTTCCAGGTGATTTCATTATTGTGTTGATGTATTAATGTTTTGTCAAAAGGTTTACTTTTATGATTAGAAAGGCTGCTGTCAGCAGTGTTTCCCACATGTTCAAATGCTGACCGGCACAGATAGATTTTTGATTTTATTTGCTAGGCCTATTTAAAATTGTATTTGATTACAGAGCGTTGTAGCGCATTTGTGCAGAACACTCCAACACAACACTGTCAATGTGGAGACAGCAGAGCCTAGCTAATAACGAGAGATGAGTTAATGTTATAAAACATCTGGGTTTTCTACGCTAGCACGCTGTTTACACTGTCATTGTGTAGGAAACACTGTCAGTCATTTTAAAGTTTCCATGGGCACAATAATGTCACAGAAAATACCCTTGGACATTTATGCAGCACTACTTAAAAATGTAGTTATGAACTTGACAGGATAGACAGAGGAAACTCTGCAGAGGAAACAGAATTCTACATTCAAAACAATTTAGAGGAGCTAATGGAGAAATTATGGTGGAGGTTTAATAATCAGCAGCGCCCTCATGCAGTTATTTAAGTGGATCCTGCTCCAATGTGTTTTATGCGAATGATTGTATTTAGCCTATGCAATGGCAGAAATAGCTTCTCCCAATTTAATCTTTCTATTATTCCTTTTATTATTAGACATACATACATAGCCTACATAATTACTGCGGTCCGGACCTTGGTGATCTCATACAACTACTCTGTGTTGAAGGAAAGTGCGTGCACACAGTCTGTCAAGCGTGCATATAGGCTACAGCGCTCCAAGCCACTTACTGCTTACCAAAGCAAAAAACCTAAAGCACAATTGAGGAAAAAGATTTATACACTTGTATTTGAATTTCCGATTTCCATCTATAAACGCATCAAAGAAAATCGGATAATGAGTTTTTTCGTTTTCTGTTTTTAATATCAAAATGAAAAACTAAAAACAGTTTGTTTCCTAATTGTCGTTTCCCTATTTACTAATGGTAATTGGGAAACGAGCCGTTTTTCGTTTTTCTTGTTTTCATTTCAAAACAAAAGTCCATTGGCCGCAAAGTACACGGACCCACGTTCTACACATGCACAGTAGATTGGTTGTAGGCGTACCCCTTTGATGACGATTTGTTTGTCACGTGGACCCCTAGCACACTCACGGACGCGGAAAATATATGCCTTGCCTTAACCATGGGCATGGAAGTGGGTGGGGTAGAGTGGGACTGATTACCCAGGGCCCCAATGGGGGGAAGGCCCTTGAACAGCCTTGAATAAAAAGGTTGTTTTTGTTTGCAATGTTGTATTTCTCAGCAAGTAGTGTCATAATTTAAAATCAGCTGAATAAATTGGTTGACAGACCAAAAAATAAAAATAGTGGAGGCTCAGACCCCTTACAAAAGACTCAAAATGGTTTAGTCCGACACTAGGATTCCTCTTTAGACGTCTAATCAAGCAGAGGTGGTTGTTGCTGGAGCATCAATGTGCCTTGTGACTGTCATGTCTGTCCCCAAGAAAAGGAACTAAAGTACCATAAAAAGAAAGAAAGAAAGAAAGGAAAGAGCAAGATAGCAAAGCAGCTGTCAACTAATTTCTTTCACAAGAAAAGAGGGCACGCTCACAACTAGCAGTTATAGAATGGTTTAACCTTGGTGGCTGTTCCACCAGTGTATGCAGATGTAGTGTAAAAGCGCTTTAAGTGGTTGAAAAGACTACAAAGGCGCTATACAAACAGAGCCTTTACATTTAACATAACTTATTAGCAGCATCATAAATGAAACTTTCTAAAGTTTTAATTATTTAGCTTTTAGGCCTACATGCCTTTGAATTACTAACTTACACTATGGGCTTGGACACAAAGATAAATTAAATGTACTGAAATTATACAAATGGCAATATAAAGGGTATCATTTATTTGAAAGCTTATTTTTTTGTCTTCTTGTTTCTGCAATTGACACCTGACTCTTTTCTAGCTTTTTTTGGCTCTGTTTTTCTAAGATCTGGTCAAACGCTGTTCCTGGAGCACTTAATAGTTAATAGTTACAGCAGCTACCCAGATAGGTGGAAAGGAGAAGTACCTGTTCCTAATGTAATGTTAGTTAGCTAATGCTAGCTAACTTCCTGCTGAATATAATAAAGCCCTACTGTTGTGCTTTTAAACGACTGAATAGAAGCCTACAGCTTACAGGAACAGTGTTGATACTTGATGTCGTTGTCGTTGTCTCAATAGTCGGGGATGCGCAGGTTCACTTGTACTGTGTGATCGGTAGGCTTTAGCTTCTATCTTCCATTTTCATTTTTTTTTTTTTCACATCCATTTGAGTCAGTTTGACAGCCTGAATACAACCTTCAAATGTACAATGCAACGGAAGACTGTCCAAAACTGTCTGCTTCTTTCTGAGATTGATTTTTTTTTTTCAGCAAATTTGACAAAAATCCTCCGGAGAGTGAAGTAATAGATAGATGTATAGTAATAGATGGCAGAGCCGACTGTTTGTCGGCATAGCAACAGTAACTAAGGGGGCGGGGCTTAGTGAAGGGTCAATTGTAGGATACAGTTTGATGAGAAAAGAGGGTTGAAACTTGGTGAGATTTCAAACTGTGCAGAAATACGCACAAATAACAGAATATTATTACTTGTTAAATGTGGGAAGAATGGTTCATTAGTGACTACGCTAATCACCACCACTGTTTAATGTGTACCGTTCTTAGCTCAGTTATTTGTCAACATATTCAAAAGATGTGGGAAAGACAGGGACCAAGAGAGAAAGGGGGCTCACAGAGACTGCTTGTATATAGGGCCCAGAATTTGTGCTACAGTTGTGCCCTTAGCGTCATAGTTCAACGCACTATTGGTAGATCTTTAGTCTTATTTTTGAACGCTAAAAGTAGGCCTAGCATAAATAACAGAAAATTCCATGTAAGAAGGTGGTTGGGGTGTTTGGGTAGGTCAGAAACCGGACTTTCACCCAGAAGAAACAAACAGTCAACATTGATTTTTTTTAGTTATGCTACATAAATTACCTAAGTTACGTAAGTTACATGAGTATGACCCAAACCAAGATCTCTTCCTAAACGTAACTGAGGGGGATGGTATTAGTGGTATTAGCTCAGTCCGTGGGGTTTGGCTTAGGAACAAAAGGGTTGCCAGTTCAAGTCCAGCAAAGACCATTGTCGAACCTGGGCAAGGCCCTGAACCCCTGCCTGCTGCTCCTAATTAGGATGGGTTAAATGTAAAGGCAAGGCAAATTTATTTGTATAGCACATTTCAACAACAAGGCAATTCAAAGTGCTTTACATAAAACATAAAGGCAACAGGGAAAAACAATAAAAACGTTTTAAAGCAACATAAAATATAATAAAAGTTAAAAGAGTTAAATGGAAACTAAAAACAGGCTGAGGGGTTGAGCAAATAACTGAGTCAAAATCATTCTGAAAAGAGAACAAACAGAGAAGTACTCTTAATCTTCTCTCTCTAGCTAGTCTGTACTCGGGTCCACAGCAATCTTTGGGTCCACTGAAACTCCAAAAACCCTCGGACACTACAGAGACATGTCTGACCAGGACATGTCTGTCAGCAGGCCCCTTTGATCCAGTTATACTCTGGACCCACCTGCACGTTTACAGGTGGACAGAGGTTCCTGCAAATCACTCGGGCGCCAGATTTAAGTTCCACTTCCTTCACTCTGTTCAATCTCACTCCCAAAACGTCCTAACCCAGCTACCTACTCATTTCTCACCGTGTAAATATTTAATTAAAAGCAATGGTAAAAAGCTAAAAACATAGAAAAAGAAAACAGGACAGTAAAAGTTATAGTGCAGTGTAAGTTATCAATAAAAATAAAAATCTTAAATATTTAATTAAAAGCAGTGGTAAAAAGAAAGGTCTTCAGTCTTGATTAAAAAGAACTGACAGTTTCAGCAGACCTGCAGGTTTCTGGGAGTTTGTTCCAAATATACGGAGCATAATAACTGAACGCTGCTTCTCCTTGTTTAGTTTTGACTCTGGGGACAGAAAGCAGACCTGCTTTAGGACAAATTTAACATTGGCTCTATGGGTTACAATTGTATGTGACTATAAAAAGTTCATTAATATAGTAGGAAATAGTTTTGTTACCTAAGCCTAAACAAATTGCAAGGTATCTTAACATTAACAAGCTGCCGTTTTATAATGTTAACCGCTGGTTTTATTTTAAAAGTCTATTCAGATGTTGTATATTTTTTATTGCTAACTTGACCATGGAGAAATCAATGCTAGAGATTGCCCAGGGAGTTAAAAATGACGCCAAGGGGACTTGACCAAACGTCCATATGTGGCAAGTTGGGATTGAGAATGTGTTGATATGCAGTCTATGTAATGTCATTTCATGCTGAGCGACATTTGTTGTTTTTACATTAGAATGGCCAGGATAATGAGATCTTGCTCACAGTGTTCTAGTGTTCACTGTTGTGCTTTTTGTTTTTTTGTGCTCATTTGAAAACCAATTGACCTTATCAACCTGGCCCACATGATGTGGTCAGGTTCATTAAATATCTGAAGTAAATTTACAAAATTAAAGATAGTCTGGCCAATCGTCTGTACATTAATCTGCATAATGTAACACCATCTTGGCCTTGCCTGCCTAATCATTTGCTCCCATTCCTGTCTTTCTGTCCTGTAGAAACCCCTGTGTGAGCAGATCCTTACAGGGCCAGCTTTCAACAGCTGTCATAGTCTGCTGGATGTTGCCTCCTTCACTTCAGCCTGTGTTGCAGACCTCTGCCACTGCAGCAATGGCAAAGAAGAACACACAGACCCCTTCTGCCTTTGCAACACCGTGTCTGAGTTCTCCAGACAGTGTGTCCATGCTGGTGGCAAGCCCAACAACTGGCGAACCAAAGAGCTCTGCTGTGAGTACACTCATTAGACACTGCTATTAAATATTCAATGAGAAGGAGAGGTTGTCTGTGATACTGTCCACTTAAAACATGCAGAGTCAACAACATCACAATTTAATGGAAAGAAATCCCAAACAAAGCCGGATTTGAAGAAAAAACTGAGATAGCTATCTGAAATGGATTTAACAAAAATGAAATAAGAAAATGTTTCAGCAATCATACATTCTGTAAACTTTCAGTCAACACTGAAGTTTGTACAGTAAATCTAATAAAAGCAAGTTGATCCCAAATGTTGGTCAGTGTTGATAGGAGACTATCAGAGTGTTGCACCCTTAAAAAATGTAGTTCCATGGGTCTCCAACCAAGAACAAGAACAACACTTGCTACATTCCCAAAACATCACAAGGCTAAAAGTACATGCTAACTTGTTGAGTTTAGAGACTTGCCTCTCAAAGCTTAGGGGTTTCGTGGTAGGAAAGGATACTCTTGAACCCTGGGCAGGTCGTTCCCGGGGTGGAACCAGCCTACAAAAATAAAGTTTTTGTGAATAAATGTTGCAAGAGAGGTTTCAAGTCAAATGATGTATTCACAGGGAAGTCATGTCCTGACAAAATGGAGTACAATGAGTGTGGTAGTCCCTGTGCTGATACCTGCTCCAACCCAGAGGCCAGCCGCACCTGTGACAACCACTGTATCGATGGATGCTTCTGCCCTGCAGGTACAGCACACCCACATACAGTACATGTATTCAATTATACACACACACACACACACACACACACACACACACACACACACACACACACACAGTGTTTAAGTACAGTGAAACTTTGATTGCTTTCAGGAACGGTGCTGGATGATTTGAACGAAAGTGGCTGTGTCCAACTAAGTGAGTGCTCCTGCAGCTACAACAGCAAGATCTATGGACCTGGAGAGTCCTACTCCAGTAACTGCAAAACATGGTATGCAATGCAGTATGTCAGTTTGTCTGCATGTCAAAGGAACACCCCACAGTATGGCAAATATTTGGGGTTTTTTGCTCAAAAAACAGATCCTACATACAGATTTGTCAGTGTGTCCAGTAAACAGTCTGTACTTATGTAGCACCTTTCTCGTCTTTCCAACCACTCAGAGAAATTTTACACTGTACAATTCACTTCATTCACACACACAAGCACATAGATTAGGTCCCAGGAGCCTGGGTTAGTCTAGGTTTTGGAGATTGTCACAAATGAATTGATCTACTCTGTCCTGGCAAATAAGATTAAATTATGTGCACTAACAGTGTGTGCGAGAGTGGCCAGTGGAAGTGTGTGGAGGAGAAATGTCCAGCAACCTGCTCTGTGGAGGGAGGAGCTCATGTCAACACCTTTGATGGAAAAGCCTACACTTTTCATGGGGACTGCTCCTACGTTCTGGCAAAGGTAGCACACGTCATCAACACTGCTGTTAAAACACACACACACACACACACACCTGCTACATAAGACCTCAGCCTCAAACCAGTTAAAGCTATCATTGATAGATGGCAGAGATCAGGGTTGTAGATAATAAAAACAAGTGAGTAGAGTGTCATCTCTGTACCATCACAGATGGAGCAGTGGAAATTGATATTACTTCTGATCGACAGGTCTTTCAATAACTCTCTAACATTAACAACTAAATGAACTAAATATAAGCAATAATACAAAGGAATTATAGTGAAAATAAATTATTCTCCTTTTTGCTGGGGACCCCCTGGCACCCTTTAAGGACCCCTGGGGGTCCCTGTACCCCGCTTTGAGAACTACTGGCCCACACAACACGGAAGCTCTCTCTGTGGTTAGGGTGAAAATGCAAAGTGAATAGTGTGGTGTGAAAAAAGCACACACATACTGTATAAGAGGTATATACATTTAAAAACGTGAGGAAACAGTCTGCCACTACATTAACTACTGCTACCTCTACCATGATTGCTGAAATTACTGCTAATACTTCTACTACCACTTCAACCACACTGCTGCTGTAAGTAATACTAGTATTAGTGCTGCTGCCATCAGTCCTAACACAACCGTTACATACAGTCTTCACTTCTTGGACTGGTATTATGTGCACTGCTCTCTGCAGGAGCAGGAGTTGAACAGATTTGTGTTTGAATGTTTAGGACTGCAGTGGAAACCAGTTTGTGGTACAGGGAGAACTGGTGCAGTGTGGACTGACTGAGACTGAAACCTGCCTCAAGTCCGTAACCTTGGGTTTGTCTGGAGGGGCTAATGTGAGTATGGTACACGGAACGATTTTTATTTTACTCTATTTACTGGGAAAAAAATAAATTATAGCTTTGTTATTTTTGGAGCGTAATCCTTGAAGATAACAGATGGTGTTTTTATGGAGGATTAAATTCAAATCAGCTTTATTGGCATGAATGTATAACATGTATGTATAATGTATATAATTTATAATCCTGAATCCAAATACAATATTACAGATTGAATAATGTGTTTTATAAAAAAAAGGTTTCCTTTCAAACCTGTTCAGTATTTATGCATTACTATTTCAAAGAAATAGGGAAGACATAGCCCTAGTCTTTAAATACCAAATACCAAATCTGTGTTTGGTAACTATCATTTCCCACAGCCTACAACAGTGGAGATTTATTTTATTAACATGCATTGTTGCATGGTAATGCAGTGCAAACAGGATTAGTTTTTTTAGTCATTACACCATAACTGAACAAAGATTTCAATAATAGCATCTCCTCTCCTTAAAGGTGATCACCATCCAGCCCAATGGAAAGGTGTTTGTGAACGGCATTTACGCTCAGTTACCCTTTTCTGCTGGTGAGAAACACTTTCCTCTGGAAACACACACAAACACACACACACACACACATATATATATATGTATATGTGTGTGTCCATAAGTCCATAGGTGTACACCACAAACAGTTTGGCTGTGGGAATCACTGGGGTACACCATTAAAGCTGGTTTCTCTACTCCACAGTAATTTAATTCTGTAAAGTGAAACAGAAGGTATTTCCTCGCCTTATTATGGAAATCATATAAGGTCATCACCTGTGGTTCAGCCCAGATTGTGAATTCCAGCATGTTATATGTGGGAAAATACATGACACAGAGGTCACACCCCTCTGGAGCAACTAGGGGTTAAGTGTCTTGCTCAGGGACACAGTGGTAGATGGGTCACAATGATTGAACCTGGGTCTCTCATGGTCTTATCCATTGTACCATCTACACTCCAATAACAATAACAAAAATAACTAAACAACTAAACTAACTAATCAATTCAAATACATTAAAACATGGAAATGGCACTGAGAGAATTGCGGCCCTGTATCTAATCTTGTCCCCTCTCTTTCCTCCACTTTTACATCTCCCATCCCCAACGTTTCTCTTAACCCACAGCTGGTATCTCTGCGTTCAGAGCATCTTCTTTCTACCTGCTGGTCCAGACGTCCGTAGGTGTTCTGTTGGAGGTACAGCTCCAGCCAGTCATGCAGCTCTACATCACAGTGACCACTGACTACCATGGCAAAACCTGTGGTAAGTACTCTAAAATAATTTGTTTTATGGTTATTAAATATCTAATTGATAGACTGCGTGATCTTCACCTGAATTTTAGTGATGCAAAACCCTAGCACATTCAGCTACCTTTCACTTACAATTGCTGCAATCTGGATAATTCCCCATACTGAATATTTGTAGTTTGGAACCAGACTGGACTGTTGTGCTGACTTCATGTCTATTTTAGTATGAAAGCAGAAAAAAGATACATGGACTGAAAGACAGACACATTTTTGTAGTGATGATGTTTGGTGCCTGCAGAAAGGACCCAGTTTCCCTCTAAGTAAAGTTTAGGTATTGCCATTAACATTATGGTGTCTGCCTGCAGGTCTGTGTGGAAACCTCAACAGTAACCAGGCTGATGACTTTCTTAAACTCAGCGGCGTTCCAGACGCCACAGCAGCTGGTTTTGTCAACAGCTGGAAGACACATGCCGGTTGCCCCGACGTTAAGAACAGCTTTGAGAACCCCTGCAGTCTGAGTCTGGAAAATGGTAGGTTAGACTCATGTGGATTCTCTGTTATCACCGTGGGTTCTTCAGGATGGTTAACATTGGTGACTTGTGTGTAACTGACAGAGAGGTATGCCCAGCACTGGTGCTCCATGCTGAGCGACCCTCAGGGAGTGTTCGCCGCCTGTCTCTCAGAGATCAGCCCGGACTCTTACAAAGAGGTAAGTCTCACAGCTACACCTGCTGCATATTTTTGTGGACTGGAGCTTGACCATTTTCCAGACCTGTGATATGACCTCACAATAAACGTTTTTGGGTTTTTTTGTATCCTCACAGAACTGCATGTATGACAGCTGTAACTGTGAGAAAAGTGAGGACTGCATGTGTGCTGCAGTCTCCTCTTATGTCCATGCCTGTGCAGCTGCAGGAATCCAGATTAGCAACTGGAGGAAGACCATCTGTGGTGAGTAGTGAGGAACTTTGAAACAAAAGAGTGTTACTCATAAATTTAAAAAAAAGTTTATCAGTTTGATAAAGCACCAGAGAAATCTTTGTGTTAAACCACTTTTGGAATCTTTCGACCTGCTTTTTTTTAAGACTCGTAGCACTTAGAGTACTGTTGGGAGAAACGTTTTCTGAAGCGCTGACTCACTAGAAAGCAATTGCTGAAAATGGTTAATCATGAAACAATGTTTTATGATTATAATTTTTAAAAAATCTTTTGCACCAATGATCGTCTAAGCAGTTTTAATCACCCGCTGCAGAGCCCTCCTGTCCTGGGTTGTGCACATCCCATGCCTGTTTGTGATGTCTCCAGTGGGAGACATCACAAACAGGCATGCTAGACAGTTTTCTATTGCTCTTCTGTAAAAGTTAACAAGACACTGGTACTGGAATTTAAAGGATAATTTTGGTGTTTTTAAACCTGGGCACTGTTTTCAAAAATTTTGGTGTCAAAATGACTATAAGGTACAAAACGTTTAATAAACCGTGCAAACAGAAGCCTCGCTCAAGGACAGTTCTTGCTCGGAAATCTTGTGAGAGGCGAGTTGGAACCCTAATAAATATTGAAAAGAACATTCCAGAGATTTATTTGACACCCATTTTGTCACTCTCTGCAAAAACATCTTTAAACATCAACATGTGCAGGCTGTAGCAACTGTTGCAAAAGACAAATGTCCACATGGATTTGCAGATCTCTGCCACAGCAGAAATGTAGAAAAAGTTATTTGTAAGAAAACAGCCACTTGAGAGTGCCGCTTGACTTGTAACTGTACAAGCAAAATACTTTTCAGCCATTACAGTTTTTCTCAGCTGCTTAAACACATTTCTCGAAATGAAGCCTCTTTTTCTTGAGACTCTAAACACAAATCCACAGCTTCTCACCCAACATCCTATTTTCAGGTCAAAATGAAGCTCTCCACTCAAAAACATTCAATCACACACACACACACACACACACACACACACACACACTACAACACAGTCTGCCACACTGGTGAGATAAATTCAAAACAATGCTACAAAAACTGGTTATAAGTAATGTTGATGTGATTCTTCCCCTCAAAAACCTTTTCACGTGATGAAGGCAACAAAAGAAATAACAAATGTGAACATCCTGTCTTTGGTCTGGGACAGGCCAGAGATTCTTGTTCCCCACCTCCTCCTCCTCCTCATCTTCCTCCTATCCCATCTCCTCCTCCAACTCTTACTGTTCTTCTTCCTCACCTCTCCATACTGTGTTTCCTCCTCCTTCCATTGTTCCAAACTGAATGAACTGACGTTGGCCCTTTTATCTATGTATTGAAGGTTCTGATTGGTGTGTTATCAATTATGACTGTGGACTGTGTGTCCACCTGGGTAGCTGTGTTCTAATTGAGCTCAACCTGTGCTGACTTGAGTGAACAATAGTGAATGTCAGTGCTTTCTCATTGACCACATGATGTAGGCAATGAGAAATGAAGGTGCTGTGTGCAGGGTTTAGGGAAATGGGTGTGCTTTTTGAAAAATGGAGTTATGGTTTGGAAATTTTAGTTCAATAGCCTGCTGATAGTGTTTAAGCAAATGAGAACATCTGTAATATCTACATATGCATTTACACATTTCTCTACATACTAATTGTTTTTCAAATCTCAATACACTTGCAAATCTGAATACAGATTTGGAGATTTCTTTCCACATTCACAAATCTGATTATGGGCACACAGATTCTGCATTTGCAGATTCATGCACACATTCACAAATCTCATTTGCACAATTCTACACTCTACTACAATAATGCTCCCATACCCAACATTGCTGGTGCTAACTAAATCCAGCTGCCTGGAAGGCAGGATAGTTTTAAAACACAACAAAGCTACAAAGAGAATCTTCCTGTGATATTGTCACAAAAGGTATATAACTTGTACAAAAACATTTTCATGTGGTAGTGCAACAGTGATTCAGAGACTCTGTGGTTTGACCTCGACAGGGAAATATGCCAGCTCCTGCCCTAGCAACATGATTTACTCCTACAACATCACATCCAGCAGTCGCACCTGCCGCTGCATCGGCACCGCAGACCTCAGCTGCCACTTCTCCTTCCCGCCCATTGATGGCTGTATCTGTGCAGAGGGAACCTATCTGGATGAATCTGGGAAGTGTGTCCCACCTAAGGCTTGTCCCTGCTACGACAAAGGCTCTGTGGTGCTTCCTGGACAGGTTGTCAACAAGGAAGGTGTCATGTGGTATGAAAATGATATATTGCATACATTTTTGATTGTGTTATTGCATATGTATATGAGATTTGGTAGGTTCAACTGAGAGCACATTATAAATTAAAGTCACTGACTCATTGTAATCACTATTTTCAAACACCTGTCAATCAACCTGAGAGTGACAGCAATCAACAGGCAGGTTTTGAATTTTGACTCTTTCTGTTTCCCTTTGGATTAAGGATGTTTAGAATAACATGTGACTCTTTGTTCTTTACCTTATTTATGATATACTGAAAATATTACAACAATGTGTTGGAAGCTTATATGTATGTTAATGTGGGTTCTTTTTTATTTCCCCACTAGCACCTGTAAGGAGGGCAAACTCAGCTGCATCGGAGAGTTTATTGTACAGCCATGTAAGTTACATAAAAGCACCTGATTTACCTGAGGAGTAGCAGCCAAATCTGATCAGACTGAGACTTAGACAGTTGATGGCTGCATTATTTCTATCTCTAGCTTTAACAACATGGATTTTAGAGACAGAGAAATGTTTAGAAAAATTCTTGGTAGCACTTTATAATAACTACACACTATAAAGCATTAGTTAAGCATTAGTAAATAAGGAATTCATCATTTATAAAGCATTACTCATACTTTAATACACATTAGTAAGTCATTCATAAACACAGTTATAAATGCTTTATTCTTTATTATCTACACACTATAAAGCAGTTGTTAAGTATTAGTACATTTTTTATTCATCATATATAAACCATTGTTCTTATATTAACACACATTAGTAAGTCATTTATAAACATGGTTATACATGTTGGATTCTTTATTAATAAGCTCATCTATAATGTGCTTAATAATTGTATTTTCTTACTTTATACATGATCGGTTCACTATTTATAAATGAAGTATTATTTTAATGACAAACCATTTATATATGAGTTGTTAATGGTTCATAAGATCGTTTGGAAAGTTGAAGAAAATTATTACATAACTGCTTGTTTTTTGATACTTTCCCGAGAAAGAATCTAAACAATCTCAGCATTTAAATCTACCAGTGGCAAAGCCCAAAGGATGCTACTGAGACTACCCGAAAGATACCCCAGCTAACTTTACAGGGCAAAAGCCTCGCCGTTACAGGCCTGGTATCGTTTCTCTGAACTCCTCATCAAAACTCCAACATCTGCGACTCCAGAGATCTGCTGTGATCTTTGCTTGCTCTTGGTGGGAATTGTTGGGCTTCTGTAAATAACTTCAGAGTACGGTCTAGACCTGCTCTTTATGAAAAGCGCTGTGAGATAACTGTTGTTGTGATTTGGCGCTATATAAATAAAATTGAATTGAATTGAATTGAATTGATGGGATCACCAAAGGGTTGCTTGGATGGTCCATTTAAAGACACCAATTTTAGTCCCCCCCCAGTGCTTTGATCAACCGCTAATTTGATATAATATATATTTAGAAATGGTCTAATAGTGCGTGTTCAAGCCCCCGAAAGGAGGGCCCTAGGGGCCGCCATGCCCCTGGTAGAGTGGGCCCTCACAGCCACAGGTGAAGGCAAACCTCGAACCTGATAGGCCAGGGAGATAGGCTGCACAATCCAGCTTGCTAATAGTATGTCTGAAAACAGGGAGCCCAGCCTTGGGAGACACGAAACACATGAGCAGCTGGTAGCCTTCCTCCACCAGGAGGACTTCAGAGTATAGTTACTCAGAGCTCTGACCGGGCAGAGCAAATGAAGCCCCCGTCCTCCACCGTCACATGAGGTGGAGGATGAAACGCCTGTAGCACTGTGGACCCTGCCATACGGGACGGCACCTTAGGGAACTATCCTGGACGAGGTGCAGGATAGCCCTAACATTCCCCGGGGAAAAACTCCAGGCTTTGGGGAGACACCGAAAGTGCTTGGCGATCCCCCACCCTCCTCAGAGAGGTGATAGTAAGGGGAAAAGCCATCTTGAAGGTCAAGTGCCTGGCCTCAGCCGACTCCAGGGGTTCGAAGGGGGCCTCAGCCAACGCCCCAAGAACCACAGCCAGACCCCAAGTGGAATCCTGGGGAGTTATAGGCATCATCCTCCTGGCTCCACGGAGGAAATGTATGACCAAACGAAGCCTCCCCAAGGACCCATCCCACAGAGGGGCGTGGAAGGCCGATATAGCCGCCACGTACACCTTGAGGGTGGATGGGGAAGGCCAGCAGAGAAATGGTCTTGGAGACTCAAGTACCTGAACCACTGGGCAGGTAACTGCGTCCACAGGCCGCTCTCTACACCAGGTGGAGAAACACTCCACTTCAGGCCATACATCCTCCTAGTGGATGGGGCCCTGGAGCTAAGCAGCGTCTCGACTGCTCCAGCTGTCAGACCCGCCTAGAGGAACTGCGCCCCCTCAGGGGCCAGACCCACAGATGCAGAGCAAAGGTGAAAACCCGGCCCTGAGCCTGGGACAGCAGGTCTCTCCTCAGAGGGACCTGCCATGGCGGGCCACCCAGGAGCGACATGTTGTCCGAGAACCAAACCCGGGTCGGCCAGAACGGGGCTACTAGCAGTAGACTGACACCATCCTGACGGACCCGCTCCAGAAAACGCATACAGACGTAGCCTCGGCCATGTGTGCACCGTAGCGCCCAGGCCCAATAGGGCTGGCGGTAGAAGAGACAACCATAGCGGGCAGTGCGTAGTCTCTTGAGACGCAAACAAGTCCACGTCTATGGGGCCGAGCTCTCCGCACAAGAGCTCCACCACCTTGGGGTGGAGCCTCCATTCCCCGGGCCTCAGCCCCTGCCTCGACAGCAGGTCTGCTCCCTGATTCTGAGTCCCCGGAAGATACCTCGCCCTGAGCAATAATAATCTCTACTGGGACCACAGGAGGATCCTGATGCGCCAGTTTGCATAAAGGGCGCAGCGCAGACCGCCCTAGTGATTCAGGTAGGCCACCACCACTGTGTTGTCGGAACAAACCAGGACGTGGTGGCCTCGGAGATCGGGCAGGAAACTCCTTAGAGCCTGGAAGACAGCCAGCATCTTGAGGCAGTTGATGTGCCACGTAGAATGATGCTCCTGCCAGGACCCCCTTGCAAAGCGGCCCTTCCATACCGATAGGGAACGAAGGCATTTAAGCATAACCCAAAATCGGACGGAACGGATTTCCCCACTGCGGGAAAACCCCTTGGTCTTCAACCACCACTGGAGGGCTCTCATGTGCACCAGACCAGAAGGTATTATGCTGGATGCAGCCACCAGGAGACCCAACACCCTTTGAAGGTGTTTGACAGTGATGGTACAGCCGATCTTCACCCCCTTACTGTGGCGAAAATGGTTTTGACGCGTGCAGGAGATAGCTTCGCCCGCATCATCATCGAACCCCAAACCACTCCCAGGAACGTAGTCCGTTGGGTGGGTGCCAGCACACTCTTCTTTGTGTTGAGCCTCAGCCCTAAACACAGAAGATGGGCCAGAACGACATCTCAACGTCGAACCGCCAACACTCGAGACCGGGTCCAAATGAGCCAGTCGTCAGTGTAGTGTGACATCCGGATGCCCTGGAGCCTCAGCGGGGCCAGCACTGCATCCATACACTTGGTAAATGTGCGAGGGGGGAGTGCTTAGGCCGAATGGAAGAACCCAATACTGGTAAGCCACGCCCCCTCAGGAACTTCCTGTGAGAAGGACGGATGGAGACATGGAACATGGTGAGCATCTTGAACCTGAACCCCCTCAGGGACCGGTTCAGACACCGTAGATCCAAAATGGGGCGCAGCCCTCTGTCGTTCTTGGGGACCAGGAAGTAACGGCTGTAGAACCCAGAGTCTCTGACTGTCGGGGGAACGTGTTCCACGGCCCCCGTGCTCAGCAGAAAATAACTTCCTGTCCTAACACCAGACCTTGCTCCGGGCACACCACAGTCCAGACCACCCCGTTGAATCTGGGGTGGGGGGGTGGACATTGAACTGTCATCTGTGCCCATCTATGACAGTGCGCAGGGCCCACGGAGAAATGTTCATCAGGCTCTGCCAAGCCTCTGCGAAGTCTGCCAACGGAACCAGCCCCAACGGAACACCAGGCTGGTGTTCAGTGTCTCGTGTAACCCTCGGGCGGTCCTCTGAAGCGAAGGAACGCCAGGGGAGGGCCGCCGAAGATCCACGGTGTGCAAGTCTGGACACCGGCTGACCGGAAACCCTTGGGACCGACAGAACGGTGTGGGCTCGACGCTGGCAGGCGTGTCCCGAGCGTGTAAACGGCAGGAAAGCAGCACCTATTGCCACGAGGGAGGGGCCTCAGTCAACCTCCGGATGGGGGGCGTAACCCTTGGGCGGACCCATGAAGCACAGGAACGCCAGGGGAGGGCCATCAAAAGATCCACGGTGCGTGAGCCTGAACACCACCTGACCTGAAACCCTTGGGGCAGGCAGGACTGTGTGGGCTCCATGGTAGCAGGCATGTCCCGAGCATCTAAACAGCGGGAAAGCAGCGCCTGCTGCCACAAGGGACCGGCTCTACCTCCAGGGCTGGTGGCCGGAATTTGTCGCCAGACATGATCACCGCTGTAGGACTTCTTCTCAAGTAAGACAATCTGCTTCGTTGTAGGACTGGAGCTTTCTTCATACACAACATACGAGCGCCTGCTGAATAGAAAAAAGCTAACGAGTATTGTGTGCCGGTGTGCTTCTATACACCTCCGGTTATGCCGTCACACTCTACCGTTCTACTAAAGCCAATAGGATTGGAGTAGTTTCATTCACATTCAGCCCTGCTACGCCTGGAGGCGTTCCCATAGTGTCGTAACCGATGCAGTTCGAGTTCCCTAGAAGGGGAACCATACTTTCACTCAAACACAAAGTCAATATTGACTTTTTTTCTTTGGTTGCGTATGGGATGCAAGTAATGTTCTGTTTCAAAACGCTATTTACTTTTATTTTGAAAGCGTAACCGGACGTTGCATATTTATTGTTGCTACCTTGACCGGAAGTTACATGTTTATTGTTGGTAACTTGACCGCTGAGACATTCAAAAACGACACTATGGGGGGGTTAACCCAGGCCGTAATAAAGCTAAGACTTAAGAAGCCTAACTGAGACTTCAAACTCATTTGTAATGTTTTGAATGGCTTAGATAGTCCTTACTTTAGAGAGAACATATTTATTAAATAATTTCCTTAAATGTTCTATATGATCGTATGAACCATAGGCGCATAATATATATGTTTTTTCATTGGAATAACACTTCTTATCATATACAGTCATTACGCACATCATTGATGAGCTGGTAGTCATAGATGATCTGTCTCAGAGAAACGGTACCAGGCCTGTAACGGTGAGGGTTTTACCGAGTAACATTAGCTGGGGCATCTTTCAGGTAGTCTCAGTAGCATCCTTTGGGCTTTGCCACTGGTAGATTTAAATGTTGTGATTGTTTATATTCCTTCTCGGGAAAGTATCAAAAAACAGGCAGTTATGTAATAATTTGTTAAACTTTCCAAACGATCTTATAAACCATTAACAACTCATATATGAATGGTTTGTCATTAAAATAATATTTCATTTTTAAATAGTGAACCGATCATGTATAAAGTAGGAAAATACAATTATTAAGCACATTATAGATGAGCTTATTAATAAAGAATCCAACATGTATAACCATGTTTATAAATGACTTACTAATGTGTGTTAATATAAGAACAATGGTTTATATATGATGAATAAAAAATGTACTAATACTTAACAACTGCTTTATAGAGTGTGGATAATAAAGAATAAAGCATTTATAGCTGTGTTTATAGATGACTTACTAATGTGTATTAAAGTATGAGTAATGCTTTATAAATGATGAATTCCTTATTTACTAATGCTTCACTAATGCTTTATAGTGTGTAGTTATTATAAAGTGCTACCAATTTCTTTATGCTGACACAAGTGGTGCCAGTTCAGTTCCAGTGGGGACTGGATGGATGGTTGCTGCTTAGGAGGCCTGTGTAGAAAAGAACAAAAAACATACCTAGCATCCCGCAGTCACACCAAAAGGGAAAATAAATCAAAACTCACTCATACACATTCTGTGTGGTCGGCTGAAAACCTGTGTCTTAATTTCTGCATTCATCATTGTTTACAACTCTACTACGGACTGACTCAACTTAGGGCAATAGATTCAAGGACGCTGATTGGCTTAATTTATGTTGCTATGGGCATATCTTGTCACCTATTGGCTGCGCTGCTGTACTGCCTGGGCAACATTTCTAGCATCTCAGAACTGATCAGTGGATGAGCAGGAAGCTAATCTTCCGCCCAAACATCATTATTTAGATTTTATACATTACATGTTAATGTGCAATTTTAAATACACATATACTTAAAATGAGTAATTTTTGTTCTTTTCAAAAGGTTTATTTGAAAAAGAAAAATGAAAACACTTTCCACCAGGGAGGGCGGTGCCCTAGTGCCCTCTATTAGCCAGCTGCCACTGCACCCAGCTGTTGCCTGTCAATAAATAGTTTCATTATGTAACTATCTCCATTAAGGATAGCATTCCCCTTCTGTAAAGCAAATGTATTTTCATCCATCATTTTTGATGCTGTGATGAAGTCAACACATCTAAAGCTCATGCTGTCTCTTGTGTGTTTAACCTGTACACAAACAGAAATGTAAAAATGATAATGGTAGCAAGCACATTAAACAGGATTTTGTCAGTTATGCTGTCAATGTTACTGCAAACTTCTTTTTAGAAAGGTACGAGAGGGTTGACAGGTAGGGTGTGTGTACAGAATGAAACGCATATTCACACATAATCTTTGTGGTGAGGTGTGTTGACTTTTATTTGTGCTTCAGAATGTAACCGCCACAAGAAAATGACATTTTATTTCTCAGTTTCACTGCTTTCTTCTCTCTCTCTCTGGTCATTCACTCTCACTCTCACATTGAGTGGTAACATATCCTACTAATTCTACATTTGCATCTATATCTAACTACAGAATGCTTGTTTTGCAAATCATGTGTAACTTTGATTCTTAGGTTTCAGATTCATGGGGTTTGTTCCCATGTCAAAGACAACATTTGTATATAAGTCTTAATAATGTGAACGAATCTGTGCTCTGAGCTTCATTAGTGACCTATACTCATTCTAGAAATACAGTGAAGTCATTTTAGACGATATCTTTTCTCAGCAGCCTGCGCTCCTCCCATGGTGTTCTTCAACTGCTCTGCTAACGGTCCAGCTGCAAAAGGAACTGAGTGTGAGAAGAGCTGCAACACATTAGATATGGCCTGTGTGAGTCACCTCTTCCCCAAAATAAAGCAACATTTACATCTTCAGATAATCGGAGCTCTGAGGTCAAGTTAAACATTTTCTCTGCTGGAACAGAAATGAAATATATGACTGTGGATTGAAAGTTGGATCTTTTCTCCAGATGACCACAGGGTGCATCTCCGGCTGCATGTGCCCATCTGGGATGGTATCTGACAGCAAGGGAGGCTGCATCAAGCCAGAGGCCTGTCCTTGTGTTCACAACGGCATCTCCTTCCAGCCTGGACAGACCACCAAGGTGGACTGCAACACCTGGTAAGTGAATCCCAAGTGGATTTAAATGTTGTAAAGCTAGAAGTATGCTAGGCACTGAATTGTTTTGGTTAAACCTCCATCTGTGATTTATGTGTACGAACATCTGTTTACAGCACTTGTAAAGACAGGAAGTGGCAGTGCACTAGCAATGAGTGTGATGGAACCTGCTCTGTGTATGGTGATGGACACTACATGACTTTTGATCAGAAGCGCTTCACCTTTGATGGCAACTGTGAATATATTCTCACTCAGGTATGAATGCTCACAAAAGCAGTTGATGATCGGTCTAACGTGCATTGTCAGACACACGGTTTTGAACATGGTTCCATTACATTTAGCTGACACTTTTATTTATTTACAATTGCTCTATATGTCAGAGGTGGCACACCTCTGGTGCAACTAGGGGACTCATTGGTGGACATGTCACGGTGGGAACAGAACCCTGGTCTCCCACATCAAAGGCCTGTGTCTTATCCACTCCAGCATCACCTGGAGTGCACATGAATTCACTAAAAACTATTCCAACATGCTTTGTGACATTTTCAAGAATGAGCAGTCCAAGACAATCACTAGTGGTTTTAAAATAGTAAAACCTAAATCATAAACTCTAAGCCTTCCCTCAAATACACATGAAGTTTCATGAATATACACTCCATCATCTTAAATACACATTCATTAAAAATGTTGTACAATTTCTTAATATAATGATTGTGTGTACCAGGCGTCAGAGGCGGACTGGGAATTTGACTCGAACCCAGGCCACCTTGTTCACACAAAACAGCCTAGCAAATTTTTGTGGACTAACCTGATTATATTATCTTATCACATAGACACTCAAGAAGGTTCCGACTCTGATGGTGGGCAAACTGTTCCCAAAAACTAATGTATATCTGAACTCTCACACATGTAGGCTATTCTATGTGATCTCATTTTGATAACTAATGCAATACTATTATTAATATTGTAATATTGTAACATTTCCATTCACTGAGCCTCCCCTGAAACAGTTTGGAGCCCCCCTAGGGAGGCCCGCCTCACACTTTGAAAACCCCTGGTCTTTGGGACAAACCCAGGTGCCAAACCAGGTATAGTCTTTGCCATGTTCCTCTACTGACTTTTGGGACTGAGCATTAAAGTGGCGTATGTGAACACTGAGTTTTCAAAACGAGAGCGAGGCTTCATCACGGTGCCCACCTGCTAACAAGTCATTTCATACCAAGTTCACATGACCCCAGACTCCCTGGGTGTGTCTGCGTTGCAGCTGCAGAAGTGGATCACAGGCAGTCTGGTCTGTGCTCACACCAGAAGCGCTGCAGTGCGTCCCAGAAGTGTCTCCCGCTCCGCTCCACTCCAGAGAAAAGCAACCAGTGTATTTTTATGCGACATGCAAGCAGCACAGAGCAGATGAACGGGGCAGGAAGTCAGACATAAAACAGTGAGATTTTAAAATAAAATACCTTGTACAGACTCCCAATTGTATATCAACAATAAACACAGAACAGACAAAATGAAACAATTTAACCAGATAGCCTAAGTAATCATAGTAGAATTACATAAAGCAAGCACTAATCACCAAATCAACAAAAGCTAAACATGTCAGCAAAATCACACAGGCAAAACTTTAATTTGAAATACTCCTTGTGGGATGAGGGAACTAATGCAGGCCGCAGTGAAGAAGGAAGTAGAATCACAAAAGGACAAAAAACAAGTTATTAACGTTGTGCAGCTGCACATTCTGCTGCTGAGATGCTGAGGGGCATCCAGTAGAAGTTGAAGCCGGTCAGAGGAGCTTAAGTCCACCCTCAGACTTCCCATGATGCATAGCAGTGAAGAGAGTTTTGTTAAAATTTGCTAACAAGTTTGCCATTTGTTTGAAATACAAATGTTACTTCATGATTGATGTATTCTTCAAACGTGCCTGCTTAGAATTTAGTGTTTTCTGTAGGTAATTGTTATTGTTATGGTGGTTTACCACTGAAACCATGAGTGAAAGGACTGTTTCATTTGATAAGATGAGCTGATGCGTCCTAACAGCCATCAGAGAGGAGATGTATCTGTAGAAAATGAATAGTGTGTGTGTGTGTGTGTGTGCGCGTGTGCGCGTGTGCGCGCGCGCCACTGGGATTTGACCTGGTTCTCCTGATTGACCAGTCTGCCCCTACCAGGTGTTCTCTGTGAGAAATTGTTCTACATACTGTAAACACAGTCCTGCCAAAGGCTGGTATAGTTTTTTTGGCTTGTAACAGTTATTTTGTAGTCACTCTCCCTGAAACGATGAATATCACTAATAATAGAAGTCCTATAATATTTTAGAATTCACTCCCTGTTTGCCACTAGATGTGACTTCAACGCTTCAGTTACAGTATCTTTTCCATTGATCTGACAAAGGAGAGTTGAGAACCAGGAAGTCAAGCAGAGCCACTAATATTGATTATTTGCTTGTGTGTGTTTGTGTGTGTGTGTACCCTTCCTCAGGACTACTGTGGCAGTGCCCAGAGTAATGGAACCTTCAGAGTGATCACTGAGAATGTTCCATGTGGAACCACAGGAACCACCTGCTCCAAGACCATCAAGATCTTCCTGGGGGTAGATAGTCCTATAAAACCTTTAAAAAATGGACTCAGTGTAAAGTGCCGGCACAAAGCTGAAACTCAAGATATATTCACACAAATGTAAATGTAAAGTAAATGCTCTGTACTTGTATAGCGCCTTTCTAGTCTTTTCGACTACTCAAAGCGCTTTTGCACTACTTCTGCATTCACCATTCACTCACTGAGCCTAAGTGCTCAAACGGAAACTAACATTCACACACTGGCGGAATGGCACACAGGGGCAATTCGGGGTTCAGTGATTTGCCCAAGGACACTTCGACATGCAGCCTGGGGGAGCCGGGGATTGAACCACCAACCTTCCGATTAACGACCAACCCGCTCTACCTCCTGAGCCACTGAGCTGGGATTTGCATGCCAGCCAGAAGCACCAAAACACACACAATTACCTTAAGGCAGCCAGAGGCAGCCGTAACAACACAAAAATCTTGAAAACAAAAAGTGCCAACATGCAGGCATATACATTCAGCAGCAAGTAATGGCTCCAGTGCTATATTATGAGACGTTTTCTAAGATATTGAGATGAGTGAAATTGGCGGTTTATACAGTATATGTAGGTAGAATTGACCAACAAACAATATATTTCTGTTCTTTGTTTAGACTGCAGAACTGATTCTAACTGAGGGAAGTTACCAGCTGCTTTCAAGTGGAAATGAAGAAACAGTTCCATTCCGTTACAGCACTATGGGCATCTACCTGGTAATTGAAGCCAACAATGGACTCATTCTCATGTGGGACAGGAAGACCAGCTTGTTCATCAAGCTCAACCCAAAATATAAGGTAACACTGCAATATTTGAAAGAAGATTTTAGTGTTAATGTGACTACAATTGATTTGTTAGGTGAAGAAAATGCAAGCTTTGTTTTGATGTTAAGTTGCACAGCATGATATAAGGAGCTCTGCTTTTTCAGGGTCGTGTTTGTGGGCTGTGTGGCAGCTATGACGGCAATGCAAACAATGACTTCACTACAAGGGGCAATGCTGTAGTGGTCAACCCGCTGACGTTTGGAAACAGCTGGAAGGATTTACCAAGCTGCGCCGATGCTACAAGCATCACTAGCCCCTGCACAACCAACCCATACAGACAGAACTGGGCCCAGAAACAGTGCAGCATTATACAGAGCGACGTCTTCTCAGCCTGCCACTCCACTGTAGGTTGTTGTTGAGGTCAAGATGACTTTGAGGTTTTTCTTTTCTTTTTACCCTGCAAGCCTAATTATGGGGATGTAGGTCATATTTCAGTCTCTCAGCCTGACCCTCCAACACAGATCCAGAATATATGTCAGCTGCTGGACAGACTTTGAGAAATTTAATATGGGAATCTCTAAGACGAATGGCTAAATTGCCATGTAACTTGCTTTAATCCCCAGCATTCCTAATCTGAATAATTTGTTAAAACCATTTACCTTCTGCTAGTGGGGCCATATTTGGGTAATAATCCCCAACATAAGGAACAGGATCAGTACCATCAAAACTTTTTTAGACCATGCTAGATTATTCATGAGCTTAACTCTTTACTTTGTTAAGTCATCACAAAACCTAACAGGCATGTTGCCATGAAGCAGCAGAGGTGCATACAGTTTTGTTTAAACTGTTTGTCTTCAAGTGAATTTATTGATCTGCATATTTATTTATATAGCCCAATGTCACAAAGCACAAATTTGCCTCAGTGGGCTTTAACTAAGGAACAAAGGAGGCAGCCCTCTAACAGGATGGACAGACATGCAGTAGATGTCCTTTGTACAGAATAGGCCAATATAATAACAATTTATGGCATGAACTATCATGATGACAAAATTATATAATTACATAACAGATTGTAGCATACACAGTATTTCCATAAATTCAGTGGAGGAAGAAGTATTCAGAAAAAAGCAATGCCACACTGAAGGACTGAATACTCATTGGAAAAAAATACTTACTTTAGTAAAAGTACAGAGGTATTATTGGCAAAATGTACCAATATCAAAAAAGTATCAAGAGTACTCATTCTGCAGCAGAATGGTCCCTGCAGAGTGTTATGTTATTATATATTACAGTATTATTTGGTCATTATTACTAATGCGTTAACATTAGTGTAGGGTTAGACAGATGCTAATGAAGTTTATAAAACTGTTTTATATACTGTGGAGAGGCTGTGTTGTCGGTGTGAGTGTGGGTGTGAAAAATACGTTTCTGTTTCTGATAAGCAGTTGGCACTTTGTATGGCAGCCACCCGTTCATTAGAGTACAGGTATCAGTGTATGAATGTGTGTGAGTGGGGTGAATGTGATAGTGTAAAGTGCTTTGAGTGGCCGAAAGACTAGACAGGCACTATACAGTACAGGCCATTTAAAAAAAATCTTAAACCATGTATTGTTTTCTATAAACTGTGTTCAGTAATAAAATCTTAATTTGCAAAGTAATTATTAGTAAGTAGTAATTAATAGTAATTTGTTATTGTAGCTATCAGATTTAAGTATTGGAGAAAAAGGTACAATATATGCTTCTTAGTGAACAACAAGGAGAAATGCATTTCCTCCATGAAGCATTTTATGTTGTGGAGATGCTCTTACCATTCAACTCATTAGACTCTCATCATAAACTTGTCTTTAGGTGGATCCTGCTCCATACTATGAAGCATGTGTGTTTGACTCGTGCGCTTGTGACACTGGTGGAGACTGCGAGTGTTTCTGCACTGCTGTGGCTGCTTATGCTGAATCCTGTAATCAAGCTGGCATCTGTGTACGATGGAGAACCCCAAAGATCTGCCGTGAGTAACGAGGAGGCATTCCTTGTTGAAAGGCTACAGTCAGCATACAGTTATATGAGCTAACCTCATACAAGTTTTATATACCTATCACTAATGTAATATTGCTGTAATATCAAATCTGTGATAACTTGTATCCATGTTTGTCATCAGCAATAGCTACATTTTTGCCCTTGGTCTTCTAATGTACCACCAGAAGTTTTAGGCAGGTTTAGAAAAATGAAGTGAAGTAAGAATGCTTAAAAAATACATGTTATATTTTATATTTTGCAATTAACAAAATTCAAAGTAACTGAACAAAAGACAAACCTAAATCAAATTAATATTTCATGTGACCACTCTTTGCCTTCAAACAGCATCAGTACCTCTAGATACGCTTGTGCATAGAGAAGCTCTGCAGGTAGGCTTGCCCAAATATCTTGGAGAACTCCCCACAGTCTTTCTGTGGATTTAGACTGGATAATGTTGAGATCAGGTCTATGTAGGGGACATACCTTCACTTTTTTGGGGGGGGCAATGATGCAAGTATCTGTCTATACTCCTCAGCACTAAGGAGACCATTCATTCTGACCAAATCCCCAACTCTGTTTGCTGAAATGCAGCCCTGAACTTGCAAGGAACCTCCACCATGCTTCACTGTTGCCTGCGGACACTCCTTCTGGTACCGCTGTCCAGCCCTTCAGTGAACAAACTGCCTTCTTGTCCAGCTAAATATTTCACGAGTCCCTTGGCTTTGTTTCCGTGTCGACCACTTGTGAGCAGATTTCTCCAGATAGTAGATGGGTGTACCAGGGTCCCACTGTTCTTTCAAGGACCATGATGTGTCTTTCATCTGCTGCAGCAAGTTTCTTTGGCCGACCACTGTGTCTACGGTCCTCAGCATTGCCCGTTTCTTTGAGCTTCTTCAAAAGAGCTTGGGCAGCACATCTGGAAACCCCTGTCTGCATTGAAACATCAGCCTGGGAGAGAACTTGTTGGTGCAGTATCACTACCTGGTGTCTTATTGCTGTGCTCAGTCTTGCCATGGTGTATGACTTTTGACATTGAACCATCTTCAGCAGCCTCACCTTGTTAGCTGTGTTTGGCTGTTCCTCACAGTAGCATGGCTCACAGCAATGAAGGAATCTGAAGGTTAGCCACAAGCCATTAGGTTCATCCAACCACAGAATCCATTTTATTTCAGAACCGTTTCTTCACATCTTCTCTATGCTACCTTAGGTCAAGGGTAGAATACCTCGGCCCCTGACTGTACCCATGGGGATTATTCTGCTCATTGACTTGATTTAGTCACCGTTAGCCTAATAATACAGGCTTTAACGTGGGATATCAGGGGTCTGCTGGGACGAGTTTTTTGCTCTCCAAGGGGGAGCTTGTTTCAGGTACTGATTCAAAACATGGTGTCTCAGTCTCTTATCCCAGCCACACCCAACTGGAACGTTTGTCTCTGATGTGCTTGAGTTCTGCACTTGTAGGTAGGTAGGTGACCTGGTGTGTTGGGAAGTGCACCTAAAGAATCTCCAGGAGACAGTTCCACAGGCACTGTAGGAGTCTGTAGAAGTTGATCTATGTTCCTTCTTAAGACATTATCAGCAGTTTGAACTGTATAGGATACTGGTCCAGCAGTTGCAGGAACCCCTTAGGTTTGCCTCTGTTGGTCCTGGCTAACACAGATTCTCCTGAAATAAAAACTCTTCTATGGCCTGATGTTCTCTGTGCATAATCCGGTTCTCCTGTCCCTTTTGTGTGGCAGAGACCAGTGGTCGGTGTGGAAGCGACCAGACCACAGAATTGGCTACAACCCCTGCTGCAGTGTCCTTCACTGCTGATGGTTTCAAGATATTGAAAGTGGTCCACAGATCTCTCTTAAACATTCGCCTGGCAGGAGATATCTTTGTTGTTTGCATGTGGACTGTTGCTGTAGTTTAGCAGACAATTGTGCAGTCTATGATACAGTGCTCCTTGACCTTGTGATGCTTCAGTGCATATTTCATTTTCTGGACAATCCTTTCGGCAAGGCCGTTTGTTGCAAGTTGGTATGGAGCTGAGAGAATGTCTCACACTCCAATCACTTGCAGAAATGCATTCATTTCCTCTAAGACAAATTAAGATCTCTGTGTAGGAGATCTGAAACGAGTAAACATTTCTCCTAACTTCTCTATTGTTTCTCTGTGCTAGTTAATCTCATTAGAGCCACTTCAGGCCATTAACTGTGGTGTCAACAGCAACATCAAACATGTTGCTTTCAATTGGACCTCCAATATTATTGTGCACATGATGCCATGGCTCCTGTGGGAACTCCCAGGGATGAAGAGCCGCTAGTGACAAACCTTGTGAGAAGATGAAAGTCTTTTGGCCATCTCATTCTCATCAGTCCGTGTTTGGCCACAAAAAGTAGCTTTTATTCCGCTGTGTCCTGCATGAAGTTGCTGCAGTAAATTTGCTTCCATAAAAGCACTGATGGAAGTCCAAATACAATGCCCAGAGCCTCCTATTCTAGTTGCGCACAATTAGTCTCTGCTGTTCTTAATGTCCTTGATGTAAAAGCAATTGGCTTTTTCTCACCGTCTGGCAGTGTGTGAGAGATCACCGCCCCTACACCGTAAGGAGAGGCATTGCAGGAAGCGAGGGGTTGAAGTGGGTTAGAATGTAGTCAATGCGTCTTTTAGCTGTCTCCTGACAGCTAGTCGTCCACCTCCATGCTCTCTCCTTGTGTAGCAGATCATGCAACGGTTTTAGCAGTGATGCCAAATTGGGAATGAAACATCCATAATAGTTCAACAGTCCCAAGAAAGATTTTAGTTGGCTGATACAGTATTTTACAGTGGTGGTGCATCCACAATGGCTATGGTTTGTAATGGTGTAATGTGCCCCTTAGCATCTTTAAAGACAACTCTCTTCTGTAACCCTTTCAGTTCTCTGGCACTAATCGTACCTGTCAGTTTTTCACTGCCCTGCTGATGATATTTACAGAAACCCAACACTTCCCACCAAGAGCAGCACTAGGCGACATAGGCAAGAAAAAAAACTTCCTTTAAGAGGCAGAAACCTCAAGCAGAACCATGGCTCAGGGTGGCCGGCCATCTGCCTCCACCGTTTGGGAGTAAGAGAGAGAGAGAGAGAGGGCAAGAGAGGAACAGAGAGACAGACAGAGGGATGGAAGGAGAGAGAGAGGGGAGGGAGGCAGCCTCAGAGGTACAGACAGTAAAGGTAAAGTTGCTGTAGACTGAATGGTACAGATATTTATAGTAATGTTAATGATAATAATTGTAATGTTAATGATTGTAATAACTATAATAACAACAGGACGAGTAACAATAATGTTAGTAGAGGGTGTCGAGCAGGAACACGGTGGCAGCAGGAGACCACAACCACAGATCCAGAGCCAGGAACACCTGCAGGAAGCGACAGGAGGAGAGAGTAGAGGGACGAGAAAGCACACGACTACAGGAAAGGGAAGAAGTCGAGTTAGTAACATGCATTAATGGGATGAGGTTGCATACAGAGGGAGAGAAAGAAGATGAGAAAGGAGCTCAGTGCATCATGGGAAGTCCCCCTGCAGTCTAGGTCTATAGCAACATAACTAAGGCTATGTTCAGACTGCAGGCCTTAATTCTCAATTCCCCAGATCTGATTTTTTTTGTTTGACAGTAAACATTATAGTTTAAATGTGGCCCATATCAGACTCCAGTGTGAACTATCCGCGGCCTGAAAGTGACCCGCATGCGCAGAAGAATAACACGATGTCACACGCAGCACGCTGTTGTAACGTTAGGCTACAGCAGTAAACAAGGAGCAACAGAGGTTAGCTCCGGTTAGTTCACAGGAGACTCACGTTTTTCATTGTCCTCTCACGGGTTACAGTTCTCCTGAATTATGACAAGGGTTCACAACTTTCTGTTCTTTTCTTTACGGTTTCAGGTGCTGTACAACTTAACTGCCCAACAACTCACTCGCTCTGTGTCTCTCTCTCTTTCTCTCCCCACTGTGTCCGCTCGGACAAATAGCATGCACGTAACTCAGTATAAAGCTTGCAGTCTGGTGGATTTTAGGTATAAGGAAGGGAATTTGTGAGCAGATGATAGCGAGGTAGAGAAGGAAGAGAGCCTAACTTTTAATAATGGCTTTTTGTGGATCTTTTTCGTCCACGGCGGCACCGTCTACAGCAGAACGGCTGCTCTACAGTGACGTCAAAGTCGCATCAAATGCGACCTGAGTGTCCAGACTGAGGTCGCATTTAAAAGGATCCGATCTGTATCGGATTTGGACCACATACGGAAGTGGCCCAATTCCGAACTGGAAAAGATCAGATTCCATGCGACATAGCCTGTTCACACTGTCATAAAAAGATCAGATCTGTGTCACATATGGTCAAAAAATCGGATTTGGGTCACATTGGCCTGCAGTCTGAACGTAGCCTAAGGGATGAGATTTTTAAGATAAGATTGTGCCTGACCATTAAGAGCTTTGTAGATGAGAAGAATGATTTAAAATTCTACTCTGGAATTTACAGGAAGCCAATGCAGAGAAGCTAAGACAGGAGAAATATGATCTCTTTTACTGGTTCCTGTCAGAACACGTGCTGCAGCATTCTGGATCAGCTGAAGAGTCTTAATGGACAGAGTATGCTCTGTCAATATTCCAGTCTGGTACATATATGAAATAAAAATTATTGTCTTTTCTAGCTATCTTCTGTGATTACTACAATCCCCCTGGTGAATGCGAATGGCACTACATGCCATGTGGATCTCCTTGTATGAAAACCTGCAGGAACCCCTCAGGCAGCTGCTCTACACAGATACCACCTCTAGAAGGTACAAGATTAGGTTTTTACTACCTAACATGATCAGTTCATCAAATTAAATTTGAGATCCAAGATTGATCACGCCAATTGGTAGGCATAGTAATATCTTAATCAACCACTTGCCAAGTTTTCAACTGTTAGTACCAATGGTTTTAATGATGTTGACCCGTAATAAAGAACCCTTCTTTTGCACTAAATAATAGTTTTTGTTTTCAATTAGGTTGCTATCCAAAATGTCCACCTGCTCAGCCATACTTTGATGAGGATTCAATGACATGTGTTTTGAAAGAAGAATGTGGCTGCTATGATAAAGAGGGGCGACATTATAATAATGATGACAATGTGCCGACAACCGAAAACTGTCATACATGGTAGGACATATATTACATGTGGCAATCAAGGTTTTTATAATCCTGTGACGAGTTGAAATTAACTGAAAACAAATCAAAACTGACATTATTTTTAATGTTCTGTCTTTTGAAGTACATGCAGTTCAATGACCATCCAATGTCATTACGATGCTCAAGGTATGCAAAGATTTGGAAAGTTTGTAAGTTAAAAATACATACTTGTATTCAGTTAATATGTTACTAATATATCTCTTCGGTTTACAGCCTGTACTTGCACGTATCGTGGAAGCAAATATCCTCCTGGCAATACGATCTATAACACAACAGATGGACATGGCAACTGCATCATAGCAGTGTGTGGGAAGAATGGTACCATTGACAAGAGCTCATACCCATGCCCAGTATCTAAACCAACAACACCTATGTCCACTGTAACCACTCAGTCTCCAACCACCTTTGTTTTTACATCAACCACACCAGGTATGTGCAAGGTATTTATGTTGAAGGTGGAGACATTTACAGTTGTGTAATATAAGATTTCATAACCAACACCTCATTTTTGTGTGTCCACACAGTCACAGTCACATGTAATCCCTGTGAATGGTCGCCTTGGTACGATACCAGCTTCCCTACAATGGGAACTCCAGGAGGAGACAATGAAACTTATGAGAAGATTAGAGAGGCTGGGCACAAGATATGCGAAAAGCCAAGTCAGATCCAATGCAGAGCTGAGAAATTCCCCAATGTTACCATAGACAATGTGGGACAAGTGGTGCAATGTCATCTGGCGGAGGGGCTGACATGCAGAAATGAAGACCAGTCAGGACCGCTAGCCTTGTGCTTTAACTACCAAGTCAGAGTTCTGTGTTGTGATTATAGCGCATGCCCAACACAACCTACTCCTTCTACAAGACCTTCAACAACACAACATTTTACTGAAACACCTTGTCAGGAAATGTGCTCCTGGTCACCGTGGATAAATTCAGACTACCCAGAATATGGTCCTGGAGGAGGGGACAATGAAACTATCAAACACATCATCCAAAAAGGATATAACATCTGTGAGAATCCAGTGGCAGTGGAGTGTCAAGCAGTGCACTATCCAGGCGTTCCCCTAAACCAAGTGGGACAAACAGTAACATGTAATAACCAAGGACTCCTGTGTAAGAACAGCTTACAATACCCCCCCATATGTTTAGATTATGAAATAAAGGTAAAGTGTTGTACGACAGTGTGCAACACAACACCAAAACCTGTAACCGCACCAACTACTCCAACACCTTCTACCATTACTGAAACAACTACAACTCCACCACCGACAACTACTACTCCTCCTACTCCCAAAACCACCGCACCTTCTACAATTACTACTACTTCACCTCCTACCACAACTGAAACCACAGCAACAATTCAGACACCAACAACTACTCCTACAACCACTACACCTTCTACCACACCTGAAACAACTACAACTCAACCACCGACAACTACTACTAAATCAACAACACAGTCTACAACACCTAAAACAACTACAACTCAGCCACCTACCACTACTACTACAACCACTATACCTCCTACCGCAACTGAAACACCAACTACAACTCAGACACATAAAAGTGCTACTACAAACATGACACCTTCTACCAGACCTGCAACAGCAACTACAACTCAGACACCAACAACTACTACTACAACCACTACACCTTCTACCACAACTGAAACACCAACTACAACTCAGACACCTAAAAGTACTACTAAAACCATGACACCTTCTACCACACCCGAAACAACAATTACAACTACACCTTGCCATGACGGACAAGATATGACTTGCGATTGGTCAGGCTGGATCAATGTGGGAAAGCCCACACCAGGACCAGATGGTGGAGAAGTTGAATCCATCCAGAAGATAATCTCTGCTGGTCATCTGGTTTGCCCAGCCCTAGTAGAAGTCCGTTGTAGAGCTGTTCTTTACCCAGGTCTTTCCTTGTCACAGCTGGGACAAGATGTGACTTGCAATACAGATATGGGTCTCATATGTATCAACAAACAACAAGGGCTAGAGCAAGAGTGTTTTGATTATGAGATTCAATTGAAATGCTGTGGGTGTCTAACAACAACCTCAACAAATCCAACAACTACAAGTACTACACCTCCTTCCACAACTGAAACAACTACAACTCAGACACCAACAACTACTACTACAACCACTACACCTTCTACCACAACTGAAACACCAACTACAACTCAGACACCTAAAAGTACTACTAAAACCATGACACCTTCTACCAGACCTGCAACAGCAACTACAACTCAGACACCAACAACTACTACTACAACCACTACACCTCCTACCACAACTGAAACATCTACAACTCAGACACCAACAACTACACCTTGCCATGACGGACAAGATATGACTTTGCGATTGGTCAGGCTGGATCAATGTGGGAAAGCCCACACCAGGACCTGATGGTGGAGAAGATGAATCCATCCAGAAGATAATCTCTGCTGGTCATCTGGTTTGCCCAGCCCTAGTAGAAGTCCGTTGTAGAGCTGTTCTTTACCCAGGTCTTTCCTTGTCACAGCTAGGACAAGATGTGACTTGCAATACAGATGCGGGTCTCATATGTATTAACAAACAACAAGGGCTAGAGCAAGAGTGTTTTGATTATGAGATTCAATTGAAATGCTGTGGGTGTCTAACAACAACCTCAACAAATCCAACAACTACAAGTACTACACCTCCTTCCACAACTGAAACAACTACAACTCAGACACCAACAACTACTACTACAACCACTACACCTTCTACCACAACTGAAACACCAACTACAACTCAGACACCTAAAAGTACTACTAAAACCATGACACCTTCTACCAGACCTGCAACAGCAACTACAACTCAGACACCAACAACTACTACTACAACCACTACACCTCCTACCACAACTGAAACATCTACAACTCAGACACCAACAACTACACCTTGCCATGACGGACAAGATATGACTTGCGATTGGTCAGGCTGGATCAATGTGGGAAAGCCCACACCAGGACCTGATGGTGGAGAAGATGAATCCATCCAGAAGATAATCTCTGCTGGTCATCTGGTTTGCCCAGCCCTAGTAGAAGTCCGTTGTAGAGCTGTTATTTACCCAGGTCTTTCCTTGTCACAGCTAGGACAAGATGTGACTTGCAATACAGATGCGGGTCTCATATGTATTAACAAACAACAAGGGCTAGAGCAAGAGTGTTTTGATTATGAGATTCAATTGAAATGCTGTGGTTGTCCAACAACTACCTTCCCACAACCAACAGCTACAACAACTACACCTTCTACCACACCCAAAACAACAACTACAACTCAGCCAATAACAACTACTACTAAAACAACAACCCCTTCTACCACACCTGAAACAACTACAACTCCACCACCGACAACTACTACTAAATCAACAACACCGTCTACAACACCTAAAACAACTACAACTCAGCCACCTACCACTACTACTACAACCACTACACCTCCAACCACAACTGAAACATCAACTACAACTCAGACACCTAAAATTACTACTACAACCATGACACCATCTACCAGACCTGCAACTCAGACACCAACAACTAGTACTACAACCACTACACCTTCTACCACACCTGAAACACCAACTACAACTCAGACACCTAAAAGTACTACTAAAACCATGACACCTCCTACCACAACTGAAACCCCAACTACAACTCAGACACCAACAACTACTACTACAACCACTACACCTCCTACCACAACTGAAACATCTACAACTCAGACACCAACAACTACACCTTGCCATGACGGACAAGATATGACTTGCGATTGGTCAGGCTGGATCAATGTGGGAAAGCCCACACCGGGACCTGATGGTGGAGAAGTTGAATCCATCCAGAAGATAATCTCTGCTGGTCATCTGGTTTGCCCAGCCCTAGTAGAAGTCCGTTGTAGAGCTGTTCTTTACCCAGGTCTTTCCTTGTCACAGCTGGGACAAGATGTGACTTGCAATACAGATATGGGTCTCATATGTATCAACAAACAACAAGGGCTAGAGCAAGAATGTTTTGATTATGAGATTCAATTGAAATGCTGTGGGTGTCTAACAACAACCTCAACAAATCCAACAACTACAAGTACTACACCTCCTTCCACAACTGAAACAACTACAACTCAGACACCAACAACTACTACTACAACCACTACACCTTCTACCACAACTGAAACACCAACTACAACTCAGACACCTAAAAGTACTACTAAAACCATGACACCTTCTACCAGACCTGCAACAGCAACTACAACTCAGACACCAACAACTACTACTACAACCACTACACCTCCTACCACAACTGAAACATCTACAACTCAGACACCAACAACTACACCTTGCCATGACGGACAAGATATGACTTGCGATTGGTCAGGCTGGATCAATGTGGGAAAGCCCACACCAGGACCTGATGGTGGAGAAGATGAATCCATCCAGAAGATAATCTCTGCTGGTCATCTGGTTTGCCCAGCCCTAGTAGAAGTCCGTTGTAGAGCTGTTCTTTACCCAGGTCTTTCCTTGTCACAGCTGGGACAAGATGTGACTTGCAATACAGATATGGGTCTCATATGTATCAACAAACAACAAGGGCTAGAGCAAGAATGTTTTGATTATGAGATTCAATTGAAATGCTGTGGGTGTCTAACAACAACCTCAACAAATCCAACAACTACAAGTACTACACCTCCTTCCACAACTGGAAACAACTACAACTCAGACACCAACAACTACTACTACAACCACTACACCTTCTACCACAACTGAAACACCAACTACAACTCAGACACCTAAAAGTACTACTAAAACCATGACACCTTCTACCAGACCTGCAACAGCAACTACAACTCAGACACCAACAACTACTACTACAACCACTACACCTCCTACCACAACTGAAACATCTACAACTCAGACACCAACAACTACACCTTGCCATGACGGACAAGATATGACTTGCGATTGGTCAGGCTGGATCAATGTGGGAAAGCCCACACCAGGACCTGATGGTGGAGAAGATGAATCCATCCAGAAGATAATCTCTGCTGGTCATCTGGTTTGCCCAGCCCTAGTAGAAGTCCGTTGTAGAGCTGTTCTTTACCCAGGTCTTTCCTTGTCACAGCTGGGACAAGATGTGACTTGCAATACAGATATGGGTCTCATATGTATCAACAAACAACAAGGGCTAGAGCAAGAATGTTTTGATTATGAGATTCAATTGAAATGCTGTGGGTGTCTAACAACAACCTCAACAAATCCAACAACTACAAGTACTACACCTCCTTCCACAACTGAAACAACTACAACTCAGACACCAACAACTACTACTACAACCACTACACCTTCTACCACAACTGAAACACCAACTACAACTCAGACACCTAAAAGTACTACTAAAACCATGACACCTTCTACCAGACCTGCAACAGCAACTACAACTCAGACACCAACAACTACTACTACAACCACTACACCTCCTACCACAACTGAAACATCTACAACTCAGACACCAACAACTACACCTTGCCATGACGGACAAGATATGACTTGCGATTGGTCGGGCTGGATCAATGTGGGAAAGCCCACACCAGGACCTGATGGTGGAGAAGATGAATCCATCCAGAAGATAATCTCTGCTGGTCATCTGGTTTGCCCAGCCCTAGTAGAAGTCCGTTGTAGAGCTGTTCTTTACCCAGGTCTTTCCTTGTCACAGCTAGGACAAGATGTGACTTGCAATACAGATGCGGGTCTCATATGTATTAACAAACAACAAGGGCTAGAGCAAGAGTGTTTTGATTATGAGATTCAATTGAAATGTTGTGGGTGTCTAACAACAACCTCAACAAATCCAACAACTACAAGTACTACACCTCCTTCCACAACTGAAACAACTACAACTCAGACACCAACAACTACTACTACAACCACTACACCTTCTACCACAACTGAAACACCAACTACAACTCAGACACCTAAAAGTACTACTAAAACCATGACACCTTCTACCAGACCTGCAACAGCAACTACAACTCAGACACCAACAACTACTACTACAACCACTACACCTCCTACCACAACTGAAACATCTACAACTCAGACACCAACAACTACACCTTGCCATGACGGACAAGATATGACTTGCGATTGGTCAGGCTGGATCAATGTGGGAAAGCCCACACCAGGACCTGATGGTGGAGAAGATGAATCCATCCAGAAGATAATCTCTGCTGGTCATCTGGTTTGCCCAGCCCTAGTAGAAGTCCGTTGTAGAGCTGTTCTTTACCCAGGTCTTTCCTTGTCACAGCTAGGACAAGATGTGACTTGCAATACAGATGCGGGTCTCATATGTATGAACAAACAACAAGGGCTAGAGCAAGAGTGTTTTGATTATGAGATTCAATTGAAATGCTGTGGTTGTCCAACAACTACCTTCCCACAACCAACAGCTACAACAACTACACCTTCTACCACACCCAAAACAACAACTACAACTCAGCCAATAACAACTACTACTAAAACAACAACCCCTTCTACCACACCTGAAACAACTACAACTCCACCACCGACAACTACTACTAAATCAACAACACCGTCTACAACACCTAAAACAACTACAACTCAGCCACCTACCACTACTACTACAACCATGACACCATCTACCAGACCTGCAACTCAGACACCAACAACTAGTACTACAACCACTACACCTTCTACCACACCTGAAACACCAACTACAACTCAGACACCTAAAAGTACTACTAAAACCATGACACCTCCTACCACAACTGAAACCCCAACTACAACTCAGACACCAACAACTACTACTACAACCACTACACCTCCTACCACAACTGAAACATCTACAACTCAGACACCAACAACTACACCTTGCCATGACGGACAAGATATGACTTGCGATTGGTCAGGCTGGATCAATGTGGGAAAGCCCACACCGGGACCTGATGGTGGAGAAGATGAATCCATCCAGAAGATAATCTCTGCTGGTCATCTGGTTTGCCCAGCCCTAGTAGAAGTCCGTTGTAGAGCTGTTCTTTACCCAGGTCTTTCCTTGTCACAGCTGGGACAAGATGTGACTTGCAATACAGATGCGGGTCTGATATGTATCAACAAACAACAAGGGCTAGAGCAAGAGTGTTTTGATTATGAGATTCAATTGAAATGCTGTGGGTGTCCAACAACTACCTTCCCACAACCAACAGCTACAACAACTACACCTTCTACCACACCTGAAACAACAACTACAACTCAGACACCAACAACTACTACTACAACCACTACACCTTCTACCACACCCAAAACAACAACTACAACTCAGCCAATAACAACTACTACTAAATCAACAACACCGTCTACAACACCTAAAACAACTACAACTCAGCCACCTACCACTACTACTACAACCACTACACCTCCTACCACAACTGAAACAGCAACTACAACTCGGACACCTAAAATTACTACTACAACCATGACACCATCTACCAGACCTGCAACTCAGACACCAACAACTAGTACTACAACCACTACACCTTCTACCACACCTGAAACACCAACTACAACTCAGACACCTAAAAGTACTACTAAAACCATGACACCTCCTACCACAACTGAAACCCCAACTACAACTCAGACACCAACAACTACTACTACAACCACTACACCTCCTACCACAACTGAAACATCTACAACTCAGACACCAACAACTACACCTTGCCATGACGGACAAGATATGACTTGCGATTGGTCAGGCTGGATCAATGTGGGAAAGCCCACACCAGGACCTGATGGTGGAGAAGATGAATCCATCCAGAAGATAATCTCTGCTGGTCATCTGGTTTGCCCAGCCCTAGTAGAAGTCCGTTGTAGAGCTGTTCTTTACCCAGGTCTTTCCTTGTCACAGCTGGGACAAGATGTGACTTGCAATACAGATGCGGGTCTCATATGTATCAACAAACAACAAGGGCTAGAGCAAGAGTGTTTTGATTATGAGATTCAATTGAAATGCTGTGGGTGTCCAACAACTACCTTCCCACAACCAACCACTACACCTTCTACCACACCCGAAACAACAATTACAACTCAGACACCAACAATTAGTACTACAACCACTACACCTTCTACCACACCTGAAACAACTACAACTCAGACACCAACAACTACTACTACAACCACTACACCTCCTACCACAACTGAAACATCTACAACTCAAACACCAACAACTACACCTTGCCATGACGGACAAGATATGACTTGCGATTGGTCAGGCTGGATCAATGTGGGAAAGCCCACACCAGGACCTGATGGTGGAGAAGATGAATCCATCCAGAAGATAATCTCTGCTGGTCATCTGGTTTGCCCAGCCCTAGTAGAAGTCCGTTGTAGAGCTGTTCTTTACCCAGGTCTTTCCTTGTCACAGCTAGGACAAGATGTGACTTGCAATACAGATGCGGGTCTCATATGTATTAACAAACAACAAGGGCTAGAGCAAGAGTGTTTTGATTATGAGATTCAATTGAAATGCTGTGGTTGTCCAACAACTACCTTCCCACAACCAACAGCTACAACAACTACACCTTCTACCACACCCAAAACAACAACTACAACTCAGCCAATAACAACTACTACTAAAACAACAACCCCTTCTACCACACCTGAAACAACTACAACTCCACCACCGACAACTACTACTAAATCAACAACACCGTCTACAACACCTAAAACAACTACAACTCAGCCACCTACCACTACTACTACAACCATGACACCATCTACCAGACCTGCAACTCAGACACCTACCACTACTACTACAACCACCGCACCTCTAACCACAACTGAAACACCAACTACAACTCAGACACCTAAAAGTACTACTAAAACCATGACACCTTCTACCAGACCTGCAACAGCAACTACAACTCAGACACCAACAACTACTACTACAACCACTACACCTCCTACCACAACTGAAACATCTACAACTCAGACACCAACAACTACACCTTGCCATGACGGACAAGATATGACTTGCGATTGGTCAGGCTGGATCAATGTGGGAAAGCCCACACCAGGACCTGATGGTGGAGAAGATGAATCCATCCAGAAGATAATCTCTGCTGGTCATCTGGTTTGCCCAGCCCTAGTAGAAGTCCGTTGTAGAGCTGTTCTTTACCCAGGTCTTTCCTTGTCACAGCTAGGACAAGATGTGACTTGCAATACAGATATGGGTCTCATATGTATCAACAAACAACAAGGGCTAGAGCAAGAATGTTTTGATTATGAGATTCAATTGAAATGCTGTGGGTGTCCAACAACTACCCTCCCACAACCAACAGCTACAACAACTACACCTTCTACCACACCTGAAACAACAACTACAACTCAGCCAATAACAACTACTACTAAAACAACAACACCTTCTACCACACCTGAAACAACTACAACTCAGCCACCAAAAACTACTACTACAACCACTACACCTCCTACCACAACTGAAACAACAACTACAACTCAGCCACCTACAACTACTACTACAACCACTACACCTCCTACCACAACTGAAACCCCAACTACAACTCAGACACCTAAAACTACTACTACAACCACAACGCCTTCTACCACACCTGAAACATCTACAACTCAGACACCAACAACTACACCTTGCCATGACGGACAAGATATGACTTGCGATTGGTCAGGCTGGATCAATGTGGGAAAGCCCACACCAGGACCTGATGGTGGAGAAGATGAATCCATCCAGAAGATAATCTCTGCTGGTCATCTGGTTTGCCCAGCCCTAGTAGAAGTCCGTTGTAGAGCTGTTCTTTACCCAGGTCTTTCCTTGTCACAGCTAGGACAAGATGTGACTTGCAATACAGATGCGGGTCTCATATGTATCAACAAACAACAAGGGCTAGAGCAAGAGTGTTTTGATTATGAGATTCAATTGAAATGCTGTGGGTGTCCAACTACTACCTTCCCACAACCAACAGCTACAACAACTACACCTTCTACCACACCTGAAACAACAACTACAACTCAGCCAATAACAACTACTACTAAAACAACTACACCTTCTACCACACCTGAAACAACTACAACTCAGCCACCAAAAACTACTACTACAACCACTACACCTCCTACCACAACTGAAATCCCAACTACAACTCAGACACCTACCACTACTACTACAACTACTACACCTCCTCCCACAACTGAAACAACAACTACAACTCAGCCACCTACAACTACTACTACAACCACTACTCCTCCTACCACAACTGAAACCCCAACTACAACTCAGACACCTAAAACTACTACTACAACCACTGCACCTTCTACCACACCTGAAACATCTACAACTCAGACACCTACAACTACACCTTGCCATGACGGACAAGATATGACTTGCGATTGGTCAGGCTGGATCAATGTGGGAAAGCCCACACCAGGACCTGATGGTGGAGAAGATGAATCCATCCAGAAGATAATCTCTGCTGGTCATCTGGTTTGCCCAGCCCTAGTAGAAGTCCGTTGTAGAGCTGTTCTTTACCCAGGTCTTTCCTTGTCACAGCTGGGACAAGATGTGACTTGCAATACAGATGCAGGTCTGATATGTATCAACAAACAACAAGGGCTAGAGCAAGAGTGTTTTGATTATGAGATTCAATTGAAATGCTGTGGGTGTCCAACAACTACCTTCCCACAACCAACAGCTACAACCATTACACCTTTTACCACACCCGAAACAACAATTACAACTCAGACACCAACAACTACTACTACAACCACTACAACTTCTACCACACCCAAAACAACAACTACAACTCAGCCAATAACAACTACTACTAAAACAACAACCCCTTCTACCACACCTGAAACAACTACAACTCAGCCACCTACCACTACTACTACAACCACTACACCTCCTACCACAACTGAAACATCTACAACTCAGACACCAACAACTACACCTTGCCATGACGGACAAGATATGACTTGCGATTGGTCAGGCTGGATCAATGTGGGAACGCCCACACCGGGACCTGATGGTGGAGAAGATGAATCCATCCAGAAGATAATCTCTGCTGGTCATCTGGTTTGCCCAGCCCTAGTAGAAGTCCGTTGTAGAGCTGTTCTTTACCCAGGTCTTTCCTTGTCACAGCTGGGACAAGATGTGACTTGCAATACAGATGCGGGTCTCATATGTATCAACAAACAACAAGGACTAGAGCAAGAGTGTTTTGATTATGAGATTCAATTGAAATGCTGTGGGTGTCCAACAACTACCTTCACACATCCAACAACTGCAAGCACTACACCTTCTACCCCACCCAAAACAACAACTACAACTCAGCCAATAACAACTACTACTAAAACAACACCTTCTACAACACCTGAAACACCAACTACAACTCAGACACCTAAAACTACTACTACAACCATGACACCTTCTACTACAGCAGCTACTTCTCAGCCCCAAACAAGTATCTCTACACCTTCCTCACCTGAGGTACCTGTAGTGACAGGAGGAACCTCATCCACCTCTCCTCACGTTAATGAATCTCAGATTTGCCATTGCCTCGATAATGGTACAAAGTTTTCCCCTGGTAAGTTCTGATTCATAAACCATTAAGTTGCATTTGAGTCACATCGATGGTAGAAGTGTAGTTGTGCATTTCAAATCGGGGTTTCCTTCTCTTCTTTTCCCTTACTCACTATTATAACGTACTGTTTGGTGTTTGGGGCTTATTCCAAATATATATATATATCTGCCTGATATGTGAGTTGTAGTAATATTTGATATTGTATGGGATGTCACTTTTTTTCTTACTTATCACTTATCTTTCTGTACCTTATTTTTAGGCTCCATTGTCTACAATGTGACCGATGATGATGGCCACTGTTTCATTGGTTACTGCAACGAGAGCTGTCATGTAGTGCCCATACATCACCCATGTCCTAAACCTATACCTGGAAAAGACTGTGTTGATGTAAATCCTCCAAGAAAGGTACTTTCTACATATTTAGAGCCCAAGCACAAACCGTGCTAGGTCTCTATTGAAACTGAAGGATTTATTTTTTCTTTCTTTCTTTTTTCTACAAAGTAAACTCAATTTTGGGGGGCCTAAACATACTTGAATACTCACCCCCTGGTCTGAAGTTTTACCTACATGTACGAAATGTCGGTGGTACGTGTATCATGTTCAGACACACAACAAAACCTTTGCCATTGCCTAAACCCAACAGGAAGTCAGCCATTTTGGATTTAATGGTCATTTTTGGCAATTTACACACTTTGTACTTTAACAAACTCCTCCTAGGGAATTAGTCCAATTGACTTTAAATTTCTGCTGTGTAGTCTAAACCCATTGATGATTCAAAGCTGTACAAACAGTTACTACCAGTTGACTACTTTCCCGTGTTGTACCAATGGTGAGTTTTCGTGACCCAGGGGCCCCGCGCAACGCTGCTTGCAGGTTTAATTATTAGGGGTCCAAGCACAAGAAGGGCACGGGAACGCATGAATGCAAGGCATTGTGGTTTCCAGGTCCAGCAGGGCTGGAAACCTATTGTAATCGTATTCAGTTTTATTAATATTCTTCTGTAAAGAAAAGTCATACTGCGGCCTAGACAGTAAGTGTTACACGTAAAACTTATAGTGTAAGCCAGGTCACCGCAGCAACCTCAGACGCTACAAGCAACATATTTGCATTTGGAACTCCCACATACGAAGGCACATATAAAAAATCTTACATCCAACCATTCAGGGGATCGAGCTGAATCTTGTGGTATATGGTATTATAGGATATATTTTTCAAAATTTAAAAAACTGAAAAATCTATTTTTATTAATTCCTTTGAAACCACAAGTCCAATCGGCACCAAACTTTGCACGGACAATCACTGAACCAAGCTGATGAAAGTTTGTTGAGGCAATTTTAATCTGACAAAAAGTGTTAAGTAAATCTAACAAATATTTGTGAAAACGCTAAAAATAGGGAGTGATGTCATAGTTTAGGTTTGGAATGGCTGATCGACACCAAACCAGGTGCACTAATGTGACATGACTTGCTGAGTGGCTGTGCAAAATTTGCTGCAATTAGCCCCTAGGTGGGGATATTTAACACAAAATATTTTTCCTCTGTAACCAAAGGTCACATTAACATAAAACTTGAGATGAATTGTGCAACATGGTCTCCAGACTTCAGTCACCAAAGTTGACCCTAATATGCCCATATTGGCATTGTTCTATTATTTTCCATAACCACAAGTCCCTTTAATTTGAAACTCTGGTCATTTTTTCACCATGGGTCCCCAAAACCATGCTGGGGTGCCCAGGTCGACTTGCGCAGCCTCCACAGGGCAAGGGGCGCAGCTGGTGCCGGGAGGCTTGGACCCCGCTTATAACTGCTTGCAATTCTTGTTAGATGTCGATAGGGCCAATCATCACAAAACGCACAGGATAGGTGCCCCAGATATGCCTGAACAGTTTGATTTACAAAGTCCCAAGGCATTACAAGCGCAAGAAAGGTGCTTAGCATTACACAAGTTACACTATAAATCCCATATTCATTCTCCAATCATCACAGATCTCTCAGGATATGTCCTCATAAGTAACTGAAACATACCCTGAAAGTTTCATTCAAATCGAACACCCAGGGGTGCTATAAATGCAAACAAACTGCAGGAGATAAAACGCAAATCCGGTTATAAAATACAAATTGTTTGTCCAATAAACACAAAACGTGCAGGATATGTCCACATAAGCAACTCACACATACCCTGAAAGTCTCATTCAAATCGACCACTAGGAGCCGCTATAAATGCATAATAATTGGATGTGGAATGAAACACATCAAGCTATAGATCAGAAAATGCTTTTCCAATCGTTACAAAATTTGCAGAATGTGTTTCATGACAATATTGAACCATGTGTGCGAAATGTTTTTGATTGCAATATTGCCAAAAATTGTGTGAACCCGCAAATAGCCGCTTAATTGTGGCTATATTTAATTTTGTTTCTATTAGTGGTGGGCCGTTATCAGCGTTAACGTGCTGCGTTAACGTGAGACTCTTATCGGGCGATAAAAAAAACATCGCCGTTAATCTATTCTTAAAGTTGGGTTGGGAGCTGGGTCTATACTACGCAAGCTATGATGACCTTCACCTTGATATTTTAGCGCAGATGTATACCTAGCCAAATTGCACTGTAGGGGGCAAGAACGAGTCTTCGAACCTGTGTGTTTGCCTACTGTGAAATTACCACATCAAACGTGACATGCTAACATGGATGCAGCTGTTGCTGCGTTCCATTTACCTCGGAGGTCGGAGCTGGGAATGACGTCACACTCGAGTTGACGGCGTTCCGGTTCCAACCTCGCTCGGCCAGCTGTTTGTTTACAACTAGCCAGGTTAGTTATTGATACGCCGGTTGATTAAAAAACGCATTGTGCGGTATTTACTCACTAACTGTAGCAACACGTCCACAGACAGCTGTTGGACAGCACTTTGTGCACGAACATTTCTGAAGCCGCCGGGTTTGCTTCTGGGAAAATTTACTTTTAAGAAGCTTCCCAATGGAAAATTCGACAAGACTAAGGTTGTTTGCACCTTGTGCAATGCGGAATTAGTTTACTGTAGGAGTTCTTCCAGTCTCAAGTAGCCTACCACCTAAACGCAAAGCACATCACAGGCTACACACATCTTATTGAACATGATTTATTTTCATCACCAATTATCATAGTAGAACAGCTTTCTCAAGCAGTTTGTGATGCATTTTGGAAACAGGAGATGAGTCCCTGGTCTAATGCGCCACCTGGCTTGAAACCTGGCTTGAAACCCGTTCGCACACATATTCTGAATGCCTTCGGCAGAATTCAAATGAGCCATTTTAATCTAGATTAATTTCAAGATTTCAGTGAGATTAATCTAGATTTAAAAAATTAATCTATGCCCACCACTAGTTTCTATACACAATTCTTAAGCAAAACTGCTCAATCCTTAAATGCTGTCATTAAATTTGCTTTTATTATATCATGATGACATTACCAACCCCCACTTCTTTTCTTTAATTACAATCTGTGATTTCCCTTATAGGATGGTGAAAGTTGGAAGGTAGATAACTGTCGTGTAGGAACATGTGATAATGGCAAGGTGACCTATAACCACACAACCTGTCCAGCTCCAAAGAAAGTAGTGTGTGCAAATAACTTCCCTGCTATTGAAGTGAAGGATGAAGATGAATGCTGCTCCCACTATGAATGCCAATGTAAGTCTGTTAAACCTACTAAATAATAAAATATGTAAAAGCATTTTAACTGTAGCAATGTTTTGTTTTGTATGTTTTCATTTTATTTGACTCAGATGTATCTATGTCTAACCTAAATCTTTATCATGTCAAGGTATCTGCTACGGTTGGGGAGACCCCCATTACGTCACCTTTGATGGAACCTACTATGGTTTTCAAGGCAACTGTTCGTACTGGCTGGTGAAAGAGATATTGCCCAAACACAACTTCAGTGTTATGATTGATAACTACTACTGTGGTGCAGCTGATGGCTTGTCCTGTCCTCAGTCCATCACTGTCTTCTACAAAAGCTACAAGATTTTTATGACTCAGAAGGACATCAAAGGCATTTTTACAAACCAGGTAATTAAATGGCACTATTCACTTTCTCCATTTTTAATTCAAGCTCTGGTCATTAACCAAAACTAATATGCATACTCGACCTAATCCTAATTTATAACACAGTACAAAGAAGATTGTTTCTGACATTTAAAACATAATGCTTCTGTTTTAGGTTTCTGTGAATGACAAGCCTGTTAGTCCTGCATACCAGAATGGGGATTTCCGTCTAATCACCACTGGTATTGATACAGTGCTCGTCATCCCTGAAATTCAGGCCAAGGTCACCTTCTCGGGGCTCATATTCAGTATCTACCTGCCCTATAGTGTATTTGCCAACAACACAGAGGGACAGTGCGGTGAGTTCTGCAGTAGAAATTTAGAGCATCTTACAGTTATTGAACAGACTATTGAACTAAAATTTCAAAACCATAACTCCATTTTTTAAAAAGCACACCCATTTCTCTAAACTCTACATACAAATTCCTTCATTTCTCATTGCCTTCACCATGTGGTCAATGAGAAAACACTAACATTTAAAATTGTTCACTCAAGACAGCACAGGTTAAGCTCAGTTAGCACACAGCTACCCAGGTGGAAAGACAAAGAGTCAAACACAAGGAGCCATTTTATTCAGTTTTGGAACAATGGATCCAGAGAAATCTGAAGGAAGAGGAGGAGGAGGAGGAGGAGGAAGGAGGACTAGAGAGAAGAAAGGAGGAGCAGGTGAAGGAAGAGGAATAGTAGGAGTTGGAGGAGGAGATAGGATAGGATGAAGATGAGGAGTCGGAGGAGGTGGAGGAGGAGTAGGGAGGAGGAAGAGAAGGTGGAGAACAAGAATCTTTGGCCTGTCCCAGACCAAAGACAGGATGCTGGGGCAGAATAATTAGTTGTTTGGTGTGTTCAGTCCACTGAGGAATAAAATGTGCTAATGTTCACATTTGTTATTTCCTTTGTTGCCTTCATCACGTGAAAAGGTTTTTGATGGGAAGAACCACAGCAACATTACTTATAAACCAGTTTTTGTAGCATTGTTTTGAATTTATCTCACCAGTGTGTCAGACTGTGTTGTAGTGTTTGTGTGTTTGAGGTCTTGTGTTATGACTGGACAAAGTTTGGTTTTTCAGAAAGATTGAATGTTTTTGAGTGGAGAGCTTCATTTTGACCTGAAAATAGGATGCTTGGGGAATTGGGTGAGAAGCTGTGGATTTGTGTTTAGTGTTTCAAGAAAAAGAGGCATCATTTTGAGAAATGTGTTTAAGCAGCTGAGAAAAACTGTAATATATGTAAAGTGTGGAGATTAGACGATAAACGACATGCATATCTACAGAAGATGAATATTTTGGAAACCTGATACAACAAATAGAACATATTGCACTTATTGACACATTCTGTATCAGTACAATTACATCTTGAAATAACCGGCTTACATAAAGTGATGTGTGATTGCATCACTGCGTGATTGAGCAGGAAACAGCAGTGCAGGTCTGAATTGAGGTGTGTTGTGGTTTTACTAATGATGAGGTTTTCTCTAGGCACGTGTGACAACAACCGGGCAGATGACTGTATGTTGCCAAGTGGCAAAATTGATCCTTCATGTCCTAATATGGCACATGAGTGGCATGCTAACAACAGTTACTGTGAACATCCAATCCAGCCTACACCAACACCTCCGCCTGATACCTGTGATAAAACCATCTGTCAGATCATCAGCAGCAGGTACTATGGGAGAATCAGCACCAGCCATCTGTTACATCAGCTTCAAATGTTGGCTAGTTTGAATATTCATTCTCAGTTAGTTAGCTTGATTATTTTTTCATCTGCAAGCTATTAGCAAATAATTAATGGTCCTGCCTGCAGAGATTCTCTATTCACTCACAATTATTGACTAACTAACCCTTCAGAGCTGCTTCTCATAACACTTCCAACACAGTTCCAGTCTGAATTAAATGCTGTTCCAATATCATGAAGGTTACATTGGCACAAGGAGCTGAGATTAAATACAGGTGTTGTTTTACTCTCATAAGATCACTGTACTATTATTTCTCACCAACTAAACAAAATTAGATTAATAACACAGGAAACACAGAGTTATAAGAGAGATTCTTCTCATGTCAGATTAGTCTTTAAAAATTAGTTTTCCTTTATTCCCTGCATGCAACCACAATAATAATCCAATCTGCAGTCTCCTTGCTTATAATTATAACTTTTATCCAAATATAAATATCCAAATAAAAACCTTACAGAGTGAGGAAATAGAGATTAAATGAGAGTTCAAACATAACATGTTGTCATGCTTGTGCAATGTCAGAATTAAAATAGGCAGCTGATTTCTCTATTAAATGATTCAACATAAAATGTAGAGAATTCAGTATTTTTTTCAGGAATTTTTTGATCACTTTGGTACTATTATCACAAGTATGTGGTAAAAGTTCACAACTCTTAGTACAAAACTTTAAACTCATCACACAGCCAGTGTTAGGGTGAACTGAAGTTTTGAATTGGAATATATCTGGCAAATGAAAGAAAAATACATACCAGTACATGTATATTTAGTAACTGTTTCAGCAATGAAACCGTGATAGTAAAAGGTATTTTAACAATAGAGAAGAAAATATTCTGCTTGTACTTTGTATGAACATAATGTGTTTCAACTCAAAACATCTCTTTCTACGTGTTTTTGTTGGACTGAGTCAATGTCAGATGTACTTAAAAAAGATCCTTTTTGATGATGTGTTGTGTTTTTTGTACAAAGAGTGGTTAAATAGTACCACATAGTTGTGTGAATAGTACCACAAAACTGTAATTAAGGCTTCTACTGCAAAATAAGTTTTAAAATCCATCAGTAATGCAGCCAGGTGCATCCTGGGATGTCTGAATGAAACTATAACCAACCCTAATAAACAGTAGATAACAGAGACCACTGTCTGAATGACAAAAATCCCTTACTTAAAAGATAGATGGCGCAGCACCTCTGCAGATTCCTTATCTGAAAAGGACTTGTTAGACAAATTACATCAAGCTTTGAAACACACGTGGCAAGCAACACATTACTGGTGTGTTCACAGTCTCAGCTTGATAATGTGGAATGCTGTATTCAGTTCGTGTCCAGTGTCCACACTGACTATACCTCTTATCTTCCCCAGTGTGTTTGAAGTTTGCCACAAACTCATTGACTACACACCATTTCTTGTGGCCTGTGAGTTTGACATTTGCCACATGCACATTAGTGAAATTGGCTGTACCAGTTTACAAACCTATGCTGATGCCTGCGCTGAGGCTGGAGTGTGCATTGACTGGAGGAGTGCCACCAAAGGAGTCTGTGGTATGCAACTAGAACATGTCATGTCACTGTGAAGCACTACACATTCATAATTTCACAACTCACCATCAAGAAAAATGATGTTTTTCATCTCTTCATCTCTTAATAGAATATACATGCCAGAGTCCCAAAGTGTATCATGCCTGTGGGCCGATGGTGGAGCCTACCTGTCAACACTGGTACAGCACTTCTCCAACACATTGTTGTTGTGTATTATACTCAGTTATTTCAATTCATTAATTTATGTTGATGAATGTTATGTTGACATGAGACACAACAAGGTATGCTGCTGTTTCTGCAGGTACAACCAGAAATTCATCTATACCTCCAATGAGTTCAGTGCCATGACAAATGTGCAACTCGAGGGTTGCTTCTGCCCCATTAACACCACCCTCTTGTCACCCAGCTCAAATGAATGTGTGCCCAGCTGTGGTAAGATCAAATAGCCCTACAGTGCAGTAAAGCTATGTTGCATTTAAGAATGTCCCACACTTTTTCATTTTTTTGTAACCAAGTCAAAATCCCAGTTTTTATTGTAAATGCTGCGTACTTGTATAGGGCCTTTCTAGTCTTTTCGACCACTCAAACTACATCTGCATTCACACACACATTCACTCACTGAGCCTAAGTGCTCAAACAGAAACTAACATTCACACACAGGTGGAACAGCCACCAGGAGCAATTCAGGATTCAGTGTCTTGCCCAAGGACACTTCAACACGCAGCCCTGGGGAGCCGGGGTTTGAACCGCCGACCTTCTACCCTTATTCTATCATAAAATAAAAGCATATAGACACAGTTAGTGTCCAAGAACAAAGAGGAAGATGAGGGTGCAGAGGTCAGCGAACTGAACGGGTGTTTCTACTTTAACCCAGTTTGCACCTCACCTTAGATTAACAATTAACGTTGGCTGTTCTTATCATGACAGCAATCTGTCCTTAACTTTAACCAAGTGTTTAACCATAACTCTATTATTATTTACTAGTCTGGGCTCCAAAGGCAGGCTAACCAAGCTCCTAAAGGATGGAAATGACTTAATGCTTTATACTTTTCTCCTTATAGAAATGTGTGTGCTGTCAAATGGAACAAGGAAATTGGTAAATGATTTAAGTTTATTAATGAAGTCCCTTTTTCAGTAACCCTTTGATAAGCCAGTAATAGCTGATAATGCCATGCCTCCTGAGAAAATTCTACAACAAACAATGTGTCCTCAGGCCAATGAAACATGGACAGAAAGCTGTGAGGAGTGTATATGTGAGGAACATACACTGCAACCAGCCTGCAGACACAAGCCCTGTCCGTCACCACCACCCCTCATCTGTGACCAAGAAGGTCAAGTCAAGACAAATTACACCGATGAGTGCTGTGAAAAGCAGAAGTGTGGTAAGAGAGCTCAAAGAAGGTAGCAACCTCTTATACTGGAGTCAATACACACTAAATGTATATATTTAAGAGTGAGTAATCAATCCATATTGGAGAACTTGTGTTCAGAATCAAGAGGAGTCTTGAGCTCCTCATGTTCCCTCCTTCACTTATCCATCTGTGTCTGAACAGTGTGTGATCACAAGCTGTGCCCTGATGTGCCGTCCTGTGCTGTTGGTTTTACTCCGAAAAACACCAGTGGAGCCTGCTGTAACAAATACTCCTGCGGTGAGTGTGTGCATGTTACTGTACCTGCAGAGCAAGGTTTCATTTTGGCCATTGTGCCTGTTACTGTGCATTTAAAATGCATTGTTTGATTTACTGTTTCCTTCACAGTGCCCAAAAGCGGCGTGTGTGTTTTCAACAACCTTGAATATCAGGTGAGATCTCACACCTACCTCCCCACTTACATGACAAGATATGGGAACGGCATATCAAATAATAAAGACTTTGTTGATAGAGTGGTGGGAAAAGTTTGAAAGCATCAAAAATGTTGACAAATCTAGGTGGAAATGGCTGTGTCCTATATGTTCGCTCTGTGAATCCTGGAAAAAACTCCTTTGCCTCTTTGCCTCATGGTTCAGGATTAAAAAAAAGTTTTAAAAAAGGGCTCTATAAATGACAACACTTTGGCTTTCGTACCTAGATCTGTTGATGGCAAAGGCACATTTTGTGTAGTAGTCACGTAGCATTGTTGAAATTGTTAATTTAGGTTTAGGACAGAGAGGCAGTCTCCCTTTTACAATTCAAAAGCTGAATTCATAAGCCAAAACATTTGGATGCATTTTTAGTCCTCTTTCCATCCCTACCCAGGGCATTATGGACATACACTCTGTGGCCACTTTATGTGGCTATTTTAGTGATACCTGTAAAACCTAATGCAATTCAGTTCAATTCTCCCTTTACCAGAATAACAATGTTCAGCCATTGACTAATGCTGTTAGAGGTATTACTTTGAGGTTAAAGTTTACAGTGGTGTTGTTCTGGACTGCATTACATTGAGAGTATCTGTCTATATATTGTATCTGTCTGACCTTCTCACTCTGTCTGTCCAGGTTGGAGACACTGTGCCCATGAAGCAATGTGAGAATTGCCGTTGTAGTAACCAGACTGATGCTAACAGCAGTTGGCACACAGTAGAATGTCAGCCTAATCCATGTGACACTCACTGCTTTCTGGTAAGACCAGTCCCTCTCTCTCTTGGCCCCCCACCCTCTCACTAACCTACTTTCTAACTCAGACACACAGGCTCATACACTCATTTTTGTCTATTCTTAAGCATAGTCAATGACCAAATTCTCTCCCAAAGATCTGAGTGTCATTGTAACACTGACCTCTTTTTCTATTCTGCCTTATTGTCTGTTCAATTACAAGTTTGAAACTGATGCAAAACAAAACAATGAATGATGCAGGTGTCATGACAAGAAACAAAAATAGAATAGATCAACAGTCAAAGCAGCTTGTGGGTCTCTGATATTAATGTGGACAGGACATGTATGGCTGTGCTTCACACATAAGTGGTAGGATATGTAAGATGGTCCTGAGCTGTGGGTAAGACCCAATGGAGCCAGCTGAGGTAGTTTGGGCATCTGATTAGATTATCATCTGGATTAGATTAGACCTTCCTTTGTAGGTTTTTCAAGGCATGTCCATTTCAGGGTAGACGCAGAACTCACTGGGCAGATAGACATCATCTGGCCTGGAAATGCCTGATGCTTAAAAGTGGGGTATGAATTGACTGGTGCAGGTGTATGTGTCTGTGTTTAACAGTTTATACAACCTAGACCTGCTCTATATGAAAAGTGTAATGAGATAACTTATCTTGTCTCACAAAGACTATCAAAAGAAAATAAAACCAAAACTATTATATAGGTATTGCAGTTGTGACCTAAGCACAGTTTTTGAGCAGTACTGCTTGGATACAAATTTGTCTTTTGACCAGTGTTTTGAATTTGCTTCCACTTTAGTTTTGCCTCTTAAATGAACTGACAGAACTAATGAAAATACTTGAAAGTTACATTTATATGTACGTGTTTGAATAAGCCGTGCTGTAAACCCGGCAGAATACTAATGTCCATATCCTGACAATGAATAGCTTCATCTAGCCTGATGTTAAGCTGGATTTTATTCTTTGTGTTGTCCTTCAGGGTTATGAGTACCAGATCACCCCTGGCCAGTGCTGTGGGAAGTGTGTCCAAGTAGGCTGCATCGTCACACTTTCGAAAAACTCCACATACATATTAAAGGTTGGTATATGGCTGTGAATCCAAAATGTGTGTTTGTTTGGACACAAAACGCGAAAAGAAGAGATTTGAGGTATCTATAGGGTCACTGAGGTCTCTAACATCTCTAATACAACGATGATGCTAACAGATCACATTGTGCACCTATTACTTTGCTATTTCATTATAACATAACATAACATGAAAAAAAAGTGTTCATTTGCTGCTGGAGGTGTGACATTAGTACAGGTTAAAGGAGAGAATTAGATCAAACAGTATTACATCAATAGAATTCATTCCAATTTATGCTTTTATAGTAAATAGGAAATGTACAGAATGTTAAGGCACTGCATACCTTTCAAATCAGTCTGATGATGACATGATGGATTACCTTTCTTAATCAAGTCTCTGAAAGTGGATTTTAACCCAAACACCCTGAAATGGAGGCAAACATAATTAAACAATCTCAATAAAGTTTGTGTGCAACTTACTATTCATCAAACCATTCGTCTCTTCAAGACGAAGAGAAAGAGCCCATTTACAGGATGTTCGATTCTCAACTTGTGTAAAAGCACAGAAGTACTTTTGGTCACAGAAACATTGATCAATATTCACTGTTTTATTGATATTTAAATGTTTTGGAAGCTTTATGTTATTTGGAACATGGTTTTATGGAGAGAATTTATTGCATACATATATGCAACCATTTACTCTCATTTACAGTTGATCCATATTCCTTAGCTTCTGACCTGTCAAAGGAGACCAGTATTATGCATCTAGGCCTGATGGTTGAGGAGATATTACCGATTTATTTTGGGTTTGTTATTTTAGGTGTTTTTCCAGGACATAGGTGGCAGTGTCCAAGTGGACTATTTGTTATGGTCAGAACAAACACTTGACGCAGCGGACCACTTGATGTAAAACATTCAAAACAATTATGCTAAAATATTTTTTCAACAAATATGGATGAGTAAAATAAAGTTAAATCCTTTTTCAGTCTTTTTCTCAACAAAATAAATATCTTAATAGAAAAATGAAGTGTTGGTTCAAATGAATTAAATCAACATTTGTTGTATTGTTATTGAGAAAAAATATATTGGGATAATTATTTATTATTTATTTTATATAGTTATGGTTTTATTGCCCATCCCAATAAAACCATATCAGACAGGGCAATGTCTTATGTTGTATGTTGTTATGGCTCATGTCCCAGTCTGTCTTCTGTTATTCCGTTCTGTTCTTCAGCCCGGCACCACTTGGACACCTCCTGGGAGCCCCTGTCTGAAGTTTGAGTGCGTGAAGATCGCTAATCAGTTCATCACCGTCGAGGCCAAGACCATCTGTCCTCTTTTCAACTCCAGTGAATGCATACCGGTAGATTGCACGCACACACACACACACACACACACACACAAACCATCATCATTATAGCTTCTTATTCTTGGAAGATTTCAATATAAAATCAACACATTCACTGATGACATGAGACTCAGCACTGGAAATAGTCTGAGCACACTGCCATATGCTGTCCAATGAGAAACTCTACAACATGAATCATGACCCAAGAGAATACTGATGTGAACATGTGTGTGTGTCCTGCAGGGAACAGAGACCATAGCTCCAGATGGATGCTGCCATGTCTGTATGTATTGCTTCCAGGACTTTTTCATATCTACTTATTTTTATTAACTCTTCTAACACAAAAGCCCCATGATGTCCATCAGAGCTTCTAACCTCTCATGCAAAATGTAAGAACCTTTGTGACCAGTTGTGATCCAAGGTACATGGTTGTTTGTATGTCATTATACAGCACAAGGCCACATAACAAAAAGCTATTTGGATTTCCTTCATGAAAATATATACAGTTATTTATGTACATTTATACAAACACGTAAACATCAAGAACATTCTGCAGAGAATTTTTTGAATTTGCATCTGTGGTGAATATAAACAGCAGCAAACAGATGATAGTATCAAAGTTTCATCTTCACCATAAACAGTCTGACATTTGGGAAACAGAGTCCATCTTGACTGAGGACCGAGCATCATGGATGTAAATCACAAGAGTCCACTTCCTCTCATCTTGCCAGAGTCTTGCGCTCGCAGCTCGGAACATGGACCACCTGCTGAGTGCTTGTTCCGGGATGTTGATGGGGCAGGTCTCTGTAACGATGTGGGCACAACAGTCTCTGAATTCCGTTGGTTGGTCAATATGAGTCCCATTTTGTCCAGACCAGATCTTTAGCAGCAGAATTAAGTCCAAGCTGGGCCAGCATGGCTCCTCTCCCTGCTCTCTTTCCTCTCCTCTCAGCGATCACAGCACCCGTCATGGCGCCTGGCCCGGTCGTTTGGGCCGGGTGGATCGTGGTCTGCTGCTCTTTAATCTAAAACCCCATATTCATCTTCCCATGACTGTATTTTTTCAGAGGGAACACATGTTTTGGCAATAAAGCAAAAGAACAACCAAACCAGATAAAAAATTAAAGTGTAGTGAAGTTTGAAGGAGCTACCAGCTGCTGCTTCTAGAAGCGCTGCTGGTTGACATATAGAGAGAGACGAGTGAGAGGAAGTGCTGCGTGAAAGCACTACGGCACTGATCTGCAATCAAATAAGATTTTAAATAGGCCTAGTAAAAAAAAAAAAAAACGAAAATCAGAATGTGGCGGTCAGCGTTGACTTTGTAGCGAGCCGCCACAAATAAATGACCGTAAAGGAAACACTGCTTTTCCTCTGTCGTTGCTCCTGAAGTGGTCAGCAGTCAGTCAGTGAGTATCTGGGACCAGGGCGCTCTGTGGGCGTGACTGGTTAACCTGCCTAACCCCGCGGGCACTTGAGGAACTTCTCAACCGCAAAAACGTTTGAGCACATTTTCGATTCGCCATCAACTTTGGTAAAACTGCCAATATTCAAAATCTACACAGCTGAAAACTGCTCAAAAGTACAAACTTGTAAAACCAAAAGCCTTTCTGCTGTTCACCTCTTTCTCTGCTTCTTTCTGCTTCTCACATGAATACTTTTTCTTTGTGTGTAGTCATGGTAGACAGAGGAAGCGATACTGCCCCCAGCACTTCCTGTAAGCGCATTGCAGTTAGAAACAAACAACCACAAATGTTCCTAATAAGAAGATTGCTATCTCTCCCTTAAACAGCATCTATGTAACGATGTGTGACAATGAAATTTCATTTTCAGCATTACTGGTGGATTGAGCTCTTCTATATTCAGTAATTGGTTCACGTGTTCTCATAGTTTATTGGTATTGATTCAGATCAGTTAACTGAGAACAAAGAGCTAGAAAAGCTTCCTCCTGTTTAGTTAATTGCAGTTAGATTTGTTTTACTTCTCAAAACAGATGAGATGTTATTCCCTTTTCAACATGTATCTCCTGCCCGCCTCAGGTATTCCCAAGACTCGTCCCTGCACTGTGTCCACCACTGCTGTGCACCTGGAGAGCCAGGGCTGCCACTCCAAAGAACTGGTCAACGTCACATCCTGTAACGGTGCATGTGGTACCTACACCTTGTGAGTCCCTCCTCATGTCATTTACCTTATCATCATTTCCTGTTGTGCTTTTTTTTATGACTTTAAAGCGGCGTTTCCACAGATTAAAAGAGAACGGTCTGTCCCCACAGAACCACAGAATACATTATGCAACTCATCACAGGCTCAGTAGTTCTAACCATGAGTAGTAAACTGAGAGTTCCCCTTTTTAATCATCTACATCATCAGTTGTTAAAACTGAAACTGAAGATTGAAAAGGTTTTGCTCAGTTCTGTATATATGTGACTTAAAGGATTTATACCAGATAAGGACCTTAGTGGGGAGCTTTTTCAACTTTAAACTTTTTGCTCTGTATCTTACTTTCTTTCTTTCTCTTCACACCCTCCTCTCTCTGTTCTCTCAGATACTCTACCAAAATGAGATCCTTGCAGCATACCTGCTCCTGCTGTCAGGAGTTGGCCACATCTGAGCGGCAGGTCCAGCTCTCCTGCCCTGACAACACCGAGCTCACCTATACCTACACCCACATTGACGCCTGCGGGTGCCTCAAGACAGAGTGCTCTGTGGTGGGCAGAGGTCAAATGGCCACTCCCTCTAGTGCCAAGTCACACCGACGCAGGAGATAAGACAAAAAACAGAACCAGCATTATGCATTGGCCACTTGTGTAATAAACACATCATTTAATCACTGTCAACTTCATCTGCATAGATCATTTCTCTATTTATGTCTAATGTACTTAGTTTTAGCTTGATAAGATTCCTAACCCATAAAACTCTCATTAATAAAGATCATACTGTATCTACAGGCTTTGTCATGGTGTCTTACTGCATGCACAGTGTGTGTAAGTGTGTATGTGTGAGTGTAAGTGTCTATCCAAATTTGACTAACCGCCACCCTTTTCTTTAAAAAATAATGCAATTTATAGCCACAGACCTCCACACCAAACATCAGTTTTAATGCATTTAAAATGCATCAGTGACTCCGTGCCAGCTATGGAGAGAGTGTCTACCAGTTCATTCTAATATAGTGCCACACATGTTTACTGTCAATGGCATCACTGAACAAGTTGAAGTTTTATTATTCATTATTATTTAATTCAGCCCGTTTGTCCACCTTTAATGGCAACTTGGAAGAAAACAGGTTGAGCAGAGAGATTGCAAACTTAAGTAAGGGCAAGAGGACTTACTTTAGATGTAAATGAATACATTTGGATCACAGTTCTAATATGTAAAACTGAAATGATTTCTTTCTTTTGTCATACAAATTCCATTGGTAGTAGTAAAAGGGAGAGAAGATTACACTATAACTGACTTTATTTTAGAAGCAACAGTTATTTCAATCCATAATCCAGCACTGCATGGTGTATGCACTCAGAGCAACATAAAACAAGTAGGTAATGCTGGATTTTATGGGTCTAATTTACTAATAATTCCTAATAACATTGTCCTTTTACAGAAATTTGATGTCCTTCTAAGACCAGTGTCATTTTGTACAGAATATTAGAGAAAATACAAAGTTTGAGTTTACTCAAAATGTACAGTTGTTAGTTTTCAGAAAAAAATGCTCTATTTAGTCTCAAGTGAATATTAATGTATGATTAATTTATGATTGGAAACTTTGTTCTTTATATATGTTAAATACATTTTCTAGACCTGATGTGTACTGAACTGTCTTGGTCAAGCAAACATGCAGAGCCTGAACCTTTGTCTCCCCCTACTGACATTGAGAGTAATTACACAACACTGTGGGCACGTTATACTGTGTTGCTGCTGCTGTCCCTAGGGTTGCACCCCCTTCAGCTCTGGCAAACCATATTGCCATCATGCCGTCTATGCTGGTTTGGCATAAAACACATCACTACTGGTTTACCAGAATAAAACATCTCCGGTATACAGAGAATACCTGCATGGTGTGAACTCATTTGGCTGTTAATTCATATGTAAAAGCCCCAAACTCTGGCTTTAATTTGAATTAATCAAAATATACAAACTGAACACCATCTATGTAATTACAACCCAGTTCCAGCGTTCTTTCCAGGATCCTTACTCAGAATTCACACTCAATTCTCTATTCCTTTCTAGGAAAGATAGATAACCTGTAAAATAAAGCATTACTTTAAAGTGCAGTTCATAGGAACTCTAGCTAGACACTATTTATTTTTACAGGATATTCTAGCATGAAGGACTTCTGGTTGCAACTGCAAATCATGTAGTGGTGGAATGCACTTGATTCAGCCTTGGACACATCAAAGCCTTTAACCACATTTAAGCCTTTAACTTTTTTTCTTTGCTTGCTAAATCATCTCCAGTAAAACAGAATGTACCATTTTGACCCTGTGTAGTTTGTGCTGAAGCATCTTGTCTCAGTGCTCTCAGTACCACTGGGAAACTGAGTACAATAAAAGCATGACCCAGCCATGATGTGGTTGCTATTCAGTTTCAGACTGAATGTGTGTAAGTAAACATGCCTCCACCTTTACTGTAGTAACACTCCACATTCAGCTAGAGCTAATCAATCAAGCAAATGTGTGTGAAGCCTTTCACCTCCATACATGCAGGCTGTGGCCACATCCTGCTTCCAGTTTACTTCCCAACCCTGAGTATTTGCCAAGATAAAGGTCTGACATAAAGTTCGAGGCAATGATCTGTGATGACAGAGGAGCCAAACACAGCACCAGGAAGCACAGAGCTCCACACAGAGTCACAGACAAACACTATGCGTAACACAATACCTTTGGCAAAGGCGGCACCACACTGCACACACCACTCAGATGTTTCACAGGCTAATGGGTGGAGAGAACAGGTATTTGTAGGAGTCTTGGTAAACAAGTCTGTTTACTTAATTTAACATTTATTTAACTTTATTCGTCAATGAAAGGAAATTATTGTCATCCATCACTTAAAGACACAAGCAATTAGAGAGCAGTAGTACTGTAAGTGTGTAGTTATGAAGAAAGTACACAAGTTGTGCATCACTGTAATATCATCAGATTACAGAACACTTACACTTACAAAGGTCCACAAAACTGTGAGAACTTACTTAAGAACAAGCGAGGACCGAATCAGGAATGACCTAATAATTAGTAAGTAGTTCCTATGTCAGAACCGGAGATAGGAGCTAATATCTCAGAGTCAAAGACTATTTGATGATGAGAATGCAAAGTTACTAGAGATGAGACTGAGAGATACTGAATTAAAGAATCATTACATAATGATTAGGTCATTAATATCTGTGAATCAATGTAGTGACCACTCTCTTCATGAATATATGAAGTGAGTGGCACTAAGAGATTTGACTATACTGTGTTCTGAGGTTGAAATTGAAAGAATATTTTGTTTTCCTTAGATGATCCACCTAGCCTGATCAGCCAGACCAGTCAATGTTAATGATAATAATAATAACAGTAATAATAGCAATAGGACTAGTAATAGCAGTTGCAACTGTAGCAGAGGGCGTCGAGCAGGAACACGGGGGCAGCAGGAGACTCCCAACCACAGATCCAGACTCCACAGCTCCAGAGCCAGCAACACCCGCAGGGAAGCGACAGGAGGAGGAAGCACACGACCACGGGAAAGGGAAGAAGTCGAGGTTAGTAACATGCATTAATGGGATGAGGTTGCACTCAGAGAGAAAGAGAGAAGAGGAGAGAGGAGCTCAGTGCATCATGGGAAATCCCCCGGCAGTCTAGCCTATAGCAGCATAATTAAGGGATGGTTCAGGACTCACCCGAGCCAGCCCTAACTATAAGCTTTATCGAAAAGGAAAGTCTTAAGCCTACTCTTAAATGTAGAGTGTCTGCCTCCCGAACCCAAACTGGAACCTGGTTCCACAGGAGAGGAGCCTGATAGCTGAACGCTCTGGCTCCCATTCTACTTTTGGAGACTCTAGGAACCACAAGTAATCCTGCATTCTGGGAGCGCAGTGCTCTGGTGGGGTAGTAAGGTACTATGAGCTCTTTAAGATAAGATGGTGCCTGACCATTAAGAGCTTTGTATGTGAGAAGAAGGATTTTAAATTCTATTCTGGATTTTACAGGAAGCCAATGCAGAGAAGCTAAGACAGGAGAGATATGATCTCTTTTACTGGTTCCTGTCAGGACACGTGCTGCAGCATTCTGGATCAGCTGAAGAGTCTTAATGGACTTTTTCGAAGAGCCTGATAATAAGGAATTGCAGTAATCCAGTCTAGAAGTAACAAATGCATGAACTAGTTTTTCTGCATCATTTTTAGACAGGATATTCCTGATTTTTGCAATATTACGTAGGTGAAAAAAGGCAGTTCTTGAAATTTGCTTAATGTGAGAGTTAAACGACATGTCCTGGTCAAAGATAACTCAGAGATTTCTCACAGTGGTGCTGGAGGCCAGGGCGATGCCATCCAGGAAACTATATCTTTAGATAATGCGTCACAGAGGTGCTTAGGGCCTAGAACAATAACTTCAGTTTTATCTGAGTTTAACATTAGAAAATTGCAGGTCATCCAGGTTTTAACATCCTGAAGATACATCTGAAGCTTAGCTAACTGATGAGTTTCATCTGGCTTGATCGATAGATATAACTGAGTATCATCTGCATAACAATGAAAGTTTATGGAGTGTTTCCTGATAATATTGCCTAAAGGAAGCATATATAAAGTGAAGAGGATTGGTCCGAGCACAGATCCTTGTGGAACTCCATGACTAACTTTGGTATGCATGGAGGACTCATCGTTAACATGTACAAACTGAAATCGATCTGATAAATAGGACTTAAACCAGCTTAGAGCAGTTCCTTTAATGCCTTCCTTTGATGCAGCTTGTTCACAAGCAAAAGAAGATTCAGAGAGTTTAACACAATGATTTTATTGTAAACAAAGGCTTTAGGTAGAAACACTATATATTATTGATCCCATCAGACACACACCTGTCATGAAAACCAGCGTACGTAACCTTTTTGTGCATATGCAGCGTTTATACATGAGGCCCCAGGTCTGGACGACAAAATGGGACTTGCCAAGCAATGAGCAATCAGAGACTGCTGTGCCAAAATCATTACAGAGACCTGCCCTATTAACATCCCAGATCAACCACTCAGTGGGCTGTCCATGTTCCGAGCTACAAATGGCTTCAGATGAAATTTTATACATGCAGATTGTAGTATTGTATAGTTTGCACTATTTGACGGATGTAAGAATAAAAAAACACTATCTTGAATTTATGGACACTTATAGGACCTGGGAAGAAAGCTCCCGGAAGTGATCCTTTTGACAACCCTGAGGTCAATTTGACAATGAAATTTGTATTTGACATTTCATTTTCAGTGACTTAATCTGCTGTAAAGTGGATATTTGGATAATTTTAAATGCTATAAGCAAAACAGTGCCCCCAGTGCATTGCATTTACATTTACATGTTCTATCTACTTCATAAGATTACTTATTACTGTGTTTTGATTAGTTTATGCATTGATTTACGCTATTCATTTATTTGTAACAGATAATGTACAATAATTAACATCGATATGATAGTCACTAAATGAGACAAAAGTCTAATTTTCAACTGCAGTCTTGTCAAGCAAAAGAATATAAAACAATCACAACCTCCTAAGAACTAACAGTTTAACTGGGCCTGAGCCCCATGAGTTACACACCAAAAGAAAAAGAAAGTGAAAGTGCTTGCTGTAGCCAATGGACAGCCTTGTCTGATGACTCTGGGGTCACATCAGGCCAAGGGTCAAATCCTGCTGCTCCAACTTTGCTTAGACCCCTGATCTTATTGTCAATTTCATATTTAGGATCTTTCTTATATTTTCTATTTACTCTGTTTATTGTTATGCACCAAACAAAAGTTTTATGAATACTGACCCTGGACCTGGTGTTTTTATCAAACATTTCTGCTTGGTTGACCTACTCCACAATAAAGCCGATTCTGATTCTGAGAAAAGGCATCATCAGATGCAGAGGAGGACACAACAGGAAGGATGCAGGCCTACCCCGCGTAGCTCGCCTCACTTTTTAAAGGGTCGCGTCACTCCAGCTGGCTAATGGCAGCAGGGTTTAGTATCCTCTAATCAAAGTCTGACTAGTAACAGCTCGGGCTTGGTTCCAATTCATGTGGAACAAATTGGGAGAGGAGTGCATTCACCTCCCTGGCCATCTAAAAAGAAAAACAAAAAAGGATTTGACCTGAAAGGTGCTTCCTCTTGGATCTTAAAAAGACATAACATCAGCTTCCATTTCTATGCAGATGATTTGCAAATCTGACTTTGAGAGGATTATACATGTATTTATCACAACACGCCTTGACTGTTGTAATGCTCTGTATACAGCTGTTAGTCAGGCCTCCCTCTCTCGTCTACAACTGGTTCAAAATGCTGCCGCTCGTCTCCTTACTGGAACTTGTAAGCGATATATCACCCCTGTTCGTGCCTCTCTTCATTGGCTCCCTGTTAATTTTAGGATTGATTCTATTGTTAAGCACATCATGCCCTAACTCCAGCCTATTTCACTGATCTATTGAAGCTGTATGCTCCTTCTAGGTCATTAAGGTCTGCAAACCGGTCTCTTCTTGTGGTCCCTAAAACAGGGTTTAAGAGCAGATCCAGCTTTCTCAGTCGCAGCCCCGAGACTGATGAATGAATTGCCTCTTCATGTCAGACTGGCCCCCAGCCTTCCAGTTTTCAAACTGTGACTTAAGACACATTTTCATTCCTTGGCTTTTAATCCAGCATGAGAGCTGTATGATGTATTTGTCTGGTGTTGTATTTTGTCTATTTATTGTTTCACGTCAATGTACAGCACTTTGGTCAACCTGGTTGTTTTAAATATGCTTTAGAAATAAGGTTTGATTGATTGATTGATCACAGCTGACAGTACACACCACACATTCTGAACAGATATTATTTCGTGCTTTACTTGCGCAAGATTTCGGAACGATTTTGTAATATCTTGCATAACGTGACATTTTCTGTATTGACATCACATTTACATGAATGGCATTTGGCGCAACAGAAGTCTTTATTGACCTAACACAAACACTGTAGTTAGTAAAACAAAGCAGAATTTTTATTAAAGATGCAACACAGGATGCATATCCTGGACTGTGGGAGCTGAGTCACTGTGGATTATTTAAGCAGGCCTCCAACATCAACACAAGCCCAACAATCCATCACCTCCTTACACACGTCATGTCTACATCTGAACTATGTCCTACATTGTCTTCAATTTCCATAGCCGATTAAGTAAGAGGTGCGGACATATTTAGAAGTTTTTATGTGCTTATCAGATATTGAGTGTAAATTTTTCATTTATTTATTTAGACTGCTTCATAGCTGCAGGTTATTCTTATGTATTAACATAGATTTTGACGTCTAATAGTAATTTAAAGCACACCAGTCTCTCAGTTCCTCTTAGTCCCTTCTTGCATGGTCACATCAATTCACACACAGATTCTCTTCCAACATAAACAGACTGAGGGGATGGGCACTAGGAGACAAAATTGCCCTTTCCAACCATGCACATCCATAAGCACACACGGCTCATGCAAGTGTTGGCTTAGTTCCTATACTTAATCAAAATGGTTTAAAAAGCAGCTTTGAACACTTTAACTAACCAACACACAGAGGCTGTGACTGCCCGGGTCCATTCAGTAATCCATCCATGTCTTCCAGCTACAGTGATTTCAAACCTCCTTCACATCATCCTACCATTATTTTAATGATAAAATGTGATCAGTGAGCGTCAAAATACAAATATTCATATCTTGATTTCAGGCTGATGGATATGAAACCTTGTTAATCAGGATGTGATTCAGTAGTGATGTTACACATGATACCGGAGTCCCAAGGTTTGTTTGGTAACACTTTACAGTATGATACACAAAACTGTGAGTAGTTACTAAGTAAAGAGTGAGGAATGATTCAGGAAGGACCTGATAAGTAATTGCTCATCAATAAGTAGTTCTTGGTGATCTCAGAATCAAGAACTATATACATGATAATGGAGAGTTACTAGAGAACAGACGGACCAATATTGTATTAATGACTCATTAGTTCATAAATATCTGCTACTCAACATACTGCCCACTTTCTCCATGAGTACATCCTGATTGACTCTGAATTACGTACTGATACCTGAGAATTACTTAACCTTTTTGTGTCTCCTTCAAGTAAAATAGAAAAGAAATAAAATAACTTAAAATAGTGACTCATGAAAACATCCCAAAAATCCCACTCACGATGTGAATTACAATAATCCATGAGCTCCCCCAAAAAACACGATTTGTGAAATTTTGGAGGGTCTCTAAATTATTGACAATTTTATCAAGGCAGAGACATGGACTCACTAGGCACGACTCAAGGTGGTTCACAAAATAACAGTTTATTGAACAAGTCCAAAAACTCACAAGCAGAGGTACAGAATCGTAAGGCAAAAGTCGTAGTCACAAAACAGCGAGCTAAGTTCAAAACTACACGAGAGCATACACTGGGGAGAGACACGAGGGACAAAGGCGGACCTAGGGCAGGGGATACAACAAGGCATAGGTGGAGCACATTAGGGTGGTAACATGAAATCACACAGGGCAGGATGGTAGACCTGAAAGGGGACAAGGGTGTTTATCAAAATAAAGAATACAAAGAACTTATGAGAGACTTGTGTTCTTGGGGAGAACGTTCTTACCAGTCGTTCTTGGAAGAATGAACTTCCGCAATGTCATGAGCACACAAAACACTGCTGACGGTTTGAGACCATGCGTTCTTGCTGGTATTACGCAATAGCCCAAGCACAGAGGCCGCCTGCAAAGACTGTGACCACAACTCTGCTGTACGCCAACAATGTAATGTCTAAAATAATAATAATAATGATAATAATAAAAGTTTCACAAGACCAGATTTTCCTGTACATCATAATTTTTCTGTACATCATCCAGATGTCTCTTGATTTAAGTTAAAATCTTACAAAATCACTCAGAATGTAATGACAGAATAACAGCGGTACGAACGTTAAAACTATCTTACAGCTGTGGGTCTTTACTTTGCTGTGTTGGCTGCAGTAGTCTCCGTGTCTAAGGGCCCTCTGAGCTTACTACTATCTCCCCCTGCTGACGGTTGCGGAGCGTCAAACCTCCGAAAATGTTTGAGCACATTTTCTATTCGCCATCATTTATAGTAAAACTGCCAATACTGGACATCTACACAGCTGATTTTCACCTCAGACCTTCTCAGAAGTGGGTTTAGTAATGAAATAATGTACGAAGAGTAACAAACGTTCTGTTGTCGGCCTCTCTCTCAGCTTCTTTCTGCCCCTCGCTTGAATGCCGAAATGAATGCTGGGATATCTCTCCTGTCAAGTTCGCACAAGTTACCAACAGATGCATCCTCGGTAACATTTTTTGCCAAAATGCAAACTTGTGTATTGGGACAGTACTTGGGCCCCAAAAGATGACATTTCACAAGAACGCAAGAACAAAAGTACAGATAAGAACACAGACTGAGAAAGACCCAAGATGATGAAAACCAACAAACAGGAAGTGGTTGCAGACAAAAAACACTTAATTGCAGGAGCTGAGCGTGACATTTCTATTTTTCTGTATGTTCAACATCTTGGATCATGTGCAAAATGAGGCAATTATTGATGATTGATTTATTCATGAGGGTGATTCATCACTAATTCTCTCTTAAAAGAGGATGGAAGCATGGCGGTGCAATATCATAAACTTCATTCATTTTAACTGAAACATCAGGAAGAGCAAATGTCCTTGGTGCCACTCAGTCTGTGTGTCATATCACCATAAGTCTTTGAAGATTCAGCACCAGGCAGGTATGTGCTTTGCACAGCAAGCAGGACATACCTGCCCACCTCATCTGAGTGTGAGAGGGGTTTTCTGTTAATGATACTGACTGCAATATTCCGTGGGAAAACAGTCTCTCATTGGTACAGTAAACCCAGAAAAAACATGTCAGTCACCACCCCCCTTAAAGCTGCCGTTGCATTGAACAGTTGAATATACAATGAAAAACCATCCGCTCTGCTGCTCGTATCACTCCTCTAAACCCCTCCCATCAAACCCACAAGTTCGTATAGAGGCAGAAGGAGCCGGTTGCCTTCATCCCACGTAGGGCCAAGACCCCGGTCGGACTCACTTCAACTCGTCTTCTTTAATTTAATTTAAGGTACTTTATTGTCACCTATATGTTGCAAAATTCATTTGCATTTAACCCATCCCTCAAAGGAGCAGCGCCCGGGGACCAACTCCAGATCTATGTCAGTCTCTGGTCAATGGAATTAACTGAAGAAACTTAACATGTTTGTGATGGTTGAGGACACCTGAGCACAGGAAACCCACACAGACAAAGGGAGAACATGCAAACTCCATACAAAAAGGCCAGGACCACTGGGGTTTGAACCCACAACCTTCTCGCTGTGAGACAACATGCTGCCCCTTCAGTCGTTTTGTGGCCCAGGGCATATGGCCCCTGGCTTCAGAGGAAGCTACGACAACTTCTTCCAGGATGAGAGGCTAGAACACAACTCCCCCCCTCAAGTTATTCCCCACTGTTTGTCATGATTTATCTTTGCCACTCATTGATACAAACGCCATGGAATCAAACACACGACGGCTCTACAAGAAAAGTGCAATGAGACTTTTTGTTGGCTCTATATAAATAAAACTCAATTGAATTGAAATGGGAGAAGTGGAGTTTTTTTGCAAACGGCATTAGGAGCAGTAGGAGTAGCCAGAGGAACCTGACTTTTTTAACAGATTCCCTGGAAAACTTTTATACATATACATTGATCAACAAATTTGAACACTATTTAAGGTTGTAATGCTTCCATTTATATGGCTGATAGTTCACTAACACAAAAGCCAAGAATGTGAGAGCTTTTGTGACGTCAAACTTTACAATGCGAGCACATGGACTTTTCCTGTATTCTTTCATTTTTGGCACTCTAAAATATAAGTGCAGGATAATTGCAGCATTTGTTTTAGTAGATAAAGTGCAGTAACGAAGCTTTAATTAATGAGCGTAATTTTGACATAATGTGTCAGGAAACCTTGAAAATGCAAAATGTAAGATATGACCAGAATTTTAGTAAAAAATCAAAAGATTGTGACCAACTGAAACAACAGCTTTAAGTACTCCTTAGTCAAAACCACCAAATCACCTCCAGTAACAGCAGGAGATGATGAGATCAACAGATTATTAAAGCTTTCAAGGATGTCAGCAACATTAGCTTTTTCATCTAAGCATTAATCTATCGAACATCAATATAAATCAAGGTACAATATACATTAAGTTAAGTTAATCTTACTAGAGATGGAAAGAAAAAAACAAACCAAAAAACCTAGTGTTCCTTCCACCCACTCCAACTTGGTATGGTCCAGAGTGCCGGCACCTGATGGAGCATCATCCTCATGCAGGATGTGAACTAAGGAGAAAACAGTGATGAGGCATCAAAGCAAACAAAAAACTAAATAAACAAATTCTTGAGTGAAAATATGCAAATGACGTAAAAACAAATGTAGCATGATTTGCTTTTACTAGCCAATAATGAGTCAAAGCAGGGGCAGCCAGCTACATTACCATGGTACAATGTTCATACCGTCAGTTTAGATTTGTTGTGATTTTACCAATACTCAGGTACACAGCTTTTTCAGTTTCAGTTGCTGTAACTTACTTGACCCTCATAATACAGTGAGGGAGGAAATTATTTGATCCCCTGCTGATTTTATATGTTTGCCCACTGAAAAAGAAATGATCAGTCTATAATTTTATTGGTAGGTTTATTTCAACAGTGAGACAGAACAACAACGAGCCTTATTCTTTCAGCTCAGCTGTGTGTCTGCGTTTCCACATTAAAAGACTAGTTCTCCCTCACTTAAAAAAACTTGTCGCCACTTCAAAAATGAGATTCATTTATTTAACACACTCAAAAGTGTCCAAACATTGTTCTAAATTAACTTCATAAAGCAATGAAATGGAAAAATCCCTTCATGCCATAAAATGAGCTCAAATAATGTTTTAAAGACTGAATCTCAACTTAGGCTGCTGAAAACTCACCGTCCCACCTTTTGCGATGGACGCATTTAACATGAGTACAGTCTCTGTAGTCGGCCTAAGAAAGCTATACTATCCTAAATAAACAGCCTACGTTCATATTAAAATTTAGTATTTCAATATCTCTACCAAACTGCTCATAATATTCAGCCTCACATAAGGCAAATATTTATTTTAACGGCTGCGTCAGGCTGTGTGAAACGGACTGGGAGCAAATAAAAAATATTAAAGACATTTAAAGGCAGTAAGTAGGCTGATCCTGCTGTACTGTAAAAACCTGTAGGCAACATTAGCCTGAGGCTTTTAATCAGTCTCTGTAGGATCGCCATAGTCAAGAGTTTCTCCACATCACCGCTGCAAACAGAAAGCAACAGTGGGATTTCCTACAGATGGTGATGTCATTTTCCAGAGAGCTGATTGGTCAGGATGCAGCGTTTTCACAGAGTTATTCTCTTTTCTGAAACATAACCTGCTCCGGAGCAGGTTAGCCGTTCAGCATAAGTTACCATGGAGATCTACCCCGGTAAAAAGTGAACCATCGTCGTGGTACTGAAAACCCAGGGTTAACCCCGAAGTTTCCTGGATAAGCTCAAATCCTGCTTCGTGGTGCAGGCCTCTGGTGTGGAAAAAAATAAAATAAAAAACAACTAAAAAATCGCATTGATCATAAAAAAATTAAAGGGGCTGTATGGAGTTTCCAGCGGCCACTAGCAGTGTGGTTTTAAGTTTGCAACCAGGTGTGTGCTCGTACATGTGCTCGCTTGAACTCATGAGCGAGCAGAACCCGAAACACAACTGCTTTCATACAGAAATCCTGCGATAAACGCAGGAACAGCAGCATGCAGGCTGTGGCTCTTCACTCAGACATGTCAGGCTCTGTTACTTCAATGTTGCCGTCTCAGAGGCGGATCAACACCGGCGCCGTAACATTACTTCATTCAGCGCAGCGAGACAGCGGCATATCGGCAAAGTACTCCCGAAAAAAGGCAAAGTGACAGCGACTACAGACAGACAGAGCTCAGAACTCAGGTAAACTCCCACTGCAACGTTACAGTAATAGTTTTATCAGCTTGATGTTGAACTAATCCGCTCTCGTTACATGATCACGGTACATTTACTGCATTTAGCCGACGTACTACATCGTTAGCTCGCCTGCTGCTGTCAGTAGCTATCTTTACTATCTGTGAATCTGTCACCGGAGGCTCAGCAATGTCAGCACAGCTACTGTACATGTATTGGATGATAATGAAACGGGTAGCGAGCTGGACTGAATATTTTAAGATTGTGTCACACTTTATAAGAGTCAGACCGCAGTAAGTAAATTTACTGTAACTAGTGTTAGTGGATGGCTCTTCTTCCTCTGGGTTGTATATTATGTGGGTCACGTTAGTTACAGTGACTGAGAGGTGGAGCAGCTGTGTATCCATCAGTAAAAGGCAGTAAATCAAAATTGAATGTTACGAAGCAAACAGCGGCGGGTCCGAGCTACTGTAGCGTTACCTAGCTGCTCGTGGCTACATAACTATGGGATAGTAGACAAACCGATCCACATTAGCTTTTTATCGTTACATCATTTCTTGCAGGCTTTGACACTTTGACAGTGTGGTACAGAGGAAAGTAACATGGGTCGCACTGGTTGGTGAAGTTACGTTAATGTGAAAGCTATAACTTTGCACCGGACAACATTAGCAACTGCTCGGCGTTAGCCGGCGAGCTAATGCTATCTAACTTGAGCCAACTGAAGCACAAAATCAAAATATCCGATTCACATTTGGCCCGACGAGCTTCAGCAGATAAAACTATTTTGTTTTTAATCCTTATGTTGAGTTGATGTTAGAGTCTGTGTTGTGCTGGGAGCAGGTCTTTCTTAGTGTTAGCAGGCTCCATGTCGTAAGTTGCAGTGTCATCACTGCTGAGTGCGAAGTCTCGGGAGCGCGCATGCAGGTGTCAGTCACTGGATTTCGCGGAAAATCCAACTCGGAGACTTCCAATAGGAATAGGAATATCTGCCTTCTGAGTTAATATCAAAACCCGGCAGGTGGATCATTTTATTATCAGATTACAACCCCTTCACACACAGGCAATGAAAAAAGGATTCATTTTAGTAGAAAAACTCCATACAGCCCCTTTAAAAGTTAAAAAAAGAAAGTTGTTGAGTATGAACCTTTGTTCATTAAAATTTACTTCATAATTGCAACCGCATGTGTTGTATTCATTGTTGCAAAACTTGTTCTGTATATAGTTTGTTTGTTATCTTGATCAAAACCATTGATCTGAAGCTCAATGCTGATGCTGTCATGTAAATAGTTTTCTAATCAGTAGGGCTGGTCCGAATACCATTTTTTGAGCTTCGAAGCTTCGGTAGTAATGAACATCGAATATTCGAAGCTTCGAAAAAATCAATTTGTATAATTTATATTTAAATTTTCGAAGCTGCACAATCTCTTTAGGCTGCATGTCTGTTTGTGTTAAAAAGGCCATCTGTTGCTGGGAGGCTGTAGGGCATGAATATACAGTCACTGGCCAGTAGGGGCTCACACGCTCTATACGCTTATATCACGGCGGCCGCCATTTTGAAATTTCGTGATCGAAAACGAGGCTGCGGTGGGACGAAACCGGAAGTGTTCTAGGAGCGACGCTTACGTGTACCAGAAAAGTCAATCGAGCGAGTCATGCTAGCATGGCATATTGTTGTGTACCTGGTTGTACATCTTATCAACGAAGAGAATCTGATCAAGGTCTGTCTTTTCATCGATTCCCGAGTAAACCGGAAACCCGTCGCCAGTGGATTGCCAAGATTAGGAGAGACGTTGGACCTTATTTTCAGGTAATGTTACAAGCTAGCTAAACTAGCATTAAAGTTAGCTTAACGAGATAACCCCTAGCATTTCGTGAGATTAATTTACAAGTCTAATTTACACTCATGTTATTACATCACTTATCTTAGATCACAGACAACACAAGAGTGTGCTCCAAACACTTTCCCAAGGAGAGCATAATTAGATCGCTCACCGGGTTGAACAAGCTGAAAAACGGGAGTGTGCCGTCCTTATTTTCATGGTGTCAGTCCAAGACCAGAAGACCAATTCAGCGCATCCAGAGGTAACGTTAACTGTCAAATAACCAAATAATTCGCTCTTCTTTTAACATATATTCGAAATAAACATAATGTCTGTGTAGGGATCTTGTAGGGAACCATTGTAAGTTGCAGTTATGTTTTTCAACCTTAGATATAACGTTATAGATATGAACTGCTTAAGATTATTGAACTAAGGTCATCAAGATGAATGGGAATGTTTTGCCATGATTTTGTAGTGTGACTGGTAACTTTGAGGAAGAAGAAGATGTGGACATTTCAAATCTGCATGAGGAAGCAAAGTGAGTTACCAGCTATGTCAAGTGATGCTTCTAGTAATTGCAGTCATCAATAAATCTATTACATATCTTAATAAATTGCGTCTTACCTGTTAAATGTAAAAATGAATAAATTAAAGATGATAGACTAAGCTCTTTACATGTTGCTTTATTAAACTGTTTTAACAGCCATAACACTGAGACAAATTGATGTGCCTTTCACTTAGTCTAGATGGTAAAGTCTATCCTTACTCAAAACTTTTTAGAGTAGTGAGTGTGGCAATAGTTTATGTACGTTCTTGTGCTTATTGGCTCAAAAAGCAAAAACAGCTATTCTATGTTTTTAAGGACAATTTTTGTATTTGTTTTTAGTAAATGTTTTATTAATGTTAATTTTATTATTATAAAATACTGTATATTTGTAAAGTTTCACTCTTTTACAAAAACTTTGCTTTGTTAAAAAATTTGTAATCCCACTTTCTTTTGTCTTTTCTTTAACACACAGTTCTACGCAGGTTTCGGAGGCACTTTGTGATCATGACTATTGGGGGGAGACTCTATCTGCAGAAGAACAGCTTGAAGCAGCACATAGGGAGATTGCTCGTCTGGAGGAAGAAAATCAGAACCTGAGAAGTGAGCAGTTTCATCTCCGACGCTTTCAGTGTGAGCCCAAATTGATCATGTTTTATACTGGATTTAAGAATTATGACACCCTCAAAGCAGTCTTCCTAGCTCTAAAACCTACAGCTGAGTCAATGGTTAGATGGAGTCAAATGCAAAGGCTAAATCGAACAGAAGAACACACAGTGAAAGCTAGCTTCCATGCACAACACCTATGCCTCTTTGACCAGTTCTTCCTCTTCCTTTGTCGTGTCCGACAGGGATTTTTTGCTGTGGATTTAGCTGTTCGGTTTAATGTGTCACAAGCCACTGTCAGCAGGACATGCATAACATGGGGCAACTACCTGTTCTTCATGCTAGGCACACTCTCAATATGGCCAAGTAGGCAGGCTATAGATGAACTGATGCCAGAAATCTTCAGAAACACATTCCCCAAAGCACGAGTGGTGCTAGACTGTACAGAGATCCACATCCAAACTGCAAGCTCAAAAGTCCTGAACACAGTCACATACTCCCATTACAAAGGTACCACAACGCTAAAGTCACTGATTGGCATTACTCCTTCTGGGTCAATTAGCCTAGTCAGCAACTTGTACACAGGGTCAATCTCAGACAAGGAAATCACCAAAGAATCAGGCATACTGAGCCTCCTGGAACCAGGCGATGAAGTCATTGCAGATAAGGGGTTTCTGATAAAAGACCTCCTCGCTGACATAAATGTAAAACTAGTAATCCCAACTTTCTTGGGGCCAAGTGGGCAGTTCAGTAAAGAGGAAATTTCTTACACACAAGAGATCGCCCGCCTGAGGATCCATGTAGAGAGGGCAATCAGACGCATCAAAGAATACCACATATTTGACGGCGTCATGCCCCTTTCACTGTGTGGTTCAGTTAACCAGCTATGGACTGTTTGTGCTCTACTTACCAACTTTCAGGGACCTCTCTTTTAATCCTGTGTATCATCTATTTAAAGAGTTACCCAAAAACTCATTCTGCAGTTTCTAAACAATGTACATACTTCATGACTACAATGACTGTTAACACAAAATTTCAGATGTTTATAAATGATAGTCTATTTCGGTTAAAAGCAAAAAACTGTCCATTTTTCAAGAGTGTTCCCGGAAAACCTGACATGTAAATATTCCTTATCATTGTTCTTAACACATTGATGCAGCAGCCCCTTCCATTTTACTGCATAGCTGTCTTTTGCTTTTCACTGAAATGCATTCATAAATGTCTTAAGGCTATGCTTAAAACTACAGTAGTAAAAAAGAATGACGGAAAAATGAAATAACTGATGTGACCATTTGGCATATCAAAAGGATAAGTGTGTTGCTATTCCATAAGAAAAAAAACATGACTGATTTAGATAAATCCAACTAAGTAAATGTCTGTCTCTTTCCTGCCTAAAAACAAAATTCCCCAGCAAATGCACAATTTCCTCCACAAAAAAAACTAGTGACAAACTGTTTAAAGAAATGATTTAGTGTTTTTAATGAGAAATTTTATATATATATATTACTAAAACTTAAACATTGAGACAATGCTGGTTTTGGTCATTTAATGAAATGCTGACAGCAAGAAAATTGTACACTAACGTTCAAAAGTTTGGGGTCTCTAAGAAATGTCCCTTGTTGTCAAAAGAAAATTGAAACAATTGTCCAGTAAAAAAAACAAACTTGATCATAAATACAGCATGTACATAGTTCATGTTGTAAATGACTGTTGTTGCTGCAAGTGGCGTGGAATATATACAGAGGCCCATTATCAGCAACCATCAGCCCGGTGCTCCAATGGCTCTCTTTGTTTGCTAATCTTAAGTTTACCATTTAAAAAGGCTAATTGATCTTTAGAAAACCCTGGTAGCTCAGCTTACAAAATGTTGTGCTGATTAAAGCAGCAATAAAACTGTCCTTCCTTAGACTAGTTTAGTATCTGGAGCATCAGCAGCTGTGGGTTCCATTACAAGCTCAAAACGGTCAGAAACAAATAACTTTCTTCTGAAACTTTCTTCAGTCTGTCGTCCTCCCCTAGACATGAAGCTGTTCCATGGGAGGAACTGCCAAGAAAAAGATCTGGGACAATGCCGTGTACCACTCCCTTCACAGAACAGTGCAGACTGGCTCTAACCAGACCAAAAGGATGACTGGGAGGCCCCGGTGGACAACTGAGCAAGAGGACAAACACAGAGGTCTAATCTGAGAGACAGGTACCTCACAGGTCCTCGGATGGCAGCGTCATTGGATAGTACCCAGAATACACCAGCCTCATCGTCAACAGTGAAGTGGCAACTTCTCGATGCCGGTCTTCTAAGCAGAGTTGCAAAGAAGACCAACATCCAGAAGTCACCACTTCTCCTCCACCACTTCTGAGGTGGAGGAGAAGTGGTGACTTAAGTGGTGACTTAAGTTGTCTTAACATTACAGAAAATGTAAATAACTTGTGGTTTATCTATGAATGTTGCTTCCTATGCATGTTCCTGTGGTGTTCTCATCTGCACAGGGCAGGCAGAAAATACTCAAAAAAGAATGTGTCGAGCTTTGTTTTCATAGACTCCCATTTCACTGCATCAAAGTGGATCCGCTCTAGATGGTACTCGTTGGTGCAATGGACAAAAAAATCACACCACATCATCCCTGTGATGCCCATCTGCCCCATTACCTGGCAGTAGTACTCATGGTTGGGTTTAAGGGCAAGAGCACCATCTGGCCCAGCAGAAAGGTATTTGCACTCAACCAAACTGTCCACATCTGGACACTTAATCTCCAGAACCCCCTGAAGAACCCCAGCGCTGTCAACAACCTTACGATCCGGTGAGGCACCTAAATGGGTGGCATGAGGATTTATGACAAAGCCACAAGGTAATGTGGAATTACCCGTTACCTGTTCATATTGTGCCGCTGCAATGGGCTCCATGTCTAGCCCCCTTTTCATTGCCCTTGTCTGCACCGCCCGCTTCTGTCTTTGCATATTCGCTGCTAAACTGTCAAAGTCTGCAATCCTTGAAACTATCCTTTTGAACACAGATGAAGTCAGGCGCTGGGAGCGTACACGATGCCAGGTCTTGTTTGTGCTCTGCTCCCTTGTTTCCATCTCCAGTGATTCTGCATCAGAGAGGTGGCCACAGTGGTAATTGCTCTTGTTTTCATTTAGGGCAGTGGAATATTTACATGTCTGTGGTGGCAGAGGAAACGGTGGGTGATGGTCAGTGGTTGGGGTGGTGGGCAGGGTGAGCGCCTGGTAGGTCAAAACTGATCCTTTGGGTAGGTCTCCAAACTGTGTTGCAACTTTGTCGACTGGATGCCTGTTTGATGCTTGGAGTACATGATACATTTGACAATTGCTTCCAATATCAGCAAGATTCTTTTGAAGATCTCGAGCAAACTGATCACTTGGTATGGGGACTGGAACAGGGCAATAGAGGTTGGGAATGACACCATCACAACATCTTTTAAATTTCTTTGGGAGTGGATTTGCTGTGGGTGGCTTTAATTTCGAGACTTTTATTGTATTAATAGGTTTTGGGTTGAGGCCTAATGTACGGGGAGGAACATGCCATGTCTGGGGCAGTGAGGTTTTGCTAATAATAGGAGGGACAGATTTGCAGTCTATCTTAAGAAAATGTGCAAGAGTATACAGTAGCCCAACTTGATGATTGCAGTGACCCTGGCCAGCTTTGCAATTGCACTTTGACTGCCCAATGAAGGGGCCTTCAGATGGAAACTCCACCTAGTGAAAGAAAGAAAAACAGGTAAACAAACCATAAAATGTTTTTTAGGTAAGTTACATCCTTAAGCTTTAGAATACTTATATAACTATGGGTTCAAGAAATTAATGAAGGAACATCCCTTTCTCTAAACTAAATAATATATAAATATTATACATGCTTCTTATTAAATATTCCTGAGTATACCTGGGGGGTAATGGCGGCTGCTAGCGTGAGTGGTTTGGGAGGCTCCACTCACGAGCGCAAATCAGGACTTATTGCCGCGTATACAGTCCCCAAACAATGTGCAATTGGTATTTTAAAGTTTTGGCTTAATGCTTTTTTATATTATAACAACAAATGCTTTCTCAAACAAAAGAGAAACTGCAAACATGAGTACGATAACCGTTTGGTAGTCTTAGCTACCTGTTGCATCTTGGTGCTTATGTCTGCTCTGTTCACATGCGATGTACCAACAAAAGCGGATAAAAACACTAACCGTGCTGCCGCTGCCGATCAAGATCCATTTGGCATCTGGGGTGAGAAAACCAAACTATATTTCTTTGGTTTTGGCTATGCTACCATCTTCTCCCATACATCTGCTGCGAATGAAGTACCGGCATCTAAAAGACTGAACCAACGCAACCGCACGAGTAATCAGAGGCATACTCCTTCAAGAGTAATTAAAACTCTAATGTTGTTGCTGCTTCTATCGGGAGACGTACATCTAAATCCCGGGCCTCTACGTAATGCTGATATACCCCAAAACATCGTTGAACAGCAGTACCAAGCCAACGATTCATTTCCGGGAGTAATTATGACAACAAATGTACTCTCTCTGGCTAAAAAAGAGGGTGAAGTGGGTCACGTCTCACAGGTGGATGCTCTGGGTGGCGTGTTCCTTCCTGCTGCCGAGTCCGTTTGGGCGTCTGGAGATCTGGGTGCATTCGCCGGCGAGAGGGATGGGGCGGTTGCTGACGCTGCCGTGCTGGGGCCGCAGCGGATCGCGGGACCTTGATCGCGGTGGGGAGCGGAGTGTTGGAGCGCACCATCCGGTTCCAGCAGCGGAGTCTCGAGCGCCGGTGTCTGTGGCCGGGTTCGAAGCGGTGCGGTGGGTTTCGATCTACACGAAGCATGTATCTCAATGGATGACGAATGTAAACAAGGACGGCAACACATAAGGTCCAAAATTCCAAATCGGGCAGCTCAAGCAGAAAGAGCTGAAGATTTTTCAAACTGTAAATCATGCACAGATTATCTGGAATCCCCAAACCAAACCAAAGGGGATGTTAGGAGGGCACATTAATATAAGAAGTATTTTACCAAAAATAGATCAAATTAATAGTTTGTTAACTGACTCTAACTTGGATTATTTGTGCGTGACTGAAAGTTGGTTGAACCCATCCACTCCTACAGAACTAATCAACATACCTGGCTTCAAGTGTTACAGGAGAGATAGGGATAAAGGGAGGGTGGCGGGGTTCTAGTGTACATTAAAGAAACATTTAAGTGTGAGCAAGTTGAATGTGATGTGAAACTGGAATGCCTGGGGCTAAATGTAATTTTATCTCCAACAATGAAATTTAAATTAATTGTCATTTATAACCCACCTTCACATGGTGCAAATTTTGATGATGATTTTAAGAGTTTTATAATGAATATTGACAATCGTACTGAATGTATAATTATGGGTGATTTTAATATAAACTGGCAGGAGAAAAACAACAGCAGAACAAAGCTGAAAGCACTGATGGATAAGTTCAAATATAAACAAATGATAAACAAACCTACTAGAATTACCAAACACAGCGCAACATTGATTGATTTAATTTTCAGTAAATAGACCAGAAAGAATAACTAAAACTTATAACTTAATTACAGGGCTTACCGATCATAACATGACATTAGTTGTCAGAAAGTTAACTAAAAGCGTTTTATTAACCATAATAAAGCAGTGAATAAAATGAAAACAACAGGTATTCCTAAAGCAAAAATGAATTCCTTTGAAAATGAGTTAAACCAAACTAATTGGAATAGAATTATCACAGAGACTGATTTAAATCTGAGTGCATCTAATTTTGTCACTAAAATTAATGATGTAATAAATAAGTATACAGAAACCTGGACAAGAAAACCAAGAAAGTATTCTCTTCCGTGGTTTAATAACGACATTCGGTTAATGGCTAAAAATCGTGATCTTGCACTTAAAAGTCTTTAAAATCTAGGAATAATACTGACCATCTAATTTTCACTGGTCTCAGAAATAAAGTTATAAGTGAGCTACATAAAGCAAAAACAAAATATTTTATACAAATGATAGAAGAAGCAAATGGAAATAGTTCCAAATTATGGCATCATATAAACAAATTGACAAATCCTAATAAGAAAAAACATCAAATGATAGATTGCCTTAAAATTGATGATGATTACGTCAATGACAACCAGTTAATTGCTAACGAGTTAAACAAATTCTTTGTAGAATCAGTCTACGATCTAGAGAAATCTTTTAAGGGCAGATTACCTTTTGAGAACAAAGTTCAGTTTAGCAGTATAGATGCTTTTAAAATCAGAGGAGTCTCGCGATGACGAAGTAAAGAAAACTATTGTTAAAATGAAAGATTCTACATCAAGAGACATGCATAATCTTAATGTAACTCTAATTAAAAAACACATAAACAGTTTACTTGATCCTATCACTCACCTTGTAAACCTGTCAATACAAACAAACACTTTCCCACAGAGCTGGAAGATTGCTGTAATTACTCCAATTTATAAGTCAGGCGATAAAGATCAAGCCTGCAATTACAGGCCTATTTCCATCCTCCCTGTTGTTTCCAAAGTGCTGGAAAAAATAGTGGCAGAGCAATTAATAGAACATCTGGAAAATAACCAATTGTTGAATCCTCAGCAGTTTGGGTTTAGAAAAAAATACAGCACAGAAACCGCCAACTGTTTTTTGTTGGAACAGATCAAAGGCTCATTGGATAAAGGGAATGTTGTTGGTGCTGTGTTTTTAGATCTGAAGAAGGCCTTCGACACAGTAGACCACTGTATCTTATTGGAGAAATTGCAGCAATTTCAATTTTCTAATGCAGCCCTGTTATGGTTTAAGTCCTACCTGGAGGGTAGAGAACAATGTGTGAAAGTAGGATCAGTTAAATCCAATCTGAGTCCAAATGACTTAGGAGTTCCCCAAGGGTCAGTTCTAGGACCGCTGTTGTTTTCAATGTATATAAATGATCTCCCAGATTGTTGTCAAGATGTAAACTGTCAGCTTTATGCTGACGACACCGTTATTCATGTGTCAGCAAAAACAACTGCATTGGCTGGGCAGAAGTTAACACAGGCCTTACATAATATATCGAAATGGCTTCAACTGTCTCATTTAACTTTAAATGTTCAGAAAACCTTTTCCATGTGTTTTTCTATCAACCGGAGGTCTCCTGACAGCATCTTTGCAGTGCACTTAGACCATGAAGCCATCTCTGAGGTTCATGAAACGAAATACTTGGGCATAATCTTGGACAGACACCTGAAGTTTCAAAGTCATGTAAGCCATGTTTGTAGGAAAGTCAAATCAAATCTAAACTGCTTTCGTTTTATCAGAAGAGAGTTGCCACACCATGCGGCTTTATTATTTATGCATGCAATGGTTTTTTCACATTTTTCATATTGTATCACAGCATGGTCACAGACATCAGCGTCCACTCTGAAACCAGTCATTTCTCTATACAAACAGGCAATTAAGATATTTGACAAAAACCCATGATGTATCATCATTGTGATATTATACAAAAGCATAAGCTTTTTACTTTTGAAAATTTTGTAAATTTTAGTATTTTGAAATTGACTTTTAAATGTTTGAACAACTGTGTTTCACCACTGTTCTCTGGCCTCATAGTGAGGCGTCAGGGCTCTTTAAGACCTTCCACCAGAGCCGCAGTTAGTGGGGATTGTGTTCTACCGAAGTTCAGAAAATCTTTTGGTCAGTCTAGCTTCTCCTTTAGAGGGGCTACACTATGGAACTCTCTCCCAATTGGACTCAAACTGCAGAGAAATATTAACATCTTTACCAGAGACCTTAAACAGTGGCTGAAATCGGGCCAAAGTTGTTCACATGTGTAAATGTTTTTTGGTCTTGTTTAAAAATGTTTTTATCTATAGTAAAAGCCCCTATGGACAGGTGTTGAAAATTAGCACATGTGCTATTACACTTTAAACAATGCATCTGGTTTGTCCAATGTTATTGTTATGTCCATATTAAATAAATAAATAAATGAAAAAAATGAAATGAAAATAAATTAGATCATCATGGAAGTGTTATCTTTCAAACTAGGGTGCCACTCCTTTCAAACTCTGGAAATGGCTATTTCAATGCTGAGTCTGTTCATTTGTTTTGTTTTTAAAAACTTAATACTCAATAATAGTACATTTGTAAGCTCCTTCCATGATGTTTTTTTTTAACTCAAACTGAAAAATAATGCTTGAACTTGCAAAGCAAATTCAACACAGTATACAAGCTTTTGTGGAATCGTGGATTTTCAGTAGAGAGGATATATAACCAACCAGCCCCCTGCAACAATTCCTCACAGTGGTGATGTGAAAACCCATGATCCGTTTGAGCTTTAAACACCTGACCCTGCTGGGATTGCTCATACCCCATCAATTGACTGTGCAGGCCACTGTGCATTGTATGATATAGGTTTGGTCATATCTGCTTACCTAGCTGAGTGTATTATTGCTTTTGTATGGTGCCCAGCAGGGAAAGGTGATACTGTTTTTAAGCAAATTCGTGCGAACTGAACAGGATAAACTTTAACTTTAATACTTATTGTCTACTAATGTTACCCAAATACCTGTATATTGTAAGGAGTGTCATTTTTTCTCAATGAGCGAAATGACTTGGCCCTCACAACACAGCCTGTCTCGCTCGTCCTGACTGAAAAATCATTTAACATTAGCTTGAAGCTGGATGACCCTTGTTGTCACAATTATAACTAACGTTCGTTTACACAAAATGTAATGCCACCATGACAAAATACAGCACAATTAAGTTATCAACATATTTTAAATGTACCATTAGTGTATCGCAATTAGATAGACAATTAAATTACATTTAGTTATGACTTACGTTAGGGCTAACCGTTTTTTGACATTTGTCGGCTAACTAGCGTTAGCACACACAGCCTATGACCAGCAAAATTGTTAACTTACCTTCAATATCAGTAATGTAGCCCTCTATCCAGTTGCTGTATCCTTTCAACAATACTGCTCGTGGTGTTCGACATCCCTCCTCGGCCCACTTTTCAACGTGGTTCATCGTGAACCGTGGCAATAAGTCGAGGTTTGTGGTCCAAGCCATTATTGTTTTGCTGTTAGACCGCAGTTCCGGGTTTCCGCTTGCGGCGCCTCCCACCGCAGCCTCGTTTTCGATTTCAAAATGGCGGCCGCGTGAAATAAGGGAATTCTGCCCAGCAACACGAAAAGTGAGAGGCCAGTTTGTCTGCAGCGAGGAGAATACGGAGAAACTTCACACCGCTGTTCGGTGTTAGTCTTGGTTCGGTTGTGATTTGTGCGTTCATAAAACCGTAAGTTTCTGTTTTGTTGCTGTATTTACTTAGCCTGTTTCTTGGGCATTTTTTAAGTCATGTATAATCTGTAGCAGACAAGCGAATGAGAAGTGTTATTTGCCATCATTGCAGTAGAAAGTACGTACATACGGTAGGATTACACAGTGTTTCTTTTGTCTTTTGTCTTTAGATGTTATGCTTTAAAGATAATTATTATTTACATATTATTTGTATTCTGTTTATGGTTTCAGAAACCACAAATCTCCTCAATGCCAATAGATAAGACTGTATGCACCTTAAGGAGAAAATAAAGGAAACGCTCATTGCAACAAAGCCTGGTTATTGGAGCCGCTCTCTGTAAAGGCAAACCCAGAGTCCTGACCCGACTCTCCACAGCGATTTGAATTATCCACCACAACAACACATGCACTATTTTTCAGTTTGCATTTTGATTATTTCCAGAAACCGTTCATCCAAACGGTTTGGGGCAGGTGACGTGACGTCGCGGTAAAATCTCAAAGTCTCCTATATTTCGCAATAGATTGATTTAGATTGATAATAAGGGTAAAAAACGCGTAAAAGGGATAATCCATTTTATTTCTATTATTCTATTTTCCACAATGCAGCTTAACCCAAAATACAAGTTCAGGCATGCACTTCTGTCTGTCGATACAAACTCCGCCGTTCTGCGCTCTTTTGAATACTCCCGTTGCAGGAACACTTTCAGTAGTCCAAGAAGTATTATTAAGTAACTATAACGAAGTTATATGTTAAGTATTATTTCACCAGATTTTATAGTGTAAAACATATTATATGCAGGGTGTGCAAAAAAAAAAAAACGAATGTCGAATGTCACATTTTCAAATCGAATACCAACCCACAGAACGAATATTCGAATATTCTAGTCCAGCCCTACTAATCAGCAATAAATATAACAATTTCTGATCAACCCATATCAATTGCCTGCTTAAAATAACATACCGATTAAAGCCCCACCCAATTCAAGACAGCCTGTCCCACTCCCTGGATAAGTCCCGCCCACTTCCGGGTCAGGCCCCGCCCAGTCCGAGTACGAATACAGCTAATTCATATGGTTAACAGATACAGATATAGATACAGATAATGCTGTACTCGCTCATCCCTAATAACAAAAAAAATCTGATAAATGCATGCAAAAAATGTTATAAACTGATTTGCATTTTAATGAGTGAAATAAGTATTTGACCTCTCTGCAAAACATGACTTAGTACTTGATGGCAAAATCATTGTTGGCAATCATAGAGGTCAGATGTTTTTTGTAGTTGGCCACCAGGTTTGCACACATCTAAGGAGCAGTGTTAGGAATAACGCCGTTTAAAAGAACGGCGTTACGTAACGGCGTTATTTTTTCAGTAACGGGGTAATCTAACTAATTACTTTTCCCGTCACAACGGTGTTAACGTTACTGGTCGTTAACTGCGGTGTGTTACTATGTAATAAACTGTGTAATCCGAACGCACCAGCTGGCTCACACAGCTAGTCAGGAGGTGGGTTAATAACGAGGTAATTAGTGCTTGAAGTGGACCGGTACGCTGCGCTCTCCATATCAGGTTCTCTGGACGCAATGTGGCGCACACACACACACACACACACACACACACAGTAACGCAAATAATTACTTTCCCTGGTAATGAGTTACTTTTATTACAGAGTAATTCAGGTACTAACTCAGTTACTTTTTGGAAAAAGTAGTGAGAAACTATAACTAATTACTTTTTTCAAGTAACGTTCCCAACACTGCTAAGGAGGGAAGTCGTCCCACTTCTCTTTGCAGATCTTCTCCAAATCATTCAGGTTTCGAGGCTCACGTTTGGCAACTCAAACCTTCATCTCCCTCCACAGATTTTCTATGGGATTAAGGACTAGAGACTGGATAGGCCACTCCAGGACCTTAAAGTGCTTCTTCTTGAGACATTCCTTTGTTGCCTTTGCCATGTGTTTGGGTCATTGTCACGCTGGAATACCCATCCATGACCCACTCTTAATGCCCTGGCTCAGCAAAGGAGGTTCTCCCCCAAGATTTGATGGAACATGGCTCCGTCCATCATCCCTTTAATGCGGTGAAGTTGTCTTCTCCCCTGAGAAGAAATACACCCCCAAAGAATGATGTTTCCACCTCCATGTTTGACAGTGGGGATGATGTTTTGGGGGGTTATTCCTCCTTCTGCTAACAGGGCGAGTTGAGTTGATGCCAAAGAGCTCGATTTTTGTCTCATATGACCACAATGCTTTCACCCAGTTCTCCTCTGAATCATTTAGATGTTCATTGGCAAAAAAAAGACGGGCCTGTACATGTTTTTGTTGTTTTTTTTTTGATCAGGGGGATTTAGGTCCTTAACGGCAGAATTAATTTCTTTGTGACTATGTTCCCAGCTGCCTTGAAATCATTGACAAGATTTTCCCGTGTTGTTTTGGGCTGATACCTAACAATTCTCATGATCATTGCACCTCCACGAGGTGAGATCTTGCATGGAACCCCAGACCAAGGTAGACTGACAGTACTTTTGTGTGTCTTCCATTCGCTGATAATGGCACCAACTGTTGTCACCTTCTCACCAAGCTGCTTGGCAATGGTCTTGTAGCCCATTCCATATTCCGATCAAAGTGACCAAAATTATCAAGGTTGTCAGTATTATCACGGTCACACTAAAATGCCAGGTTCTTATGATGTAAAATAATGAGACAAAGATAAATCATGTCAGAACTTTTTCTACCGTTAATGTGACCAATAATGTGAACAATTCAATAGAAAAACAAACTGAAATCTTTGTGGGGGGGGGGATGAAAAATAAAAACCTTAAAATAATCTGGTTGCATAAGTGTGCACACCCTTAGACTAATACTTTGTTGAAGCTTTTGATTTTATTACAGCAGTCAGTGTTTTTGGGTAGGAGTCTATTAGCATGGCACATCTTTGAAGTGGCAATATTTGACAAATTATGTTAATTCACAAATATGTTAATTTGAGATATGTTAATTCACAAATGAAAATGCTATGAAAAAATTTTATTTGCACAGTAAGATAACCTGCAATGCAATCTAAATCTAGAAAAGATATCTGCTTTGTCCAAAAAAGTAACTTAAACTAAAAACAATAATAAGCTATAAGCTGATTACTGCATTTTACTCTATTATAATTTTATATTCTGATTATATTTTCACTGGCCACTTGAATTTTGTGTTTCCCTGATAAAAAATATAACTGTATGGTTGTAGTGGGAGTTTACCTGAGTTTCCAGCTTTATGTGTGATGCAGTCTCTTATGTCCATATTTTGTTTTTGACCAACACAGACTGTGCACTCATGAGTTTGAGCAAACCCATTTTATAAGGCTGAACCTAGCCTACTCTGGCAAATTATTTGTTGATTAGTCTGTTGGTCACCAATTTAGTTTGTGACACTTATGGTCTGTGAATGCTAACATGAGTTGAGATGCTTTTAAGCAACATAGATAAAGTGCCTTTGGTATTCACTATTCTGCATTGTAGATTTTATATGTATTGGGATGATTGTTATGTTATATGTATGATGCTTTGGCAATATTGTTCAACAGTCATGCCAATAAAGCAAATTGAATTTAATTGAATTGAATTGATAGGATTTTCGGGAGAATCACACACACTCAAGTTTTTTGTTCTGTTGTCCAGATTGGTTACTATACTGGAGTTTGTTTTGGTGGATTTTGAAGGGAGCTGCCTTTGTCTGTTCTGAGATGTTACATGAGTTGATGTTTTGGGTAAGCATAGTCACGTTTGTTTGTAGGACCCATGCATCCCCTGGTAGGCTGAAGTGGTTGATCTCAATAGGAGACCAAACAATTTCATGTTTTCAATTAGCATGGTGGAGAATATGGTGGAACATCTTTCGTTTTTATATGAGGGGCCGTACAAGCCATAATCTATTCTGGACCTGTCACATACCTTTATTCTCCTTTTACTTACATATATTTTCCCTCACACATTCATACATTTTCACTCACATATTCATACATTTTCACTGTCATATTCATACGTTTTCACTCTCATATTCATACATTTTCAGTTTCACATACACATATTTTCTCGCACAAATTCATATATTTTCAGTTTCACATACATATATTTTCGCTCACACATTCATACATTATCTCTTTTACATACACATATTTTCACTCATATTCATACATTTTCTCTTTCACATATATTTTCACTCACACATTCATACATTTTCACTTTCACTCTCATATTCATACATTTTCACTCATATTCATACATTTTCACTCTCATATTCATACAATATCATTCATTCACATACATTTTCATTCTCATATTCATACATTTTCAGTTTCACATACATATATTTTCACTCACACATTCATACATTATCTCTTTTACATACATATATTTTCACTCTCATATTCATACATTTTCTCTTTCACATACATATATTTTCACTCACACATTCATACATTTTCACTTTCACTCTCATATTCATACATTTTCACTCTCATATTCATACAATATCATTCATTCACATACATTTTCATTCTCATATTCATACATTTTCAGTTTCACATACATATATTTTCACTCACACATTCATACATTATCTCTTTTACATACATATATTTTCACTCTCATATTCATACATTTTCTCTTTCACATACATATATTTTCACTCACACATTCATACATTTTCACTTTCACTCTCATATTCATACATTTTCACTCTCATATTCATACAATATCATTCATTCACATACATATATTTTCATTCTCATTAGGGTTGAGCCGGATACTCGGCTGAAACGAGTATCCGGTACGGATAAAGGATTTTTGCCGAGTACGAGTATCATACGAGTAATACGAGTCAATATCTGTACTCGGATTGAAAAAAAATCGTTATTGCGTAGCTGACTGTGCACACACGCTCTCTCTCTCTCTCTCTCTCTCTCTCTCTCTCTCCCTCTCTCTCTGCCGGTCATCGGAGATTTTTTTAAACTGTCAGCTGCTCTAACCAGTTTTTTTTATTTCACGTATTTCGAGTATTTCGAGTATTTCGAGTATTTCGAGTGTCTGACACTTTCTTGCTGTATTTAAAAAACATAAAGGTAGTTGTAGTATAAATAAATTATTTAAAATAATATTACAAATCAAGCTACACACACACAACCCCCCGCCCTTACTCACTCACACACACACATACCTGTCCTGCTGCACCACGAAGCGGGTTCAACAAACCCAGGATATGTTTTCGTTATCTGGCTTCACTAACCCTAACAACCGCGATCGGCACCACGAAGCTGGTTATCAACTCGGTAAATTAACCCAGGGTTTCCCGATCCAGCCGGGAGCGCGTTCACATAAGCAGCAGATGACCAAACAGACATGAACAGGTCCACTGTCAGCAGAGCGTCATATTTTATGATCGAGGATTAAACTGTAACACTACAGAAATACGACAGTAGCACGGCTGAAACTGACAAATGCAGGGAGACAGAAAATCGCAGACAGTGTGAATGTCTAAATGAACAGGCGTAGTCTATAATAATGCGTTGATAAAAAAATATCAGCTTTCAGCTCGGCTGTGTGTTGGCGTTTCACATTAAAAGACTCGGCCGTTCTCCCTCACTTTAAAAAAAACTTGTTGCCATTTCAAAAATGAGATTAATTTATTTAACACACTCAAAAGTGTTCCAAACATTGTTGTAAATTAACTTCATAAAGCAGTGAAACGAAAAAATCCCTTCTTGCTATAAAATGTGCTCAAATAATGTCTGAAATACTGAATCTGAACATTTTAAAAGTTGCTGAAAACTCACCGTCCCACCTTTTGGGCCCACATCGCAAAAGGTGGGACGGAACATGACTACAGTCTCTGTAGTCGGCCTAAGAAAGCTATACTAACCTAAATAAACAGACTACATTCATATTAAAATTTATTATTTCAATACCAAACTGTTCATCATATTCAGCCTCACATAAGAAAAATAAAATCCATTTATTTTAACGGCTGCGTCAGGCTGTGTGAAACTGACTGAGAGCAAATAAAAAATATTAAAGACATTTAAAGGCAGTAAGTAGGCTGTTCCTGCTGTACTGTAAAAACCTGTAGGCAACATTAGCCTGAGGCTTTAAATCAGTCTCTGTAGGATCCCATAGTCAAGAGTTTCTCCACATCACCGCTGCAAACATAAAGCAGCCTATTGGCTAAAACAGTCTGTGGGATTTCCTACAGATGGTGATGTCATTTTCCAGAGAGCTGATTGGTCAGTAGGCAGCGTTTTCACAGAATTAATCTCTTTTCTGGAAAATAACCTGCTTGGAGCAGGTTAACCGTTCATAAAATAATTTAAAGTTAAAAAAAGAAAGTTATGTTGAGTTTGAAAACTCTTGTTCTCTTGCACAATTTCTGATTAACCCATATCAATTGCATGCTTAAAATAACATACCATTAAAGCCCGCCCATTTCAAGACAACTCGGCCCACTTCCGGGTTAGACCCCGCCCATTTCCGGACCAGGCCCCGCCCAATCCGAGTACAGATACGGATACAGATAATTCATATGGTTAACAGATACAGATAATGCTGTACTCGCTCATCCCTAATTCTCATATTCATACATTTTCAGTTTCACATACATATATTTTCACTCACACATTCATACATCATCTCTTTCACATACATATATTTTCACTCTCATATTCATACATTTTCTCTTTCACATACATATATTTTCACTCATGCTATGCTGTTTTGCCTAAAAATGCTACCATAGTGCAAATCGTTAGACTCGACTCTACTCGGCCCTGCTCCGTTTTCCATTGCAGATTGTACCCAGAGATAGTTCGTAACTTGTCGTCATAGCGATGCCACACACAACTGCCGTGACGTAATGTTCTATGCGACACACACACCAGCGATCCACACAGCTCTTAAAATATATACAGTCTACGGTTAAAACATGTCAATATTCCTCAGAATGTAAAGACAGATAAGCGGTATGAAAACCTTCCAGCTGTGTTTTCCTCTGCCGTTGTTGCTGCAGCGGTCTGTGTGACGGCGGTAGCAGAGGGCTCTGTGAGCGGGTGGCTGGCTGGCCTCACAAGCTCCTCCCGCGGGTCGGCGCAGGCTTCCCTCGCAGCCACTTGCGGAGCTCCTCAACTCCGAAAATATTCATCACATTTTTGTTCCGCCATCACTTCTCGTAAAACTGTCAATAATGGAAATCTACACAGCTGATTTCTCACCTCAAAACTTCTCAGAAGTGGATTTAGTGATGAAATTTCATATGAAAACTGTAAAATACAAAACTTCCTGTTGCTGGCCTCTGTCTGGCACATGCAATGATGATGCAGTGAATATTCTCTCTGACAAATCAGCAGTCTGTTGTGTTTTTCACGTTACATTTTAGTATCCCTCAATTCGCTAAGAACCTCGACTGAGGTGATAATAAAAAAGCACCTGGAAGCAGGTACAGGTACAACATTTCTACAATGGAAACCCAAACAAAAAGGGCCTCCACTCAGACTAGCTTGGTTTGAAGGCGTGCCTGACCCCGCCAGCCGCTTGGTAAGCTTTATGACACGTTTTCATTGTGACGTCACAAGTAAAGGAAGTGAAGGGCTGCACTACAAACGAGCTGTCTTCAGGCAGTTCAGAGCATTCAGAGCTTTTTCTCTTTGCAAACCTGTTACATGCACAAAAAAGATAACTTAATAAAGGAGAGGGAAAAAGCCAAACAGCATAATACCACCTCTTTAATTCTGAAAAACAGCTTGTAACTATAAACAAACTGAACCTGCTCCCGCTGAGTCCTGACTAGTGATGGCATGTTCAAATCTTTTGACAGACTCGTTCATTCAAATCTCGTTCATTAAAATGAACTTATCTTTTTTGTGTCATTTTGTTCATTTGAACTAGGCTGGTTATTGTGGCGCTGCAGTCCTCTAGTGGGTGATACAGCGCCGTTCTCAAACACGGAAGGCTGCCTGGCTTGCTATATTTGACAAAGTATAATGCACAAATTCACCTCTTGATCACTCTCTATCATCATTATATACACCCCCTTGGGCCGACAACCAAATTCAAGCCATGTAACAGAACAAACACAGAAATATGTTGTCTACAGTACACAACCAGATTAGCCATATAAAGGCTTATGTATTTTACTATCTTTATCTCTAACGTGCTCATTCATACAGTAGCCTAACGTCCCTATCCATGAGTTCACTGTAGGACTGCACCAAGTTAGAGATGGTTTATGTGATCATGTTTGCGTGGAGGGGTCGAGGGGAGAGGGATGAGAAGAGCCTCTATAGAGGCTTGCTTGTGGAGCAGCTGATGGATCGTCCCCCCCAAGTTATTGTGATGGGCTGTGATGGGCTTGTTGGATGTCACGGAGATTGTTGCGGATGTAACTGAGGTATGCGTGGGAGGATCATCGGCCGAGGATTTTTATAGTGTGGTCTGGAATGCCTTGGCTGGAAGCGGAGGAAGCAGCTCCGATGCAGAAGGTGTGTCTGGAGTATAGCTCCAGAGAAATGCCAGACTTGGAGAGGACTAAACGATGGTGGTGGAACCAGAATCATATGGTGACTGCGCCTGATTCAGTGGCGAGCAGAGGGTCTTGTGGGGATTAGTTTAGGATCGGTTCGAATGGGCTTAAGTAGGAGTTTAAGTGGAAAATGAATATGGGATGAGAAAGGCCAAACTGGTCTGTTTTGCTCCTTTTGAGATTGAAGCTGAGTGAGTCTGCGGAGTGAACGGCAATGTTGGATAGGCTTGCATACTGGGAAAGGTCGTGGGGAGAGGAGGCGGTGGTGAATTCTGAGCATCGTAGGAAGCAAGGAGGAACAAGAGTGCCGAAGAGGGGGAGAGGGAAAATACCTCCGGCCACTCGGAGGCAAACCACCGGGAGCCGTAATGGACGCCAAACCAGGTGGATGGAGCAGCATCCGTGTAGAGGTCGATGTCCTCTGGGTGGGTGATGTGGGCATTGTAAAAGAAGGAGATGCCATTCCATGACGACAGGAAGTCCCTACACAACCTGAGCTCCATTTTGCAAGCGTAGTCAATAGTGACGAAGCCGGTGGGAGAGGAAGGAACGACCCTGTGGGATGATGCGAATGGCAAAGTTGAGGTGACCGAGAAGTGAGAGGAGCTGGCGCTTTGTGCATCTGGTGGCAAAGAGGTAGTTGGAGATTATGCGTTGGAGTTTATTGGTAGGAAGGGAGGCTTGGAGGGATATGGAGTCCAGGGTGTATAAGGAGCCTTTCCAAGAGACGCCAAACAAATGCCAGAAATCAGGGTAAGTTGGACAAGATATGGGCAAGATCTTGAAGGTGCTGGTTATGTCGGCCTTGGCTAACCATGCGCCGGGGCCGGCGAGGCGAATAAGGTTGATGGCCTGAGCGAAGGTAGCGTAGTGGATGGAAAAATCCTGGCTGGGTTAAGCTGTTGATGCTAGGTGTGGAGGCGCCATGGGGGGAAGATAGAGCTATGATGAATCTATTTTTGCCGGAGTACTTGCGGGAGGCGATGCCGAAGGGGGTAATCCGGTGGACAGGGAAGGGAGAATTGGTGAAGGGTCCGATCATGAACCCATCTGACACCTCCTTGGCTAGGAGCTCGATGTCGGGTTCGGCTAAGGCGGACTGGAGGTTGTGGCAAGAGAAGGAATGGTCAGAGAAAACCTTGATGCCTGGATGGAAGCCGCAAGTGAAACCATTGATGAGGAAGTTGACAAACTGGTGGTCAGGGTGGTTCGCCAATGCGAGGGCGAGGGCGGGGACATTTATGGGTGTTTTTAATGTAAATGTAAATGCTCTGTACTTGTATAGCGCCTTTCTAGTCTTTTCGACTACTCAAAGCGCTTTTACACACTACATCTGCATTCACCATTCACACACACATTCACTCACTGAGCCTAAGCGCTCGAACGGAACTAACATTCACACACATTCATACACTGGCGGAACAGCCGCCAGGGGCAATTCGGGGTTCAGTGTCTTGCCCAAGGACACTTCGACACGCAGCCTGGGGGAGCCGGGGATTGAACCGCCGACCTACCGATTAACAGCCAACCCGCTCTACCTCCTGAGCCACAGCCCCCCTTTTAGAAATTGCCTTAGTCATAAACTGGGCTTGGTGGGGTTGTGAGGGCAGCAATGACGGGCATGTGTGCCACCACAGAAGGAGAAAGTGTGGAGAAAACAGCAGCCTGACATGATGCAACCCAAGTCATTGAAGTTATTGCACACCATGCGGCCGCCCTGAAACAGCACTGTTTCGAGGGGAAGGGGGCCTAGGTTAAACAAGTGAAGGTCGCCGGCAGCTTGGGAAGCAAAATGGATGTGTAACTGTAATGCCAAGTCCAGGATGATGGAAAGATAATCGTCCAGCTCTGCCCTGCGATGGGGGAAAACTGAACAAATTGTGTCACGATAGAGAGAAAAGGCGAATGCGAACTCAATGGCTGTAAGTTCTCTAGAGCGAGAAGGGACTGGTTGTACGAGCTGGGCTGGAAGGAGGGTGAAATGCTGTGAATTGACCGTGCTGCGCTGGTCGGAGAAGCCGGAAGTGTGTAGCTGAGACTGAGGCAGTGTGGAGTCGAAAGAGCTGGGCCTTGTTGGCGGTTTGATGAAAGGGGATGTTCCTGGGTAACACTTTATTTTAAGGTACTTGTAATAAGCGGTAATTAAAAAATAATAAAACACTTATAAGATCTTATAAGATGCTTATAAACACAAATAAGTGTTAACTAAAGCACAATTAACCAATTTAGAATTGCTTATAAGACACTTATAAGCTCTTATTAGAAACTTGTTGATGGTTTATATACCTTTCATTAACAGTAATAAGATGTTTATTAACATTAATTAGACTTTATAAGTGTTGGTTATTGAGAAAGTAACAGAGTTGTTATTTCCTTGTATGACACTTGTAGTGAACTTATTAAAAAATCTGAATGTTAGAATAACATTAAAATACATCTTTATTAACATTGATAAGCCTTTATAAGTATTTTCTCAAAATATGAATGAACACAATTCTTATTAGCATCGGTATGAGCACTTACAAGAAACTTAACAAGTTAAAATGTAAACATTAATGACTGAGTAAATGATGTAATATTATTGTTAATGTGATATTAACAATATATTGTTTAAGTTTATATCTTTACATGAATATATCTAGTTTTGAATAAATATGCATTTTTGAAATTTTTTCTTTACAAAATGTATTAAGTAATCACAGCCAATCTTCTTAGGTATACACACCACCCAGTCACCCGCTGACAGCGGCATTGGTGTCGGCGTGCGCACGAGCACCGATGGTGCGACTCGAGAGGCCGAAGGCCGACCCGTGCGTAACGGGAAACCGAGCAGGGGACCTGCAGCCGTGCGAACGCAGGCGGGGTCGCGACAGCAACCATGTCAGCTGCGCCCAAGGCCGGGTCACGTAAGCAGCGGCCGCCCTCCCCACGCCGTCCGGTGGGAGAGGATGCACCGCACACCTACAAGGAGAATCACTCATCCAAAACGCTCAGTACTGAGTGAGTCAGAGAGAGGCGGGAGACATCCCGCAGATAATAACGGACGAAAGAGCACGGAGACGACCAAGAGGCCGCTGTGCAGATGTCGTCCACCGCCATCCCACCGTGCAACGCCACTGAGGAGGAAACGGTCCTCGTGGAGTGCGCCCTGATGACCTCCGGGGGAGACTCCCCGGCAGACATGTAAGCCTGGGAAATGGCATCACACAGCCAGTGAGACAAACGCTGCGCCGACAGGGGAAGCCCTTTGGACCGCTCCCTGTAATGCACAAACAGCTGCTGCGAACAGCGCCAGGCGGCCGTGCGCGCCACGTAGCAGGACAGCGCTCGCACTGGGCAAAGGAGGTGGAACGTTGACCCATGGGGGGGGGACCCGAGAGGGTTTATGACCCGCGACCGAAAAGAGCTCTTGATGCTTTTAGGCATGAACGCCGGGTTAGGGCGCAGGGTAGCCGAGCTGCCGTCGCCCTGAATCCTGAGGCACGACGGGGCCACGGAGAGGGCAGCCAGATTGCTGACCCTTTTGGCCGAGGTCAGAGCGAGGAGCAGCCGAAAGGAACCTCAGGTCCGCCGTCTCCAAGGGCTCAAAGGGGGCTTTAGTCAGCTCGCGTAAAACCAGCGGCAAGTCCCACTGTGGGGCAGCAGGCCGTGTCACAGGTCGGCGCCTTCGCACTCCCCTAAGAAAGCGTTTCACCAGGGGGTGGGAAAATACAGTCCTGTCCCCGAAACCCTCGTGACAGGACGAAACGGCAGCAGCGTAGGTTTTAACCGTACTGAACGCCAGTCCCCTGTCCACGAGCAGCTGCAGGAACGAAAGCACCGCTGGCAGCGGGCAGGAGACCGGGTCCGTCCCCTGATCCAGACACCAGCGCTGAAAAGCCGACCACTTACAGGAGTAGGAAGACTGAGTGGAGGCTCAGTGGAGGATTCTTGGATGGTGCGAATCACCTCACGGGAGAGATCTAAGCCCTCCAGGCGACGCCTCTCAGCGGCCAGACCCAGAGAGGCTGGCCGAGGAGCCGGTGACTCCTGATCACACCCCCCGCCTGAGAGAGAGCGTCCCCCCTCCAGGGAAGTTTCCACGGCCGTCCCGCCAGCAACTGCTGAAGGCAGGGAAACCAGGACGCGCTGGTGCGCTCTGGAGCAACCAGAATCACCGCCGAGGATGAAAACTGCAGGCGGTCCAGAAGGCGCGGGATAAGCCTCACCGGTGGGAAGGCATAAAGCAGCCTGGGGGGCCAAAGGGGATGAGCAAAGGCGTCCACTCCCAGAGGGGGAACGTCCCGCGGGCTCAGTGAAAACCAGAGGGCGCACTGAGCATTCTCCCTGTTGGCGAACAGGTCCACTTCCGCCTCGCCGAACCGAAGCCAGATCTGGGCCACCAGAGCGGGATGGAGACGCCACTCGTCTGGGCGAGGGCCTCCCCTCGACATAATGTCCGCTCCTATGTTCAACACGCCAGGGATGTACTCCGCTCTGATCGAGAGCAGGTGAGTGCGCGCCCACAGGAGCAACCGCCTGGCCAAACCCAGTAGCTGCGCTGAGCGCACCCCGCCCTGGCGGTTTATGTAAGCCGCCGCGGCCCTGTTGTCGGTGTGGACCAACACATGCTGGTCCCACAGCAGAGGAGAAAAATGACGGATCACCTTCCACACCGTGAGAAGCTCCAGCGCGTTTATGTGGAGAAGTCTGCGGCCCTGCCACAGACCGCCCACCACCTGAGAGAGGCATGTCCCGCCCCAGCACGTCAGGGAGGCGTCTGTGAAGACCGAGATGCACCACTGCCTCGTCCTGGGACGGCGCCAGCAGCAGCAGGTCGTCCAAGTAAAAAAGGACCCTGATGCCAGATCGCCGCAGCAGCTCCAGGGCCGTCTCGACGCACTTGGAAAAAGTGCGCGGGGCCAGGGAGTAGCCGAAAGGCAGACGGTTGTACTGGTATTGAGCGCCCTGGAATGAAAAACACAGAAACTTCCTGTGTCCGGGGATTACGGGCACATGAAAGTACGCGTCCTTCAGGTCGATGGAGGAGAGCCAATCCCCTTGGCGCACACACTCCAACACCTGCTTCACTGCCAACATGCGAAAAGGTCTCACCATAATCGCTCTGTTGAATAGTGACAGATCCAGGATGGGCCTCACACCGCCCGTCTTCTTCCTGACCAGGAAGTAGCGGGAGTAAAACCCCTGATTCCCCTGCCCGGGAGGAACCCTGGAAATGGCCTGTTTTTCCAGGAGCTCCTGGAGCTCCGCTTGGAGAGCGGTGCGCTGAGCCGGGGATGAGAGTATCGTCTCTACAATCCCGGTGAAGGGAGGAGGTGGGGAGGCGAACTGCAGCCTGTGACCCCGGCGGATCAGGCTGTCCGTCCATTTGTCCATCAGGCAGGAAGCGAGCCACTCTGAGTAGCGCTCTGAGAGTGGTCGGACCTGTTGACGAGGCGCTCCGGTGGTCATGCGGAGAAGCTGGGGGGGGGAGCCCAGCCACGACCCATGGGGGGCCTGTCTCGAAAGGGCGGGTCGTGCCCACAGGAGGAAATGTGTGAAAAGGCGGCCACTGACTCGGCAGAGACAGCGGCGGGCCCAGGAAAAACCTCTTTAGGGCTCTGTTTGTGTTTTATTCCAAAACAGTTTGGATTATGAACAGCAGTGCAAACAGAACAGGAACATGAAACACACATTCCCCCCCAAAATGTCATTGACGCTTCCCGGGCGGCGAGGCTGCGCAGGAGGGTTGGACCACGAGCAGGCCAGAGCCGGGGTCTTGGGAGCGCGGCGCTGCGCCGGCGGGGCAGCTGCCGGAGGAGTGGGCCGGGGCACAGCATAAGGGGCTGAGCCCGCAGCAGCCTCGGGCCGGCCGTGGCGCTGGCGATCTCTCTGCCGGTCACATCGGTCCCGCCGACGGGCCGGGGGGCGGGAGGGGCGAGAAGGAGGACGAGCCCACCCTACATGCTGCCTGATGCTTAACGCCTCCTGGGCAGCGGACCTCGCGGTGTCGACGAGGGACCGGAATTGAGGCCCGAAAAGCCCGTCCGAGCTCACCAGGGCCTCAACTAGCTCCTTCTTGGTAGCCTCAGGGACGACAGACTGCTGGAGCCACAGGATTCGGTGGAGCTTGGTCTGCCAAACGGCCATTCGAGCGGAGGTAACAGCTGAGGCGCCGCACTCCGTAAGCTGTGCGCTAGCCCCCTTGCTAATCTCTTCCTTCTCCTCCTCCGTCATGGTGGTGGAGTTAGCAGCCAGCTTGGTGAAGGATGAAGCGATGACGGCGATGTTGTTGGCGGAGGCCGAATTTTGGAACGCACACTGGTGGGTTCTGTCGGCGAGGCGGCCCAACCACTGTGCCGTCTGAGAGGCCAGGACGGGGCGCCTACCGGGGGCCACCTTGGCCTGGCTTAACGCCGAAGAAGGTGGTGAGGGAAGGTTCAAGGGGAGGGCCCGGGGGAAACCCTAGGTCGGTGAAGCCCTCCACCTTCGTGATGGGAACATAGGTGGAGACCGGAGCCCGGAGAGCCTTCGGGTCCGTGGCGGCGCCCTCTTGATACCGCTTAATCGGAGGGAAGCGCGGCCAGACCGGGTCCCGCTTAGCCGGCTGGCTTAAGGAGAGAACGCCGGCCATTTCATCCGGAGGAGCGAACTCCTGGGCCGGGGGGACGAGCAGGTGGCAGCGGGCGGCAGCTCGCTGTATGATGGCGGGGAGCTCTCTGACGAGGCCGCCGATGGATGGAAGAGAGGTGGCAGCGGACAGCGGAATGGAAACATCGCCGGAGAGAGCCCCCTCAAGGCTAGAGTCACCCCCGTGGAGGCCAGGGTCGATGTTTTCTGGAGGTTGAAACAGGGGAAGAGGAGAGCGACTGGGGGACCTGTGGAGGGATCCGTGGGGAGAGAGGGCGGAGTCGTCCGACTCCTGCTCCTCTGGCAGCAGCATCCCCATCGCCTCATCCAGCGAGTGTGTGGGCTGCCACACCTCCTCGTCGAGGACAGCGAATCTATCCACCCGGCGTTGGCGCTCCTCGGGGGGGAGGAGGGCACAGTACGGGCAGCGTGAATCGGGGGTGAGCGCCCGCCCGGCATGCGCCGGGCCGAGACAGCCCTCACATCGGGGGTGGATATCCCCAGCAGGATGAAGCCCGTCTTGCATTGGTCACACAGCCGGACGGAAGTGGCGTCTCCTGGCCCCGATCTGGCCGGCAGGTAAGAAGACATCTTCTCGCTGCAGGCAGATATCTTCGTTGAGCGTTCTCGTTCTTTTCCAGTTGTTGCTCTTAGACTACAGCTCAGTGCTGAAGAAAAATGGGAGCCGAAGGCTAGGTCTCACCGTTGCTAGGTCTCACCGTTGTATATATACAAGGTGCGGACGTAGGAGAGGCCCACGCTGTGGGTGGGCGTAGACTAAAATTCTCAGTGGAAGGGGTATACCCAATAGTGATAGCCTTAGAGGGCGAAGCCTATACGAAATAGAACCTCTTGCATTTCAAATGAGGGACATGTGGATTGAATTTAAGAAAACACTTCGCAAAGTGGTTAGCTACGTTACGACGGTCTTTACAGTCTTTTAATTGCTCAAAAACGAGGCTTTATATGTAATTTGGAGATAACGTTACAGTGGATTTATTCTGGAAGCTGGAGTAATGTAACTAAGCTACTGTTACTTCTGTACCATGTGAAGCTTAAGCTGGTAGGTGGCTTTAGTTTCTTCATTAGGGCCCGAGCACGAAACGTGCGAAGGACCCTATTGAAACTGTTAGGATTATTTTTTTTTTTCTTTATTAGGGCCCGAGCACGAAACGTGCGAAGGACCCTATTGAAACTGTTAGGATTATTTTTTTTTTTCTTTATTTTTCTGCAAAGTAAGCCCCATTTTCGCGGCCGCAACATGCTCGAAAACTCACCAAATTTGGCACGCATGTCAGGACTGGTGAAAAATTTCGTATTTTGTGGGTTTCGCGGACGGCCGTGTAAAAATGGCTCGCTAGCGCCACCTACAAAATTGGAAAAAATTAGCCCCTCGTCCACGTTCGACCTACATGGACGAAATTTGGTGGGGACGTGTATCATATGAAGACGCACAAAAAAGCCTCAAGAACCCATACCCTAAACTCGACAGGAAGTCCGCCATTTTGATTTTTGCGGCCATTTTGGGACGATTTGCACACTTCGTACTTTAACGAACTCCTCCTAGGGATTTTGTCGGATCGACTTCAAATTTCTGCTGTGCGTTCTAAAGGCATTGACGATGAAAAGTTGTGCTATCTGCGCGTTTTCGTCAATGGGCGTGTCCGTGGCGTCGAAGATTCGCCATGAAGCAGGAAGTTGTTGTAACTTAATTGTACATGCTCAGATCTGCACGAAATTTGGCACGCGTGACAAGAGTCCCGCCCTGAACACATGTACATGCCAACATTCAACCACAGTCATAGCGCCACCTTCTGGCAACAGGAAGTGACCTTTAACGAAGCAGCCCCGCCACGACGCTTTGACCGACATCTACGAAATTTCTGTGGTACATCTGGCATGTCCAGGCGACAAAAAAGCCTCAAGAACCCATACCCTAAAACCTACAGGAAGTCGGCCATTTTGAATTTTGGGGCCATTTTGGGACGATTTGCACACTCGCATTCTTTAACGAACTTCTCCTAGGGATTTAGTCGGATCGACTTCAAATTTCTGCTGTGCCTTCTCAAGACATTGACGATGTAAAGTTGTGCTATCTGCGCGTTTTCGTCAATGGGCGTGTCCATTGCGTAGATGATTCGCCATGAAACAGGAAGTTGTAGTAACTTGGCTGTATATGCTCAGATCTGCATGAAATTTTACACGATTGACAAGAGTCCCGCCCTGAACACAAGTACATGCCGACATTCACCCCCAGCCATAGCGCCACCTGCTGGCAACAGGAAGTGACCTTTAACGAAGCAGCCCCGCCACACCTTTGACCAACATCTACTGAAATTTCTGTGGTACATCTGGCATGTCCAGACGCACAAAAGCCTCCTGAACCCATACCCTAAACTCGACAGGAAGTCGGCCATTTTGAATTTTATGGCAAAGTTTTGGTGATTTACACACTCTGTACTTTAACTAACTCCTCCTAGAGATACAGTCGGATCGAATTCACATTTCTGCTGTGCCTTCTAAAGGCATTGACGATGAAAAGTTGTGCTATCTGTGAATTTTCAGTCAATCGGCGTGTCTGTGGCGTGGCGTCAAAGATCAAGTCTTCGCCATGACACAGGAAGTGGTTGTAACTTCAGTGTACATGCTCAGATCTGCACGAAATTTTACACAATTGACAAGAGTCCCGCCCTGAACACATGCCAACATTCACCCACAGTCATAGCGCCACCTGCTGGCAAAGGAAGCGAAGTTACAACACCTTCATGCAGCGTCCGAACGCATAGAAAATTCACAGCCGCACAGGCAGGGTCCACAATAAGCAACGGCCGCCTCCAGCCTCGACGCCACATAGTGCGAGGGCCATCCATCGCTGCTTGCAGCTTTAATTTTCTTTTCTTTCTTTTTCTGCAAAGTAAGCCCCATTTTCGCGGCCGCAACATGCTCGAAAACTCACCAAATTTGGCACGCATGTCAGGACTGGTGAAAAATTTCGTATTTTGTCGGTTCCGCGGACGGGCGGGGCAAAATGGCTCGCTAGCGCCACCTAGAAAATTAGAAAAAATTAGCCCCTCGTCCACGTTCGGCCATTTTCGGACGATTTACACACTCCGTACTTTTACTAACTCCTCCTAGGGATTTAGTCGGGTCGACTTCAAATTTCTGCTGTGTCTTCTAAAGGCATTGACGATGTAAAGTTGTGCTCTCTGCGCGTTTTCGTCAATGGGCGTGTCCGTGGCGTCGATGATTCGCCATGAAACAGGAAGTTGTTGTAACTTCAGTGTACATGCTCAGATCTGCACGAAATTTTACACGTTTAATAAGAGTCCCACCCTGAACACATGTACATGCCGGCATTCACCCCCAGTCATAGCGCCACCTGCTGGCAACAGGAAGTGACCTTTAACGAAGCAGCCCCAGCCGCACGTTTGACCTACATGTATGAAATTTCTGTGTCACATGTATCATGTCCAGACGCACAAAAAAGCCTCTTGGAGCGATGCCCTAAACCCGACAGGAAGTCGGCCATTTTGAATTGTGCGGCCATTTTTGGATGATTTACACACTCTGTACTTTAACTAACTCCTCCTAGGGATTAAGTCCGGCAGACTTCAATTTTCTGCTGTGCCTTCTAAAGGCATTGATGATGTAAAGTTGTGCTATTTGCGCGTTTTAGTCAATGGGCGTGTCCGTGGCGCTAGCGTCAAAGATCAAGTCGTCGCCATGACACAGGAAGTGGTTGTAACTTCACTGTAGATGCTCAGATCTGTACGAAATTTTACACATTTAATAACAGTCCCGCCCTTAACACATGTACATGCTGACATTCACCCCAGTCATAGCCACCTGCTGGCAACAGGAAGTCAGGTACAAAACCTTCATGCGGCCTCCGAGCGCATAGAAAATTCACAGCCGCAGCAGGCAGGGCTCCACAATATGCAACGCGACCAGCTCACACCCCGACGCTACAGGTGCGAGGGGCCACTATCGCTGCTTGCAGCTTTAATTAGGGCCCGAGCACTAACGGTCGCGAGGACCCTATTGAAACTGTTAGGATTATTTTTTTTTTTTTTTTTCTTTATTATTTTTCTGCAAAGTAAGCCCCATTTTCGTGGTCGCAACATGCTCGAAAACTCACCAAATTTGGCACACGTGTCAGGACTGGTGAAAAAATTTCGTATTTTGTGGGTTTCGCGGATGGGCGGGGCAAAATGGCTCGCTAGCGCCACCTAGAAAATTAGAAAAATTAGCCCCTCATCCACGTTCGACCTACATGGACGAAATTTGGTGGGGACGTGTGTCATATCAAGACGCACAAAAAAGCCTCAAGAACCCATACCCTAAACTCGACAGGAAGTCCGCCATTTTGAATTTGGCCGCCATGTTGGGACGATTCGCACACTCCGTACTTTAACGAACTCCTCCTAGGGATTAAGTCGGATCGACTTCAAATTCCTGCTGTGCCTTCTAAAGGCATTGACGATGTAAAGTTGTGCTATCTGCGCGTTTTCGTCGATGGGCGTGTCCGTGGCGTCGCCGATTCGCCATGAAACAGGAACTTGTACTAACTTCGCTATAAATGCTCAGATCTGCACCAAATTTTGTACATTTGACAAGAGTCCCGCCCTGAACAAATGTACATGCCAACATTCAACCATAGTCATAGCGCCACCTGCTGGCAACAGGAAGTGACCTTAAACGAAGCAACCCACGCCACACGTTTGACCTACATGTACGAAAATTCTGTGGTACATCTATCATGTCCAGACGCACAAAAAAGCCTCTTGGGCCACTCCCCTAAACTCAACAGGAAGTCGGCCATTTTGGATTTTATGGCAACATTTTGGTGATTTACACACACTGTACTTTAACTAACTCCTCCTAGAGATATTGTCGGATCTAATTTAAATTTCTGCTGTGCCTTCTAAAGGCATTGATGATGAAAAGTTGTGCTATCTGCGCTGTTGCGTCGATGGATGTGTCGGTGGCGTGGCATCAAAGATCAAGTCTTCGCCATGACAGAGGAAGTTGTTGTAACTTCAATATACATGCTCACATCTGCACCAAACTTTACATGTACGATAACAGTCCCGCCCTGAACACATGTACATGCCAAATTTTGCCCACAGTCATAGCGCCACCTGCTGGCAACAGGAAGTGACCTTTAACGAAGCAGCCCCCGCCGCACATTTGACCTACATGCACGAAACTCGGTGGAGACGTGTATCATACGAAGACGCACAAAAAAGCCTCAAGAACCCATACCCTAAACTCGACAGGAAGTCCGCCATTTTGAATTTGGCGGCCATTTTGGGACGATTTGCACACTCCGTACTTTAACTAACTCCTCCTAGGGGTTCAGTCGGATCGCTTTCAAATTTCTGCTGTGCCTTCTAAAGGCATTGACGATGTAAAGTTGTGCTATCTGCGCGTTTTCGTCAATGGGCGTGTCCGTGGCGTCGATGATTCGCCACGAAACAGGAAGTTGTTGCAACTTGGCTGTATATGCTCAGATCTGCACGAAATTTTGCACGCTTGTCAAGAGCCCAGCCCTGAACACGTGTACATGCCGACATTCACCCACAGTCATAGCGCCACCTGCTGGCAACAGGAAGTGAACTTTAACAAAGCAGCCCCGCCGCGACGCTTTTACCTACATGTACGAAATTTCTGTGGCACATGGATCATGTCCAGACGCACAAAAGCCTCTTGGAGCCATGCCCTAAACCCGACAGGAAGTCGGCCATTTTGAGTTGTGCGGCCATTTTTGGATGATTTACACACTCTGTACTTTAACAAACTCCTCCTAAGGATTTAGTCGGATCGACTTCAAATTTCTGCTGTGCCTTCTAACGGCATTGACGATGAAAAGTTGTGCTATCTGCGTGTTTTCGTCAATGGGCGTGTCCGTGGCGTGGCGTCAAACATCAAGTCTTCGCCATGACACAGGAAGTGGTTGTAACTTCACTGTAGATGGTCACATCTGCACCAAACATTACAAGTAGGATAGGAGTCCCGCCCTGTACTCATGTACATGCAGACAATCACCAACAGTCATAGCGCCACCTGCTGGCAACAGGAAGTGAGGTCCAAAACCTTCATACAACGTCCGAATTGCGTGGAAAATGCACAGCCGCACTGGCAGAGCTCTAGAATATGCAACGCGGCCAGATCACACCCCGACGTGCTACAGGTGCGAGGGCCAGCCCATCGCTGCTTGCAGCTTTAATTAGGGGTCCAAGCCCGAAGTGGGCATGGAACCCGCGATTGCAAGGCATCGCGGGGGCCATACCACGAAGTGGCATGGAACCCTATTGTAATCGTTAGGATTTTTATTATTTTTATTCTTCCGTGCCTAATTCCACTACTGCAGCCTAGACGGTAAGTGCTGGAGACACGAAGTTCGCGGTGTAGGTCAAGTTCAGTGCACGTAACTCAGGCGCAAAAATTCGCACGCGTCTACCACTAGGTGGCGCTGTGACAAATTTTTCGCGTTTGGGCTTGGCACTCCCGCCTACGAAGGAATATATGGAAAACCTTATATCCACGCGTTCGGGGGATCCAGCTGAATCACGTGGTATAGGCCACGCCCATTTCCGCCTATAATTTTTTCGCGTAAAATCGCGAAAACTGACTAGCCGCTCAGAATTAACTCCTCCGAAACCGCAAGTCCGATCGACACCAAATTTGGCATGGATCATCTCTGGACACACATCATACTGGCTTGTGCTCCCCAGATCGATACGCAAAAAACTCTTCCGGCTATAAGCTAACGAATATTCACGCAAAACGCTACTAATGCTAACTGATGTCATATCTTTGCTTTGGAATGGCCGATCGACACCAAACTCGGAGCACTTATGTGCGATACCCCCCCGAGGGCCTGTGCAAAATTTGGTGCAACTAGCCTCTAGGTGGCGCTGTTTAACGCAAGAAATTAGTTCTGGTATAACCGCAAGTCGCATTGACGTGAACTTTGTGCCAAATTGTTCAGGATGGTCCCCTGACCTCAGAGACCAATGTGCATCCTAATGTGCCCATAGGTGGCGCTGTTATTGCAGATTAAGCACGAAAAAAATAATCCCATTGACTTACATTCATTTTATATCTCCGGAACCGCAGGTCCGATTGACACCAAATTTGGGTCAATTCTTCCCCATGGGGCCCTGATGACACCTGACAAGTTTTGTACAATTCGGCCAAAAGGTGGCGCTATAATGGAAGCTGGAATGCCATGAAAAAGCCCATTGAAATGAATGGGATTTCAAACCAGGCCACAATTTGCCTAGGTTAGGAATGGCCGATCAACACCAAACTTGGGGACCTTATGCGGCATTACTTCCGTAAGGTCTGTGTGACATTTGGTGTCAATCGGCCCAAAGGTGACTTTTTTAATAATTTATGAAAAAACACTCCCATTGACTTACATTCATTTTATATCTCCGGAACCACAGGTCCGATTGACACCAAATTTGCGTCAATTCTTCGGCCTGGGCCCCTGATGACACTTGACAAATTTGGTGAAATTTGGCCTAAAGGTGGCGCTGTAATTGAAGCTGGAATGCGGTAAAAAGTCCCATTGAAATGAATGGGATTTCAAACCACACCACAATTTGCCTAGGTTAGGAATGGCCGATCAACACCAAACGTCAGGGTCTTATGCGGCATGACTTCTGGAACTGCTGTGTGAAATTTGGTGTCAATCGGCCAAAAGGTGACTATATAAATAATTGATGAAAAAACACTCCCATTCACTCCCATTCATATTATATCTCCGTAACCACAACTCCTATTTATACCAAATGTGGGTCAATTCTTCCCCGTGGGGCCCTGATTACACCTGACAAGTTTGGTGAAATTCAGCCATAAAGGTGGCGCTGTAATTGAAGCTGGAATGCGGTAAAAAGTCCCATTGAAATGAATGGGATTTCAAACCACGCCACAATTTGCCTAGGTTAGGAATGGTCGATCAACACTAAACTTGGGGATCTTATGCGGCATGACTTCTGAAACTGCTGTGTGAATTTTGGTGTCAATCGGCTCAAAGGTGACTATATAAATAATTTATGAAAAACACTGCCATTCACTTACATGCATTTTATATCTCCGTAACCACAAGTCCGATTCATACCAAATTTGGGTCAAATGTTCCCACTGCGTCCCTGATGACACCTGACAAATTTGGTGCAAATCGGCCTAAAGATGGCGCTGTAATCGATGCTGAAATATATCGCTAAATCCCATTCATTCCAATGGCATTTTCAAACACGGGACGTTTCGCCTCTGTTTGGAACGGCCCGTCGAGACCTAACTCGGGGACCTTGCGCGGCGCGGGTGCGTGGCGCCCGGGACGACTTCAGCGCCCTCGCGAGGCGAGGCGAAGTTTACGCCAGGGGCTTGGACCCCGCTTACAACTGCTTGCAGTTCTAGTTATTATTAGGGGTCCAAGCCCGAGTGGGCTGGGAACCGCGAATGCAAGGCATCGCGGTTCCCTGTACCAGCGGTGCAGGAACCCTATTGTTTTCAGCTCAGATTTTTTAGGGGTCCAAGCCCGAAGTGGGCATTGCAGGAACCCAGCGTTTACAGCAGTAACAGCGGTTCCCATACCACCGAAGTGGCAGGGAACCCTATTGTTTTCGTTAGGATTTTTATTATTATTCTTATTCTTCCGTCCCTAGTTCGCACTACTGCAGCGTATGCTGTAACTCCTAGGGACGCAAAGCTTCGCAGGTGTAGGTCAAGTTCAGTGCACCGTAACTCAGGCGCAAAAATTCGCACACGTCTACCACTAGGTGGCGCTGTGACAAATTTTTCGCGTTTGAGTCCTGGAACTCCCGCCTACGATGGCGATATATGGAAAACCTTATATCCACGCGTTCGGGGATCCTGCTGAATCACGTGGTATAGGCCACGCCCATTTCCGCCTAGACTTTTTTCGCGCAAAATCGCGAAAACTGACTAACAGCTCAGAATTAACTCCTCCGAAACCGCCAAGTCCGATCGACACCAAATTTGGCGTAGGCCATCTCTGGACACACATCATACTGGCTTGTGCTCCCCAGATAGATACGCGAAAAACTCTTCCGGCTATAAGCTAACGTAATATTCACGCGAAAACGCTACTAACAGCTAACTGATGTCATATCTTCGGCTTTGGAATGGCCGATCGACACCAAACTCGGAGGACTTATGTGTGACGCCCCCTGAAGACCTCTGCAAAAGTTGGTGCAACTAGCCTCTAGGTGGCGCTGTTTAACGCGAAAAATTAGTTCTGGTATAACCGCAAAGTCGCATTGACGTGAACTTTGTGCCAAATGGTTCAGCATGGTCCCCTGACCTCAGGCACCAAAGTGCATCCTAATGTGCCCATAGGTGGCGCTGTTATTGCCAATTAAACACGAAAAAAAGTCCCATTGACTTACATTCATTTTATATCTCCGGAACCGTAGGTCCGATTGACACCAAATTTGGGTCATATCTTCCCCATGGCGCCCTGATGACACCTGACAAATTTTGTGATATTTGGCCAAAAGGTGGCGCTATAATGGAAGCTCGAATACCAAAATGTCCCATTGAAATGAATGGGTTTTCAAACCACGCAACAATTTGCCTAGGTTAGGAATGGCCGACAAACACCAAACTTCAGGATCTTATGCGGCATGACTTCTGGAACTGCTGTGTGAAATTTGGTGTCAATTGGCTAAAAGGTGACTATATAAATAATTTATGAAAAATCACTCCCATTGACTCCCATTCATTTTATATCTCCAGAACCGCAGGTCCAATTGACACCAAACTTGGGACAAATCTTCCCCATGGGCCCATGATGATACCTGATAAATTTGGTACAATTCGGCCAAACGGTGGCGCTATAATTGAACCTCAAAGCCCTTCAGAAAGCCCATTGAAATGAATGGGATTTCAAACCAGGCCACAATTTGCCTAGGTTAGGAATAGCCGATCAACACCAAACTTCAGGATCTTATGCGGCATGACTTCTGAAAATGCTGTGTGAATTTTGGTGTCAATTGGCCAAAAGGTGACTATATAAATAATTTATGAAAAAACACTGCCATTCACTTACATTCATTTTATATCTCCGGAACCGCAGGTCCGATTGACACCAAATTGGCGTCAATTGTTCCCCTGGGCCCATGATGACACCTGACAAATTTGGTACAATTCGCCAAACGGTGGCGCTATATTGGAAGCTGGAGCGTCAAAAAGTCCCATTGAAATGAATGGGTTCTAAAACCATGCCACAATTTGCCTATGTTAGGAATGGCCGATCAACACCAAACTTCAGGATCTTATGCGGCATCACTTCTGGAACTGCTGTGTGAAATTTGGTGTCAATCGGCCAACAGGTGACTATATTAATAATTTATGAAAAAACACTGCCATTCACTTACATGCATTTTATATCTCCGTAACCACAAGTCCGATTCATACCAAATTTGGGTCAAATGTTCCCACTGGGTCCCTGATGACACCTGACAAATTTGGTGCAAATCGGCCAAAAGATGGCGCTGTAATCGATGCTGACATTTATCGGTAAATCCCATTCATTCCAATGGCATTTTCAAAGCAGCGTTTTCTTTTTTATTCTTCGCCGCTAGTTCCACTACTGCAGCATACCCCGTAAGTGCTAGGGACACGAAACTCACAAAATTAGTCAAGGTCACCGCACCGAACGCAGGCACAAAAGAACGCACAAGTCTACCGCTAGGGGGCGCTACAAGCAACGTCCAACACTTTTTACATTCAAGTCGCAATAACTCCCACATACGAAAGCGCATATTCAAAAACCTTATATCCACGCGTTCGGGGGAACATGCTGAATCGCCGGGTGTAGGCCACGCCCATTTCCGCCTAGACTTTTTTCGAGCTACATCGCGAAAACTGACTAGCCGCTCAGAATTAACTCCTCCGAAACCGCAAGTCCAATCGACACCAAATTTGGCATGAACCATCTCTGGAAACACATCATACTGGCTTGTGCTCCCCAGATTGATACGCGTAAACCTCTTCCGGCTATAAGCTAACGAATATTCACGCAAAAGCGGTAGTAACGCTAACTGAAGTCATATCTTCGCTTTGCAATGGCCGATCGACACCAAACTCGGAGGACTTATGTGGGACGGTCCCCTGAGGGCCTGTGCGAAATTTGGTGCAACTAGCCTCTAGGTGGCGCTCTTTAATCCAGAAAATTAGTTCTGGTATAACCGCAAGTCGCATTGACATGAACTTTGTGCCAAATTGTTCAGCATGGTCCCCTGACCTTATGCACCAAAGTGCATCCTAATGTGCCCATAGGTGGCGCTGTTATTGGCGAAAAAAAAAATCCCATTGACTTACATTCATTTTATATCTCCGGAACCGCAGGTCCGATTGACACCAAATTTGGGTCAAATCTTTCCCATGGGGCCCTGATTACACCTGAGAAATTTTGTGATATTTGGCCCAAAGGTGGCGCTATAATGGAAGCTGGAATGCCGTAAACACTCCCATTGACTTACATTCATTCTATATCTCCGGAACCGCAGGTCCGATTGAAAACAGATTTGGGTCAGTTGTTACCTATTGGTCCCTGATGACACCTGACAAATTTGGTACAATTCGGCCAAACGGTGGCGCTATACTAGAAGCTGAAAGCCCTTCAGGAAGCCCATTGAAATGAATGGGACTTCAAACCACACCACAATTTGCCTAGGTTAGGAATGGCCGATCAACACCAAACTTCAGGATCTTATGCGGCATGACTTCTGGAACTGCTGTGTGAAATTTGGTGTCAATCGGCTAAAAGGTGAATATATTAAAAATTTATGAAAAAACACCCCCATTCACTTACATTCATTTTATATCTCCAGAACCACAGGTCCAATTGACACCATATTTGGGTCAAATCTTCCCCATGGGACCATGATGACACCTGACAAATTTAGTGAAATTCGGCCAAAAGGTGGCGCTGTAATTGAAGCTCAAATGCCGTCAGAAAGCCCATTGAAATGAATGGGATTTCAAACCACGCCACAATTTGCCTAGGTTAGGAATGGCTGACCAACACCAAACTTGGGTATCTTATGCGGCATTACTTCTGGAACTGCTGTGTGAATTTTGGTGTCAATCGGCTAAAAGCTGAAGGTATTAATAATTTATGAAAAACACTCCCATTCACTTACATGCAATTTATATCTCCGTAACCACAAGTCCGATTCATACCAAATTTGGGTCAAATGTTCCCACTGGGTTCCTGATGACACCTGACAAATTTGGTGCAAATGGGCCTAAAGATGGCGCTGTAATCGATGCTGAAATGTATCGATAAATCCCATTCATTTCGATGGCATTTTCTAACGCGGGACGTTTTGCCTCTGTTTGGAAAGGCCCGTCGAGACCTAACTCGGGGACCTTGCGCGGCACGGGTGCGTGGCTCAGGACGACTTCAGCGCCCTTCAGCGGGCGAAGTTTCGCCAGGGGGCTTGGACCCCGCTTACAACTGCTTGCAGTTCTAGTTATTAGGGGTCCAAGCCCGAGTGGGCTGGGAACCGCGAATGCAAGGCATCGCGGTTCCCTGTACCAGCGGTGCAGGAACCCTATTGTTTTCGCTCAGATTTTAGGGGTCCAAGCCCGAAGTGGGCATGGAACCCGCATTACAAGGCATCAGCGGGGCCATACCACGAAGTGGCATGGAACCCTATTGTAATCGTTAGGGTTTTATTAGGGGTCCAAGCCCGAAGTGGGCATGGAACCCGCGATTGCAAGGCATCGCGGGGGCCATACCACGAAGTGGCATGGAACCCTATTGTAATCGTTAGGATTTTTATTAGGGGTCCAAGCCCGAAGTGGGCTGGGAACCCGCGTTTGCAAGGCAACGCGGTTCCCATACCACGAAGTGGCAGGGAACCCTATTGTTTTCGTTAGGATTTTTATTAGGGGTCCAAGCCCGAAGTGGGCATGGAACCCGCGATTGCAAGGCATCGCGGGGGCCATACCACGAAGTGGCATGGAACCCTATTGTAATCGTTAGGGTTTTTATTATTCTTTTTATTCTTCCGCCGCTAGTTCCGCTACTGCAGCATACCCCGTAAATGCTAGGGACGCGAATTTCGCGATGTAGGTCCAAGTCACCGCACCGACCTCAGGCGCAAAAATTCGCACACGTCTACCGCTAGGTGGCGCTGTGACAAATTTTTCGCGTTTGGGCTTGGCACTCCCGCCTACGAAGGCGGATATGGAAAACCTTATATCCACGCGTTCGGGGGATCCTGCTGAATCACGTGGTATAGGCCACGCCCATTTCCGCCTAAACTTTTCTCGAGCTACATCGCGAAAACTGACTAGCCGCTCAAAATTAACTCCTCCGAAACCGCAAGTCCGATCGACACCAAATTTGGCATGGATCATCTCTGGACACACATCATACTGGCTTGTGCTCCCCAGATCGATACGCGAAAAACTCTTCCGGCTATAAGCTAACGAATATTCACGCACAACGCTACTAATGCTAACTGATGTCATATCTTCGGTTTGGAATGGCCTATCGACACCAAACTCGGAGGACTTATGTGGGACGCCCCCCTGAGGGCCTGTGCAAAATTTGGTGCAACTAGCCTCTAGGTGGCGCTGTTTAACGCAAGAAATTAGTTCTGGTATAACCGCAAGTCGCATTGACGTGAACTTTGTGCCAAATTGTTCAGGATGGTCCCCTGACCTCATGTACTAAAGTGCATCGTAATGTGCCCATAGGTGGCGCTGTTAAACACGAACAAAATAATCCCATTGACTTACATTCATTTTATATATCCAGAACCGCAGGTCCGATTGACACCAAATTTGGGTCAAATCTTCCCCATGGGCCTGTGATTACAACTGACAAATTTTGTGATATTTCGCCAAAAGGTGGCGCTATAATGGAAGCTGGAATGCCGAAAAAGTCCCATTGAAATGAATGGGATTTAAAACCACGCCACAATTTGCCTAGGTTAGGAATGGCCGATCAACACCAAACTTCAGGATCTTATGTGGCATGACTTCTGGAACTGCTGTGTGAATTTTGGTGTCAATTGGCTAAAAGGTGATTATATAAATAATTTATGAAAAATCACTCCCATTCACTCCCATTCATTTTATATCTCCGGAACCACAGGTCCGATTGACACCAAATTTGGGTCATATCTTCCCCATGGGCCCCTGAGTACACCTGACAAGTTTTGTGATATTTGGCCAAAAGGTGGCGCTATAATGGAAGCTGGAATGCCAAAAATGTCCCATTGAAATGAATGGGATTTCAAACCATGCCACAATTTGCTTAGGTTAGGAATGGCTGATCAACACCAAACTTGGGGATTTTATGCTGCATGACTTCCCAAGAGCTGTGTGAAATTTGGTGTCAATGGGCTAAAAGCAGACTGTATTAATAATTTATGAAAAACACTCCCATTCACTTACATGCAATTTATATCTCCGTAACCACAAGTCCGATTCACACCAAATTTGGGTCAAATGTTCCCACTGGGTCCTTGATGACACCTGAAAAATTTGGTGAAATTCAGCCTAAAGGTGGCGCTATAATAGAAGCTCAAATGCCATCAGAAAGCCCATTGAAATGAATGGGATTTCAAACCATGCCACAATCTTTCTACCTTTTGAATGATTGATCAACACCAAACTTGGGGATCTTATGTGGCATGACTTCCGTAAGGTCTGTGTGAAATTTGGTGTCAATACAATAAAAGCTGACAGTATTAATATACTAGAAGCTCAAAGCCCCTAGGAAAGCCCATTGAAATGAATGGGACTTCAAACCACGCCACAATCTTTCTACGTTTGGAATGGCTGATCAACACTAAACTTGAGGATATTATGCGGCATGACTTCTGGAAATGCTGTGTGAAATTTGGTGTCAGTTGGCTAAAAGGTGACTATATAAATAATTTATGAAAAAACACTGCCATTCACTTACATGCAATTTATATCTCCAGTAACCACAAGTCCAATTCATACCAAATTTGGGTCAAATGTTCCCACTGGGTCCTTGATGACACCTGAAAAATTTGGTGAAATTCGGCCTAAAAGTGGCGCTATAATAGAAGCTCAAATGCCAGATGTGGTCAGAAGCCCCATTGAAATTAATGGGATTTCAAACCACACCACAATTTGCCTAGGTTAGGAATGGCCGATCAACACCAAACTTGGGTATCTTATGCGGCATGACTTCTGGAACTGATGTGTGAAATTTGGTGTCAATAGGCTAAAAGCTGACTGTATTAATAATTTATGAAAAACACTTCCACTCACTTACATACATTTTATATCTCCGTAACCACAAGTCCCATTCATACCACATTTGCTTCACATGTTCCCACTGTGTCCCTGATAACATCTGACAAATTTGGTGCAAATGGGCCTAAAGATGGCGCTGTAATCGATGCTGAAATGTATCGATAAATCCCATTCGTTTCGATGGCATTTTCAAGCGCGGATGTTTAGCCTCTGTTTGGAAAGGCCCGTCGAGACCTAACTTCGGGGACCTTACGCGACACGGTGCGGAGCCGGGACGACTTCAGCGCCCTCGCGCAGTGCGGACGCCGGAGCGACTTCGACGCCCTCCGCGGGGCTGGGGGGCGAGTTTCGCCAGGGGGCTTGGACCCCGCTTACAACTGCTTGCAGTTCTAGTTATTATTATTATTCTTATTCTTCCGTGCCTAGTTCCAGTACTGCAGCATACCCCGTAATTGCGAGAAACGCAAATTTCGCGGTGTAGGTCACATTCAGTGCACGTAACTCAGGCCCAAAACTCGCACACTTCTACCGCTAGGGCGCTATAAGCAAGGTCAACGCGTTTGGGCTTGGAACTCCCGTCTACGAAGGCGGATATGGAAAACTTTATATCCACGCGTTCGGGGATCCTGCTGAATCACGTGGTATAGGCCACGCCCATTTCCGCCTAAACTTTTTTCGAGCTACATCGCGAAAACTGACTAGCCGCTCAGAATTAACTCCTCCGAAACCGCAAGTCCGATCGACACCAAATTTGGCACAGGCCATCTCTGGACACACATCATACTGGCTTGTGCTCCCCAGATTGATACGCGAAAAACTCTTCCGGCTATAAGCTAATGAATATTCACGCAAAACGCTACTAACGCTAACTGATGTCATATCTTCGGTTTGGAATGGCCGATCGACACCAAACTCGGAGCAATTGTGTGGGAAGCCCCCCTGAGGGCCTGTGCAAAAGTTGGTGCAAATAGCCCCTAGGTGGCGCTGTTTAACGCGAAAAATTAGTTCTGGTATAACCGCAAGTCGCATTGACGTGAACTTTGTGCCAAATTGTTCAGCATGGTCCCCTGACCTCAGACACTAAAGTGCATCCTAATGTGCCCATAGGTGGCGCTGTTATTGGGGATTAAACACGAAAAAAAAAATCCCATTGACTTACATTCATTTTATATCTCCGAACCGCAGGTCCGATTGACACCAAATTTGGGTCAATTCTTCCCCATGGGGCCCTGATGACACCTGACAAGTTTTGTACAATTCGGCCTAAAGGCGGCGCTGTAATGGAAGCTGGAATGCCAAAAATGTCCCATTGAAATGAATGGGGTTTAAAACCATGCCACAATTTGCCTATGTTAGGAATGGCCGATCAACACCAAACTTGAGTATGTTATGCGGCATGACTTCTGGAACTGCTGTGTGAAATTTGGTGTCAATCGGCTAAAAGGTGACTCTATTAATAATTGTTGAAAAATCACTCCCATTCACTCCCATTCATTTTATATCTCTAGAACCGCAGGTCCGATTGACACCAAACTTGGGTCATATCTTCCCCATGGGCCCATGATGATACCTGATAAATTTGGTGAAATTCAGCCTAAAGGGTGGCGCTATAATGGAAGCTGGAACGCCTAAAAAGTCCCATTGAAATGAATGGGTTCTAAAACCATGCCACAATTTGCCTATGTTAGGAATGGCCGATCAACACCAAACTTCAGGATCTTATGCGGCATGACTTCTGGAACTGCTGTGTGAAATTTGGTGTCAATCGGCTAAAAGGTGATTATATTAATAATTTTTGAAAAAACACTCCCATTCACTTCCATTCATTTTATATCTCCAGAACCGCAGGTCCAATTGACACCAAACTTGGGTCAAATCTTCCCCATGGGGCCCTGATGATACCTGAAAAATTTGGTACAATTCGCCAAAAGGTAGCTTATAATGGAAGCTGGAATGCCGTAAACACTCCCATTGACTTACATTCATTCTATATCTCCGGAACCGCAGGTCCGATTGACACCAGATTTGGGTCAATTGTTACCTATGGGTCCCTGATGATACCTGAAAAATTTGGTACAATTCAGCCAAACGGTGGCGCTATAATTGAAGCTCAAATGCCACGAAAAAGTCCATTAAAATGAATGGGATTTCAAACCATACCACAATTTGCCTAGGTTAGGAATGGCTGTTCAGCACTAAACTTCAGGATCTTATGCGGCATGACTTCTGGAACTGCTGTGTGAATTTTGGTGTCAATCGGACGACTTCAGCCCCTCGGCTGGGGCTGAAGTTTCAGCCAGGGGCTTGGACCCAGCTACAACTGCTTGCAGTTCTAGTTAGGGTCCAAGCCCAAGTGGGCTGGGAACCCGCGTTTAGCAGTAACGCGGTTCCCATACCACAGTGGCATGGGAACCCTATTGTAATCGTTCTCGATTTTATTATTTTTTTTTCTTCCGTGCCTAATTCCACTACTGCAGCCTACGACTGTAAGTGCTAGGAGACACGAAGTTCGCAGGTGTAGGTCAAGTTCAGTGCATCGTAACTCAGGCACAAAACTCGCACACGTCTACCACTAGGTGGCGCTATGAGCAAGGTCAACGCTTTTGGCTTCGGCAACTCCCGCCTACAAGGCGGATATGGAAAACCTTATATCCACGCGTTCGGGGATCCTGCTGAATCACGTGGTATAGGCCACGCCCATTTCCGCCTAGACTTTTTTCGAGCTACATCGCGAAAACTGACTAGCCGCCAGAATTAACTCCTCCGAAACCGCGAAGTCCAATCGACACCAAATTTGGCACAGGACCATCTCTGGACACACATCATACTGGCTTGTGCTCCCCAGATCGATACGCAAAAACTCTTCCGGCTATAAGCTAACGTAATATTCACGCAAAACGCTACTAATGCTAACTGATGTCATATCTTCGGTTTGGAATGGCCGATCGACACCAAACTCGAGGACTTATGTGGGACGCCCCTGAGGGCCTGTGCAAAATTTGGTGCAACTAGCCTCTAGGTGGCGCTGTTTAACGCAAGAAATTAGTTCTGGTATAACCGCAAGTCGCATTGACGTGAACTTTGTGCCAAATTGTTCAGGATGGTCCCCTGACCTCATGACACCAAAGTGCATCCTAATGTGCCCATAGGTGGCGCTGTTATTGCAGATTAAGCACGAAAAAATAATCCCATTGACTTACATTCATTTTATATCTCCGGAACCGCAGGTCCGATTGACACCAAATTTGGGTCAAATCTTCCCCATGGGGCCCATGATGATACCTGATAAATTTGGTGACAATTCAGCCAAAAGGTGGCGCTATAATGGAAGCTGGAATGCCAAAAAGTCCCATTGAAATGAATGGGATTTCAAACCATGCCACAATTTGCCTATGTTAGGAATGGCCGATCAACACCAAACTTGAGGATCTTATGCGGCATGACTTCTGGAACTGCTGTGTGAAATTTGGTGTCAATCGGCCAACAGGTGACTATATTAATAATTTATGAAAAAACACTCCCATTCACTCCCATTCATTTTATATCTCCGAACCGCAGGTCCGATTGACACCAAATTTGGGTCAATTGTTCCCTATGGGTCCCTGATGACACCTGACAAATTTGGTACAATTCGCCAAACGGTGGCGCTATAATCGATGCTGAAATCTATCGCTAAATCCCATTCATTTCGATGGCATTTTCAAACGCTGGACGTTTCGCCTCTGTTTGGAAAGGCCCGTCGAGACCTGACTCGGGACCTTAGCGCTGGTGCGCTGGAGACTCGACGACTCAGCGCTGGCTGGGGCGAGTTTACAGGGCTTGGACCCCGCTACAACTGCTTGCAGTTCTAGTTAGGGTCCAAGCCCGGTAGCATGGAACCCGTTACAGCATCAGCAGCTATACCACGGTGGCATGGAACCCTATTGTAATCGTTAGATTTTTATTAGGGTCCAAGCCGGTGAGCTGGGAACCCGCGTTTAGCAACGCTGGGTTCCCATACCACGGTGGCAGGAACCCTATTGTTTTCGTTAGGATTTTATTATTATTCTTTTATTCTTCCGCCGCTAGTTCCAGTACTGCAGCGCTAGCTGTAACTCCTAGGAACGCAAACTTCGCGGTGTAGGTCAAGTTCACCGCACCGACCTCAGGCGCAGAAATTCGCACACGTCTACCACTAGGTGGCGCTGTGACAAATTTTTCGCGTTTGGGCTTGGCACTCCCGCCTACGAAGGAATATATGGAAAACCTTATATCCACGCTGTTCGGGGATCATGCTGAATCACGTGGTATAGGCCACGCCCATTTCCGCCTATAACTTTTTTCGCGCAAAATCGCGAAAACTGACTGACCGGCTGAAATTAACTCCTCCGAAACCGCAAGTCCGATCGACACCAAATTTGGCATGGACCATCTCTGGACACACATCATACTGGCTTGTGCTCCTCAGATCGATACGCAAAAAACTCTTCCGGCTATAAGCTAACGTAACATTCACGCCAAAACGGTAGTAACGCTAACTGAAGTCATATCTTCGCTTTGCAATGGCCGATCGACACCAAACTCGGAGGACTTATGTGTGACGCCCCCCGAGGGCCTCTGCAAAATTTGGTGCAACTAGCCTCTAGGTGGCGCTGTTTAATGCGAGAAATTTGTTCTGGTATAACCGCAAGTCGCATTGACGTGAACTTTGTGCCAAATTGTTCAGGATGGTCCCCTGACCTCATGTACCAAAGTGCATCCTAATGTGCCCATAGGTGGCGCTGTTATTGGCTGAACAAAATAATCCCATTGACTTACATTCATTTTATATCTCCAGAACCGCAGGTCCGATTGACACCAAATTCAGGTCAAATCTTCCCCATGGGGCCCTGATGACACCTGACAAATTTGGTGAAATTTGGCCTAAAGGTGGCGCTATAATGGAAGCTGGAGTGCCGAAAAGTCCCATTGAAATGAATGGGTTTTAAAACCACACCACAATTTGCCTAGGTTAGGAATGGCCGATCAACACCAAACTTCAGGATGTTATGCGGCATGACTTCTGGAACTGCTGTGTGAAATTTGGTGTCAATCGGCAAAAAGGTGACTATTAATAATTTATGAAAAATAAATCCCATTCACTTACATTCATTTTATATCTCCGAACCGCTAGGTCCGATTGACACCAAATGTGGGTCATATCTTCCCCATGGGGCCCTGATGACACCTGAATATTTTGGTACAATTCGGCCAAACGGTGGCGCTATAATGGAAGCTGGAAGCCTTGAAAAGTCCCATTGAAATGAATGGGGCTTCAAAACCATGCCACAATTTGCCTATGTTAGGAATGGCCGATCAACACCAAACTTGAGTATGTTATGCGGCATGACTTCTGGAACTGCTGTGTGAAATTTGGTGTCAATCGGCTAAAAGGTGAATATATTAAAAATTTATGAAAAACACTCCCATTCACTTACATGCGTTTTATATCTCCGGTACCAAAGGTCCAATTGACACCAAATGTGGGTCAAATCTTCCCCATGGGCCCAAGATGGATACCTGACCAATTTGGTGAAATTTGGCCTAAAGGTGCCGCTGTAATTGAAGCTGGAATGCTGTAAAAGTCCCATTGAAATGAATGGGATTTCAAACCATGCCACAATTTGCCTAGGTTAGGAATGGCTGATCAACACCAAACTTCGGGTATCTTATGCGGCATGACTTCTGGAACAGCTGTGTGAAATTTGGTGTCAATCGGCTAAATGCAGACTGTATTAATAATTTATGAAAAAACACTCCCATTCACTTACATGCAATTTATATCTCGCGTAACCACAAGTCCCATTCATACCAAATTTGGGTCAAATGTTCCCACTGGGTCCCTGATGACACCTGACAAATTTTGGTGCAAATCGGCCTAAAGATGGCGCTGTAATCGATGCAGAAATTTATCAATAAATCCCATTCATTCCGATGGCATTTTCAAACGCGGACGTTTCGCCTCTGTTTGAACGGCCCGTCGAGACCTGACTCGGGACCTTAGCGCTGCATCGGGTGCGGGCGACTCGAGCGACTCTCCGCTGGGCTGGGGCGAAGTTTCGCCAGGGGCTTGGACCCGCTTACAACTGCTTGCAGTTCTAGTTATTTTATTATTCTTTTATTCTTCCGTCGCTAGTTCCACTACTGCAGCATACCCCGTAACTGCTAGGAACGCGAAATTCGCAGGTGTAGGTCACATTCAGTGCACGTACCTCAGGCCCGAAAACTCGCACACTTCTACTGCTAGGGGCGCTATAAGCAAGGTCAACGCGTTTGGGCTTGGAACTCCCGACTACGAAGGCGGATATGGAAAACTTTATATCCACGCGTTCGGGGATCATGCTGAATCTCTTGGTATAGGCCACGCCCATTTCCGCCTGTATAGTTTTTCGCGCAAAATCGCGAAAACTGACTAGCCGCTCAGAATTAACTCCTCCGAAACCGCAAGTCCAATCGACACCAAATTTGGCACGGATCATCTCTGGACACACATCATACTGGCTTGTGCTCCCCAGATCGATACGCAAAAAACTCTTCCGGCTATAAGCTAACGAATATTCACGCAAAACGCTACTAACGCTAATTGATGTCATATCTTCGGTTTGCAATGGCCGATCGACACCAAACTCGGAGCACTTATGTGGGACGCCCCCTGAGGGCCTGTGCAAAATTTCGTGCAACTAGCCTCTAGGTGGCGCTGTTTAACGCAAAAAATTAGTTCTGGTATAACCGCAAAGTCGCATTGACGTGAACTTTGTGCCAAATTGTTCAGCATGGTCCCCTGACCTCATGCACCAAAGTGCATCCTAATGTGCCCATAGGTGGCGCTGTTATTGGCGATTAAACACGAAAAAAAATCCCATTGACTTACATTCATTTTATATCTCCAGAACCGCAGGTCCGATTGACACCAAATTTGGGTCAATTCTTCCCCATGGGGCCCTGATGACACCTGACAAGTTTTGTACAATTCGGCCTAAAGGTGGCGCTGTAATGGAAGCTGGAATGCCAAAATGTCCCATTGAAATGAATGGGGTTTAAAACCATGCCACAATTTGCCTAGGTTAGGAATGGCCGATCAACACCAAACTTCAGGATCTTATGCGGCATGACTTCTGGAACAGCTGTGTGAAATTTGGTGTCAATCGGCTAAAAGGTGACTATATTAATAATTTATGAAAAACACTCCCATTCACTCCCATTCATTTTATATCTCCAGAACCGCAGGTCCAATTGACACCAAACTTGGGTCAAATCTTCCCCATGGGGCCCTGATGATACCTGAAAAATTTGGTACAATTCGGCCAAACGGTGGCGCTATAATTGAAGCTGAAAGCCCTTCAGAAAGCCCATTGAAATGAATGGGACTTCAAACCACACCACAATTTGCCTAGGTTAGGAATGGCCGATCAACACCAAACTTCAGGATCTTATGCGGCATGACTTCTGGAACTGCTGTGTGAAATTTGGTGTCAATCGGCTAAAAGGTGAATATATTAATAATTTATGAAAAACACTCCCATTCACTTACATGCGTTTTATATCTCCGGTACCAAAGGTCCAATTGACACCAAATGTGGGTCAAATCTTCCCCATGGGCCCAAGATGATACCTGACCAATTTGGTGAAATTTGGCCTAAAGGTGCAGCTGTAATTGAAGCTGGAATGCTGTAAAAGTCCCATTGAAATGAATGGGATTTCAAACCACGCCACAATTTGCCTAGGTTAGGAATGGCTGACCAGCACTAAACTTCGGGTATCTTATGCGCATGACTTCTGGAACTGCTGTGTGAATTGTGGTGTCAATCGGACGACTCGGCCTCGCAGGGCTGGGGCGCAGTTTCAGCCAGGGGCTTGGACCCGCTTACAACTGCTTGCAGTTCTAGTTAGGGTCCAAGCCCGGTGGGCATGGAACCCGCGATTACAGCATCGCGGGTGCCATACCACGAGTGGCATGGAACCCTATTGTTTTCGTTAGGATTTTTATTAGGGGTCCAAGCCCGAGTGGGCTGGGAACCAGCGTTTGCAGTAACGCGGTTCCCATACCACAGTGGCAGGGAACCCTATTGTTTTCGTTAGGATTTTTATTATTCTTATTCTTCCGTGCCTAATTCCACTACTGCAGCCTAGACGGTAAGTGCTGGAGACACGAAGTTCGCGGTGTAGGTCAAGTTCAGTGCACGTAACTCAGGCGCAAAAATTCGCACGCGTCTACCACTAGGTGGCGCTGTGACAAATTTTTCGCGTTTGGGCTTGGCACTCCCGCCTACGAAGGCGGATATGGAAAACCTTATATCCACGCGTTCGGGGGATCCTGCTGAATCACGTGGTATAGGCCACGCCCATTTCCGCCTAGACTTTTTTCGCGCAAAATTGCGAAAACTGACTAGCCGCTCAAAATTAACTCCTCCGAAACCGCAAGTCCGATCGACACCAAATTTGGCATGGATCATCTCTGGACACACATCATACTGGCTTGTGCTCCCCAGATCGATACGCGAAAAACTCTTCCGGCTATAAGCTAACGAATATTCACGCAAAACGCTACTAACGCTAACTGATGTCATATCTTCGGTTTGGAATGGCCGATCGACACCAAACTCGGAGCACTTGTGTGGGAAGCCCCCCTGAGGGCCTGTGCAAAAGTTGGTGCAAATAGCCCCTAGGTGGCGCTGTTTAACGCGAAAAATTAGTTCTGGTATAACCGCAAGTCGCATTGACGTGAACTTTGTGCCAAATTGTTCAGGATGGTCCCCTGACCTCAGAGACCAATGTGCATCCTAATGTGCCCATAGGTGGCGCTGTTATTGCAGATTAAGCACGAAAAAAATAATCCCATTGACTTACATTCATTTTATATCTCCGGAACCGCAGGTCCGATTGACACCAAATTTGGGTCAATTCTTCCCCATGGGGCCCTGATGACACCTGACAAGTTTTGTACAGTTCGGCCAAAAGGTGGCGCTATAATGGAAGCTGGAATGCCATGAAAAAGCCCATTGAAATGAATGGGATTTCAAACCAGGCCACAATTTGCCTAGGTTAGGAATGGCCGATCAACACCAAACTTGGGGACCTTATGCGGCATTACTTCTGTAAGGTCTGTGTGACATTTGGTGTCAATCAGCCCAAAGGTGACTTTTTTAATAATTTATGAAAAAACACTCCCATTGACTTACATTCATTTTATATCTCCGGAACCGCAGGTCCGATTGACACCAAATTTGGGTCAATTCTTCCCCATGGGGCCCTGATGACACCTGACAAGTTTTGTACAGTTCGGCCAAAAGGTGGCGCTATAATGGAAGCTGGAATGCCAAAAATGTCCCATTGAAATGAATGGGATTTCAAACCATGCCACAATTTGCTTAGGTTAGGAATGGCTGATCAACACCAAACTTGGGGATTTTATGCTGCATGACTTCCCCAAGAGCTGTGTGAAATTTGGTGTCAATGGGCTAAAAGCAGACTGTATTAATAATTTATGAAAAAACACTCCCATTCACTTACATGCAATTTATATCTCCGTAACCACAAGTCCGATTCACACCAAATTTGGGTCAAATGTTCCCACTGGGTCCTTGATGACACCTGAAAAATTTGGTGAAATTCAGCCTAAAGGTGGCGCTATAATAGAAGCTCAAATGCCATCAGAAAGCCCATTGAAATGAATGGGATTTCAAACCATGCCACAATCTTTCTACCTTTTGAATGATTGATCAACACCAAACTTGGGGATCTTATGTGGCATGACTTCCGTGAAGGTCTGTGTGAAATTTGGTGTCAATACAATAAAAGCTGACAGTATTAATATACTAGAAGCTCAAAGCCCCTAGGAAAGCCCATTGAAATGAATGGGACTTCAAACCACGCCACAATCTTTCTACGTTTGGAATGGCTGATCAACACTAAACTTGAGGATATTATGCGGCATGACTTCTGGAAATGCTGTGTGAAATTTGGTGTCAGTTGGCTAAAAGGTGACTATATAAATAATTTATGAAAAAACACTGCCATTCACTTACATGCAATTTATATCTCCGTAACCACAAGTCCAATTCATACCAAATTTGGGTCAAATGTTCCCACTGGGTCCTTGATGACACCTGAAAAATTTGGTGAAATTCGGCCTAAAAGTGGCGCTATAATAGAAGCTCAAATGCCATCAGAAAGCCCATTGAAATTAATGGGATTTCAAACCACACCACAATTTGCCTAGGTTAGGAATGGCCGATCAACACCAAACTTGGGTATCTTATGCGGCATGACTTCTGGAACTGATGTGTGAAATTTGGTGTCAATAGGCTAAAAGCTGACTGTATTAATAATTTATGAAAAACACTTCCATTCACTTACATACATTTTATATCTCCGTAACCACAAGTCCCATTCATACCACATTTGCTTCACATGTTCCCACTGTGTCCCTGATAACATCTGACAAATTTGGTGCAAATGGGCCTAAAGATGGCGCTGTAATCGATGCTGAAATGTATCGATAAATCCCATTCGTTTCGATGGCATTTTCAAACGCGGGATGTTTCGCCTCTGTTTGGAAAGGCCCGTCGAGACCTAACTCGGGGACCTTAGCGACATCGGTGCGGGCTACGGCGCCCTCGACGGTGCGAGCCGGACGACTCGCAGCCTCCAGCGGGCTGGGGCGAAGTTTCAGCCAGGGGCTTGGACCCCGCTTACAACTGCTTGCAGTTCTAGTTATTATTATTATTCTTTTTATTCTTCCGCCGCTAGTTCCACTACTGCAGCATACCCTGTAAATGCCAGGGACGCGAAACTCACAGGGTTGGTCAAGTTCACCGCACCGACCGCAGGCACAAAAATTCGCACACTTCTACCGCTAGGGGGCGCTACACGCAACGTCCAACACTTTTTTCATTCAAGTCGCAATAACTCCCACATACGAAAGCGCATATTCAAAAACTTTATATCCACGCGTTCGGGGGATCATGCTGAATCGCCGGGTGTAGGCCACGCCCATTTCCGCCTGGATTTTTTTCGAGCTACATCGCGAAAACTGAAACACCGCTCAGAATTAACTCCTCCGAAACCGCAAGTCCGATCGACACCAAATTTGGCATGGATCATCTCTGGACACACATCATACTGGCTTGTGCTCCCCAGATCGATACGCAAAAAACTCTTCCGGCTATAAGCTAACGAATATTCACGCAAAACGCTACTAATGCTAACTGATGTCATATCTTTGCTTTGGAATGGCCGATCGACACCAAACTCGGAGCACTTATGTGCGATGCCCCCTCGAGGGCCTGTGCAAAATTTGGTGCAACTAGCCTCTAGGTGGCGCTGTTTAACGCAAGAAATTAGTTCTGGTATAACCGCAAGTCGCATTGACGTGAACTTTGTGCCAAATTGTTCAGCATGGTCCCCTGACCTCAGACACCAAAGTGCATCCTAATGTACCCATAGGTGGCGCTGTTATTGGGGATTAAACACGAAAAAAAAAATCCCATTGACTTACATTCATTTTATATCTCCAGAACCGCAGGTCCGATTGACACCAAATTTGGGTCAATTCTTCCCCATGGGGCCCTGATTACACCTGACAAGTTTTGTACAATTCGGCCAAAAGGCGGCGCTGTAATGGAAGCTGGAATGCCAAAAATGTCCCATTGAAATGAATGGGATTTCAAACCATGCCACAATTTGCCTAGCTTAGGAATAGCCGATCAACACCAAACTTCAGGATCTTATGCGGCATGACTTCTGGAACTGCTGTGTGAAATTTGGTGTCAATCGGCTAAAAGGTGAATATATTAATAATTTATGAAAAAACACTCCCATTCACTCCCATTCATTTTATATCTCCGGAACCGCAGGTCCGATTGACACCAGATTTGGGTCAATTGTTACCTATGGGTCCCTGATGACAACTGACAAATTTGGGACAATTCGGCCAAACGGTGGCGCTATACTAGAAGCTGAAAGCCCTTCAGAAAGCCCATTGAAATGAATGGGACTTCAAACCACACCACAATTTGCCTAGGTTAGGAATGGCCGATCAACACCAAACTTGAGTATGTTATGCGGCATGACTTCTGAAACTGCTGTGTGAATTTTGGTGTCAATCGGCCAAAAGGTGACTATATAAATAATTTATGAAAAAACACTCCCATTCACTTACATGCATTTTATATCTCCGTAACCGCAAGTGCGATTCATACCAAATTTGGGTCAAATGTTCCCAATGGGTTCCTGATGACACCTGACAAATTTGGTGCAAATCGGCCTAAAGATGGTGCTGTAATCGACGCCGAAATGTGTCGATAAATCCCATTCGTTTCGATGGCATTTTCAAACGCGGGATGTTTCGCCTCTGATTGGAACGGCCCGTCGAGACCTGACTCGGGGACCTTGCGCGGCACGGGTGCGGGGCGCCCGGGACGATTCGCGCGCCCTCCGCGGGGGCGAGGGGGCGAAGTTACGCCAGGGGGCTTGGACCCCGCTTACAACTGCTTGCAGTTCTAGTTATTATTATTTTTATTCTTCCGTGCCTAGTTCCAGTACTGCAGCGTACGCTGTAACTCCTAGGAACGCAAGTTTCGCGGTGTAGGTCACATTCAGTGCACGTAACTCAGGCCCGAAAACTCGCACACTTCTACTGCTAGGGGGCGCTATAAGCAAGGTCAACGCGTTTGGGCTTGGAACTCCCGCCTACGAAGGCGGATATGGAAAAACTTTATATCCACGCGTTCGGGGGATCCTGCTGAATCACGTGGTATAGGCCACGCCCATTTCCGCCTAAACTTTTCTCGAGCTACATCGCGAAAACTGACTAGCCGCTCAGAATTAACTCCTCCGAAACCGCAAGTCCGATCGACACCAAATTTGGCATGGATCATCTCTGGACACACATCATACTGGCTTGTGCTCCCCAGATCGATACGCGAAAAACTCTTCCGGCTATAAGCTAACGAATATTCACGCAAAACGCTACTAATGCTAACTGATGTCATATCTTTGCTTTGGAATGGCCGATCGACACCAAACTCGGAGCACTTATGTGCGATACCCCCCCGAGGGCCTGTGCAAAATTTGGTGCAACTAGCCTCTAGGTGGCGCTGTTTAACGCAAGAAATTAGTTCTGGTATAACCGCAAGTCGCATTGACGTGAACTTTGTGCCAAATTGTTCAGGATGGTCCCCTGACCTCAGAGACCAATGTGCATCCTAATGTGCCCATAGGTGGCGCTGTTATTGCAGATTAAGCACGAAAAAAATAATCCCATTGACTTACATTCATTTTATATCTCCGGAACCGCAGGTCCGATTGACACCAAATTCGGGTCAAATCTTCCCCATGGGCCCTAGATGATACCTGATAAATTTGGTGAAGTTCTGCCAAACGGTGGCGCTATAATGGAAGCTGGAATGCCGAAAAAGTCCCATTGAAATGAATGGGATTTCAAACCAGGCCACAATTTGCCTAGGTTAGGAATAGCCGATCAACACCAAACTTGAGGATGTTATGCGGCATGACTTCTGGAACTGCCGTGTGAAATTTGGTGTCAATCGGCTAAAAGGTAACTATTAATAATTTATGAAAAATAAATCCCATTCACTTACATTCATTTTATATCTCCAGAACCGCAGGTCCGATTGACACCAAATTCAGGTCAATTCTTCCCCCTGGGCACCTGATGACACCTGACAAATTTTGTGAAGTTCTGCCAAAAGGTGGCGCTATAATGGAAGCTGGAATGCCGAAAAAGTCCCATTGAAATGAATGGGTTCTAAAATCATGCCAATATTTGCCTAGGTTAGAAATGGCCAATCAACACCAGACTTCAGAATCTTATGCGGCATGACTTCTGGAACTGCCGTGTGAAATTTGGTGTCAATCGGCAAAAAGGTGACTTTTTTAATAATTTATGAAAAAACACTCCCATTCACTCCCATTCATTTTATATCTCCAGAACCGCAGGTCCGATAGACACCAAATGTTGGTCAAATGTTCCCACTGGGACCGTGATGACACCTGAAAACTTTGGTACAATTCGCCAAACGGTGGCGCTATAATTGAAGCTCAAATGCCGTCAGAAAGCCCATTGAAATGAATGGGATTTCAAACCATGTCACAATTTGCCTAGGATAGGAATGGCTGATCAACACCAAACGTCAGGATCTTTTGCGGCATGACTTCCCAAGACCTGTGTGAAATTTGGTGTCAATGGGCTAAATGCAGACTGTATTAATAATTTATGAAAAACACTCCCATTCACTTACATGCAATTTATATCTCCGTAACCACAAGTCCCATTCATACCAAATTTGGGTCAAATGTTCCCACTGGGTTCCCGATGACACCTGACAAATTTGGTGCAAATCGCCCAAAGATGGCACTGTAATCGATGCAGAAATTTATCGATAAATCCCATTGATTCAGATGGCATTTTCAAACACGGGACGTTTTGCCTCTGTTTTGAACGGCCCGTCGAGACCTGACTCGGGGACCTTTGCGCGGCACGGTGCGGGGCCCCGGACGACTTCAGCGCCCTCAGCGGGCGAGGAGTTACGCTGGGGCTTGGACCCCGCTACAACTGCTTGCAGTTCTAGTTAGGGTCCAAGCCCGAGTGAGCTGGGAACCCGCGTTTGCATAGACAGCGGTTCCCATACCACGAGTGGCTGGGAACCCTATTGTAATCGCTTCGCTTTTTATTATTTTTTTTCTTCCGTGCCTAATTCCACTACTGCAGCCTAGACGGTAAGTGCTGGAGACACGAAGTTCGCGGTGTAGGTCAAGTTCAGTGCACGTAACTCAGGCGCAAAAATTCGCACACGTCTACCACTAGGTGGCGCTGTGACAAATTTTTCGCGTTTGGGCTTGGCACTCCCGCCTACGAAGGCGGATATGGAAAACCTTATATCCACGCGTTCGGGGGATCCTGCTGAATCACGTGGTATAGGCCACGCCCATTTCCGCCTAGACTTTTTTCGAGCTACATCGCGAAAACTGACTAGGCGCTCAGAATTAACTCCTCCGAAACCGCAAGTCCAATCGACACCAAATTTGGCACAGGCCATCTCTGGACACACATCATACTGGCTTGTGCTCCCCAGATCGATACGCGAAAAACTCTTCCGGCTATAAGCTAACGAATATTCACGCACAACGCTACTAATGCTAACTGATGTCATATCTTCGGTTTGGAATGGCCGATCGACACCAAACTCGGAGGACTTATGTGGGACGCCCCCCTGAGGGCCTGTGCAAAATTTGGTGCAACTAGCCTCTAGGTGGCGCTGTTTAACGCAAGAAATTAGTTCTGGTATAACCGCAAGTCGCATTGACGTGAACTTTGTGCCAAATTGTTCAGGATGGTCCCCTGACCTCAGAGACCAATGTGCATCCTAATGTGCCCATAGGTGGCGCTGTTATTGCAGATTAAGCACGAAAAAAATAATCCCATTGACTTACATTCATTTTATATCTCCGGAACCGCAGGTCCGATTGACACCAAATTTGGGTCAAATCTTCCCCATGGGCCCATGATGATACCTGATAAATTTGGTACAATTCAGCCAAACGGTGGCGCTATAATGGAAGCTGGAACGCCGAAAAAGTCCCATTGAAATGAATGGGTTCTAAAACCATGCCACAATTTGCCTATGTTAGGAATGGCCGATCAACACCAAACTTGAGGATCTTATGCGGCATGACTTCTGGAATTGCTGTGTGAAATTTGGTGTCAATCGGCCAACAGGTGACTATATTAATAATTTATGAAAAAACACTGCCATTCACTTACATGCATTCTATATCTCCAGTAACCACAAGTCCGATTCATACCAAATTTGGGTCAAATGTTCCCACTGCGTCCCTGATGACACCTGACAAATTTGGTGCAAATCGGCCTAAAGATGGCGCTGTAATCGATGCTGAAATTTATCGCTAAATCCCATTCATTTCGATGGCATTTTCAAACGCGGGACGTTTCGCCTCTGTTTGGAAAGGCCCGTCGAGACCCGACTCGGGACCTTTGCGGCGCTGGTGCGGAGCTCGGACGACTTCAGCGCCTCAGCGGGGCTGGGGCGAAGTTTAGCCAGGGGCTTGGACCCCGCTTACAACTGCTTGCAGTTCTAGTTAGGGGTCCAAGCCCGGTGGGCATGGAACCCGCGTTACAAGGCATCACGGGGCCATACCACAGTGGCATGGAACCCTATTGTAATCGTTAGGATTTTTATTAGGGTCCAAGTCCGGTGGCTGGGAACCCGCTTGCAGTAACGCGGTTCCCATACCACAGTGGCAGGGAACCCTATTGTTTTCGTTAGGATTTTAGGGTCCAAGCCCGGTGGGCTGGGAACCCGCTTGCAAGTAACGCGGTTCCCATACCACAGTGGCTGGGAACCCTATTGTAATCGTCTCGCTTTTATTATTATTATTTTTTTCTTCCGTGCACGATTCGCGATACTGCAGCGTTCGCTGTAACTCCTAGGAACGCACATTTCGCGGTGTAGGTCAAGTTCAGTGCATCGTAACTCAGGCGCAAAAATTCGCACACGTGTACCACTAGGTGGCGCTGTGACAAATTTTTCGCGTTTGGGCTTGGCACTCCCGCCTACGAAGGCGGATATGGAAAACCTTATATCCACGCGTTCGGGGGATCGAGCTGAATCACGTGGTATAGGCCACGCCCATTTCCGCCATTAATTTTTTCGAGCTACATCGCGAAAACTGACTAGCCGCTCAGAATTAACTCCTCCGAAACCGCAAGTCCAATCGACACCAAATTTGGCATGGATCATCTCTGGACACACATCATACTGGCTTGTGCTCCCCAGATCGATACGCAAAAACTCTTCCGGCTATAAGCTAACGAATATTCACGCAAAACGCTACTAATGCTAACTGATGTCATATCTTCGCTTTGCAATGGCCGATCGACACCAAACTCGGAGGACTTATGTGGGACGCCCCCCTGAGGGGCTGTGCAAAATTTGGTGCAACTAGCCTCTAGGTGGCGCTGTTTAACGCGAAAAATTAGTTCTGGTATAACCGCAAGTCGCATTGACGTGAACTTTGTGCCAAATTGTTAAGCATTGTCCCCTGACCTCACACACCAAAGTGCATCCTAATGTGCCCATAGGTGGCGCTGTTATTGCCGATTAAGTGCGAAAAAAAAAATCCCATTGACTTACATTCATTTTATATCTCCGGAACCGCAGGTCCGATTGACACCAAATTCGCGTCAATTGTTCCCCCTGGGCCCCTGATGAAACCTGACAAATTTGGTGAAATTGGGCCTAAAGGTGGCGCTATAATGGAAGCTGGAATGCCGAAAAAGTCCCATTGAAATGAATGGGTTTTAAAACCACACCACAATTTCCCTAGGTTAGGAATGGCCGATCAACACCAAACTTCAGGATCTTATGCGGCATTACTTCTGGAACTGCTGTGTGAAATTTGGTGTCAATTGGCTAAAAGGTGACTATATAAATAATTTATGAAAAATCACTCCCATTCACTCCCATTCATTTTATATCTCCAGAACCGCAGGTCCAATTGACACCAAACTTGGGTCAAATCTTCCCCATGGGGCCCTGATGAAACCTCAAAATTTGGTACAATTCGCCAAACGGTGGCGCTATAATTGAACCTCAAAGCCCTTCAGAAAGCCCATTGAAATGAATGGGATTTCAAACCAGGCCACAATTTGCCTAGGTTAGGAACAGCCGATCAACACCAAACTTCAGGATCTTATGCGGCATGACGTCTGAAAATCCTGTGTGAATTTTGGTGTCAATCGCCAAAAGGTGACTATATAAATAATTTATGAAAAACACCCCCATTGACTTACATTCATTTCATATCTCTGGAACCGCGAGGTCCGATTGACACCAGATTTGGGTCAATTGTTACCTATGGGTCCCTGATGATACCTGAAAAATTTGGTACAATTCGGCCAAACGGTGGCGCTATAATTGAAGCTCAAATGCCACGTAAAAGTCCATTAAAATGAAAGGGATTTCAAACCATACCACAATTTGCCTAGGTTAGGAATGGCTGACCAGCACTAAACTTCAGGATCTTATGCGGCATGACTTCTGGAACTGCTGTGTGAATTTTGGTGTCAATCGGACGACTTCAGCCCTCCGCGGGCTGGGGCGAGTTAGCCAGGGGCTTGGACCCCGCTACAACTGCTTGCAGTTCTAGTTATTAGGGGTCCAAGCCCGAAGTGGGCATGGAACCCGCGATTGCAAGGCATCGCGGGGGCCATACCACGAAGTGGCATGGAACCCTATTGTAATCGTTAGGATTTTTATTATTATTATTTTTATTCTTCCGTGCCTAGTTCCAGTACTGCAGCGTACGCTGTAACTCCTAGGAACGCAAGTTTCGCGGTGTAGGTCACATTCAGTGCACGTAACTCAGGCCCGAAAACTCGCACACTTCTACTGCTAGGGGGCGCTATAAGCAAGGTCAACGCGTTTGGGCTTCGAACTCCCGCCTACGAAGGCGGATATGGAAAAACTTTATATCCACGCGTTCGGGGGATCCTGCTGAATCACGTGGTATAGGCCACGCCCATTTCCGCCTAAACTTTTCTCGAGCTACATCGCGAAAACTGACTAGCCGCTCAAAATTAACTCCTCCGAAACCGCAAGTCCGATCGACACCAAATTTGGCACAGACCATCTCTGGACACACATCATACTGGCTTGTGCTCCCCAGATCGATACGCGAAAAACTCTTCCGGCTATAAGCTAACGAATATTCACGCAAAACGCTACTAACGCTAACTGATGTCATATCTTCGGTTTGGAATGGCCGATCGACACCAAACTCGGAGGACTTATGTGGGAAGCCCCCCTGAAGGCCTCTGCAAAAGTTGGTGCCACTAGCCTCTAGGTGGCGCTGTTTAACGCAAAAAATTAGTTCTGGTATAACCGCAAGTCGCATTGACGTGAACTTTGTGCCAAATTGTTCAGCATGGTCCCCTGACCTCAGCCACCAAAGTGCATCCTAATGTGCCCATAGGTGGCGCTGTTATTGGGGATTAAACACGAAAAAATTCATCCCATTGACTTACATGCATTTTATATCTCCGGAACCGGAGGTCCGATTGACACCAAATTCGCGTCAATTGTTCCCCCTGGGCCCATGATGACACCTGACAAATTTGGTACAATTCGGCCAAACGGTGGCGCTATAATTGAAGGTCAAATGCCACGAAAAAGCCCATTGAAATGAATGGGATTTCAAACCACACCACAATTTGCCTAGGTTAGGAATGGCCGATCAACACCAAACCTGGGGATCTTATGCAGCAGGACTTCTGGAACTGCTGTGTGAAATTTGGTGTCAATCGGCCAGAAGGTGAATATATAAATAATTTATGAAAAAACACTCCCATTCACTCCCATTCATTTTATATCTCCAGAACCGCAGGTCCGATTGACACCAAACTTGGGTCAAATCTTCCCCATGGGGCCCTGATGATACCTGAAAATTTGGTACAATTCGCCAAAAGGTAGCGCTATAATGGAAGCTGGAATGCCGTAAACACTCCCATTGACTTACATTCATTCTATATCTCCGGAACCGCAGGTCCGATTGACACCAGATTTGGGTCAATTGTTACCTATGGGTCCCTGATGATACCTGGAAAATTTGGTACAATTCGGCCAAACGGTGGCGCTATAATTGAAGCTCAAATGCCACGTAAAAGTCCATTAAAATGAATGGGATTTCAAACCATACCACAATTTGCCTAGGTTAGGAATGGCTGTTCAGCACTAAACTTCAGGATCTTATGCGGCATGACTTCTGGAACTGCTGTGTGAATTTTGGTGTCAATCGGGACGACTCGTAGCGCCTCACAGGCTGGGGCTGAAGTTTACGCCAGGGGCTTGGACCCCGCTTACAACTGCTTGCAGTTCTAGTTATTATTATTCTTATTCTTCCGTGCCTAGTTCCACTACTGCAGCATACCCCGTAATTGCGAGAAACGCGAAATTCGCGGTGTAGGTCACATTCAGTGCACGTAACTCAGGCCCGAAAACTCGCACACTTCTACTGCTAGGGGGCGCTATAAGCAAGGTCAACGCGTTTAGGCTTGGAACTCCCGTCTACGAAGGCGGATATGGAAAAACTTTATATCCACGCGTTCGGGGGGATCCTGCTGAATCACGTGGTATAGGCCACGCCCATTTCCGCCTAAACTTTTCTCGAGCTACATCGCGAAAACTGACTAGCCGCTCAAAATTAACTCCTCCGAAACCGCAAGTCCGATCGACACCAAATTTGGCATGGATCATCTCTGGACACACATCATACTGGCTTGTGCTCCCCAGATCGATACGCGAAAAACTCTTCCGGCTATAAGCTAACGAATATTCACGCAAAACGCTACTAACGCTAACTGATGTCATATCTTCGGTTTGGAATGGCCGATCGACACCAAACTCGGAGCACTTATGTACGATGCCCCCCTGAGGGCCTGTGCAAAATCTGGTGCAACTAGCCTCTAGGTGGCGCTGTTTAACGCAAGAAATTAGTTCTGGTATAACCGCAAGTCGCATTGACGTGAACTTTGTGCCAAATTGTTCAGGATGGTCCCCTGACCTCAGAGACCAATGTGCATCCTAATGTGCCCATAGGTGGCGCTGTTATTGCAGATTAAGCACGAAAAAAATAATCCCATTGACTTACATTCATTTTATATCTCCGGAACCGCAGGTCCGATTGACACCAAATTTGGGTCAATTCTTCCCCATGGGTCCCTGATGACACCTGACAAATTTGGTGAAATTCGGCCTAAAGGTGGCGCTATAATGGAAGCTGGAATGCCGAAAAGTCCCATTGAAATGAATGGGGTCTAAAACCATGCCACAATTTGCCTATGTTAGGAATGGCCGATCAACACCAAACTTCAGGATCTTATGCGGCATCACTTCTGGAACTGCTGTGTGAAATTTGGTGTCAATCGGCTAAAAGGTGACTCTATTAATAATTGTTGAAAAAACACTCCCATTCACTTACATGCATTTTATATCTCCAGAACCGCAGGTCCGATTGACACCAAATTTGGGTCAAATCTTCCCCATGGGCCCATGATGATACCTGATAAATTTGGTTAAATTCAGCCTAAAGGTGGCGCTATAATGGAAGCTGGAACGCCGAAAAAGTCCCATTGAAATGAATGGGATTTCAAACCATGCCACAATTTGCCTAGGTTAGGAATGGCTGACCAGCACTAAACTTGGGTATCTTATGCGGCATGACTTCTGGAACTGCTGTGTGAATTTTGGTGTCAATCGGCCAAAAGGTGACTATATAAAAAATTTATGAAAAAACACTGCCATTCACTCACATGCATTTTATATCTCCAGTAACCACAAGTCCGATTCATACCAAATTTGGGTCAAATGTTCCCACTGGGTCCTTGATGACACCTGAAAAATTTGGTGAAATTCGGCCTAAAGGTGGCACTATAATAGAAGCTCAAATGCCATCAGAAAGCCCATTGAAATTAATGGGATTTCAAACCACGCCACAATTTGCCTAGGTTAGGAATGGCCGATCAACACCAAACTTGAGTATCTTATGCGGCATGACTTCTGGAACTGATGTGTGAAATTTGGTGTCAATAGGCTAAAAGCTGACTGTATTAATAATTTATGAAAAAACACTTCCATTCACTTATATACATTTTATATCTCCGTAACCACAAGTCCCATTCATACCAAATTTGCTTCACATGTTCCCACTGTGTCCCTGATAACATCTGACAAATTTGGTGCAAATGGGCACAAAGATGGCGCTGTAATCGATGCTGAAATGTATCGATAAATCCCATTCATTTCGATGGCATTTTCAAACGCTGGACGTTTAGCCTCTGTTTGGAAAGGCCCGCCGAGACCTAACTTCGGGGACCTTATGCGCGACACGGTGCGGAAGCCGGGACGACTCGAGCGCCCTCCGCGGGGCTGGGGGGCGAGTTTCGCCAGGGGCTTGGACCCCGCTTACAACTGCTTGCAGTTCTAGTTAGGGGTCCAAGCCCGAAGTGGGCATGGAACCCGCGATTGCAAGGCATCGCGGGTGCCATACCACGAAGTGGCATGGAACCCTATTGTTTTCGCTCAGATTTTTATTATTATTATTATTCTTCCGCCGCTAATTCCACTACTGCAGCATACCCTGTAAATGCTAGGGACGCGAAACTCATAGGTGTAGGTACAAACTCAGTGCAAGTAACTCAGGCGCAAAAAATCGCACACTTCAACCACTATGTGGCGCTATTAGCAACATTTTTACATTTTGGCTTGGAACTCCCGCCTACGAAGGCGTATATGGAAAACCTTATATCCACGCGTTCGGGGATCGAGCTGCATCTCTTGGTATAGGCCCCGCCCATTTCCGCCTATAATTTTTTTTGCGCAAAATCGCGAAAACTGACTAGCCGCTCAGAATTAACTCCTCCGAAACCGCAAGTCCAATCGACACCAAATTTGGCATGGATCATCTCTGGACATACATCATACTGGCTTGTGCTCCCCAGATCGATACGCAAAAAACTCTTCCGGCTATAAGCTAACGAATATTCACGCAAAACGCTACTAATGCTAACTGATGTCATATCTTCGCATTGCAATGGCCAATCGACACCAAACTCGGAGGACTTATGTGGGACGCCCCTGAGGGCCTGTGCAAAATTTGGTGCAACTAGCCTCTAGGTGGCGCTGTTTAACGTGAAAAATTAGTTCTGGTATAACCGCAAGTCGCATTGACGTGAACTTTGTGCCAAATTGTTCAGCATGGTCCCCTGACCTCAAGTACCAAAGTGCATCCTAATGTGCCCATAGGTGGCGCTGTTATTTGGCGATTAAACACGAAAAAATAATCCCATTGACTTACATTCATTTTATATCTCCGGAACCGCAGGTCCGATTGACACCAAATTTGGGTCAATTCTTCCCCATGGGGCCCTGATGACACCTCACAAGTTTTGTACAATTCGGCCAAAAGGTGGCGCTATAATGGAAGCTGGAATGCCAAAATGTCCCATTGAAATGAATGGGATTTCAAACCATGCCACAATTTGCCTAGGTTAGGAATGGCTGATCAACACCAAACTTGGGGACCTTATGCGGCATTACTTCTGTAAGGTCTGTGTGACATTTGGTGTTAATCGGCCCAAAGGTGACTTTATAAATAATTTATGAAAAACACTCCCATTGACATACATTCATTTTATATCTCCAGTACCACAGGTCCAAATCACACCAAATTTGCGTCAATTCTTCCGTCCTGGGCCCCTGATGACACCTGACAAATTTTGTGTTATTTGGCCTAAAGGTGGCGCTATAATCGAAGCTGAAATGCCGCTAAAAGTCCCATTGAAATGAATGGGTTTTAAAACCACGCCACAATTTGTCTAGGTTAGGAGTGGCCAATCAACACCAAACTTGAGGACCTTATGCGGCACGACTTCTGGAACTGCTGTGTGAAATTTGGTGTCAATCGGCCAAAAGGTGACTATGCTAATAATTCATGAAAAAACACTCCCATTCACTCCCATTCATTTTATATCTCTGGTACCAAAGGTCCAATTGACACCAAATTTGGGTCAAATCTTCCCCATGGGCCCCTGATGATACCTGACAAATTTGGTGCAATTCGCCAAAAGGTGGCGCTATAATTGAAGCTCAAATGCCGTCAGAAAGCCCATTGAAATGAATGGGATTTCAAACCACGCCACAATTTGCCTAGGTTAGGAATGGCTGACCAGCACTAAACTTGGGTATCTTATGCGGCATGACTTCTGGAACTGCTGTGTGAATTGTGGTGTCAATCGGGACGACTCGAGCGCCCTCCGCGGGGCTGGGGGGCGAGTTTCGCCAGGGGGCTTGGACCCCGCTTACAACTGCTTGCAGTTCTAGTTAGGGGTCCAAGCCCGAAGTGGGCATGGAACCCGCGATTGCAAGGCATCGCGGGTGCCATACCACGAAGTGGCATGGAACCCTATTGTTTTCGTTAGGATTTTTATTAGGGGTCCAAGCCCGAAGTGGGCTGGGAACCCGCGTTTGCAAGGCAACGCGGTTCCCATACCACGAAGTGGCTGGGAACCCTATTGTAATCGTTCTCGTTTTTATTATTTTTTTTCTTCCGTGCCTAATTCCACTACTGCAGCCTAGACGGTAAGTGCTGGAGACACGAAGTTCGCGGTGTAGGTCAAGTTCAGTGCACGTAACTCAGGCGCAAAAATTCGCACACGTCTACCACTAGGTGGCGCTGTGACAAATTTTTCGCGTTTGGGCTTGGCACTCCCGCCTACGAAGGAATATATGGAAAACCTTATATCCACGCGTTCGGGGGGATCATGCTGAATCACGTGGTATAGGCCACGCCCATTTCCGCCTATAATTTTTTCGCGCAAAATCGCGAAAACTGACTGACCGGCTGAAATTAACTCCTCCGAAACCGCAAGTCCGATCGACACCAAATTTGGCATGGACCATCTCTGGACACACATCATACTGGCTTGTGCTCCTCAGATCGATACGCAAAAAACTCTTCCGGCTATAAGCTAACGAACATTCACGCAAAACGGTAGTAACGCTAACTGAAGTCATATCTTCGCTTTGCAATGGCCGATCGACACCAAACTCGGAGGACTTATGTGTGACGCCCCCCCGAGGGCCTCTGCAAAATTTGGTGCAACTAGCCTCTAGGTGGCGCTGTTTAATGCGAGAAATTTGTTCTGGTATAACCGCAAGTCGCATTGACGTGAACTTTGTGCCAAATTGTTCAGGATGGTCCCCTGACCTCATGTACCAAAGTGCATCCTAATGTGCCCATAGGTGGCGCTGTTATTGGCGTAACAAAATAATCCCATTGACTTACATTCATTTTATATCTCCAGAACCGCAGGTCCGATTGACACCAAATTCAGGTCAAATCTTCCCCATGGGGCCCTGATGACACCTGACAAATTTGGTGAAATTTGGCCTAAAGGTGGCGCTATAATGGAAGCTGGAGTGCCGAAAAGTCCCATTGAAATGAATGGGTTTTAAAACCACACCACAATTTGCCTAGGTTAGGAATGGCCGATCAACACCAAACTTCAGGATGTTATGCGGCATGACTTCTGGAACTGCTGTGTGAAATTTGGTGTCAATCGGCAAAAAGGTGACTATTAATAATTTATGAAAAATAAATCCCATTCACTTACATTCATTTTATATCTCCGGAACCGCTGGTCCGATTGACACCAAATGTGGGTCATATCTTCCCCATGGGGCCCTGATGACACCTGAATATTTTGGTACAATTCGGCCAAACGGTGGCGCTATAATGGAAGCTGGAACGCCGAAAAAGTCCCATTGAAATGAATGGGGTCTAAAACCATGCCACAATTTGCCTATGTTAGGAATGGCCGATCAACACCAAACTTGAGTATGTTATGCGGCATGACTTCTGGAACTGCTGTGCGAAATTTGGTGTCAATCGGCTAAAAGGTGAATATATTAAAAATTTATGAAAAAACACTCCCATTCACTTACATGCGTTTTATATCTCCGGTACCAAAGGTCCAATTGACACCAAATGTGGGTCAAATCTTCCCCATGGGCCCAAGTGGATACCTGACCAATTTGGTGAAATTTGGCCTAAAGGTGCCGCTGTAATTGAAGCTGGAATGCTGTAAAAAGTCCCATTGAAATGAATGGGATTTCAAACCATGCCACAATTTGCCTAGGTTAGGAATGGCTGATCAACACCAAACTTGGGTATCTTATGCGGCATCACTTCTGGAACAGCTGTGTGAAATTTGGTGTCAATCGGCTAAATGCAGACTGTATTAATAATTTATGAAAAAACACTCCCATTCACTTACATGCAATTTATGTCTGCGTAACCACAAGTCCCATTCATACCAAATTTGGGTCAAATGTTCCCACCGGGTACCTGATGACACCTGAAAATTTTGGTGCAAATCGGCCCAAAGATGGCGCTGTAATCGATGCAGAAATTTATCAATAAATCCCATTCATTCCGATGGCATTTTCAAACACGGGACGTTTCGCCTCTGTTTTGAACGGCCCGTCGAGACCTGACTCGGGGACCTTGCGCAGCATGCGGGTGAGGGGCGCCCTGGACGACTCGCGCGCACCTCCGCGGGGCTGGGGGCGAGTTTCGCCAGGGGGCTTGGACCCCGCTTACAACTGCTTGCAGTTCTAGTTATTTTTATTTTTATTTTTATTCTTCCGTGCGCATTTCCACTACTGCAGCATACCCCGTAACTGCTAGGAACGCGAAATTCGCGGTGTAGGTCACATTCAGTGCACGTACCTCAGGCCCGAAAACTCGCACACTTCTACTGCTAGGGGGCGCTATAAGCAAGGTCAACGCGTTTGGGCTTGGAACTCCGACTACTGAAGGCGGATATGGAAAAACTTTATATCCACGCGTTCGGGGGATCATGCTGAATCTCTTGGTATAGGCCACGCCCATTTCCGCCTGTATAGTTTTTGCGCAAAATCGCGAAAACTGACTAGCCGCTCAGAATTAACTCCTCCGAAACCGCAAGTCCAATCGACACCAAATTTGGCACGGATCATCTCTGGACACACATCATACTGGCTTGTGCTCCCCAGATCGATACGCAAAAAACTCTTCCGGCTATAAGCTAACGAATATTCACGCAAAACGCTACTAATGCTAATTGATGTCATATCTTTGGTTTGGAATGGCCGATCGACACCAAACTCGGAGCACTTATGTGGGACGCCCCCCTGAGGGCCTGTGCAAAATTTCGTGCAACTAGCCTCTAGGTGGCGCTGTTTAACGCAAAAAATTAGTTCTGGTATAACCGCAAGTCGCATTGACGTGAACTTTGTGCCAAATTGTTCAGCATGGTCCCCTGACCTTATGCACCAAAGTGCATCCTAATGTGCCCATAGGTGGCGCTGTTATTGGCGATTAAACACGAAAAAAAAATCCCATTGACTTACATTCATTTTATATCTCCAGAACCGCAGGTCCGATTGACACCAAATTTGGGTCAATTCTTCCCCATGGGGCCCTGATGACACCTGACAAGTTTTGTACAATTCGGCCTAAAGGTGGCGCTGTAATGGAAGCTGGAATGCCAAAATGTCCCATTGAAATGAATGGGGTTTAAAACCACGCCACAATTTGCCTAGGTTAGGAATGGCCGATCAACACCAAACTTCAGGATCTTATGCGGCATGACTTCTGGAGCAGCTGTGTGAAATTTGGTGTCAATCGGCTAAAAGGTGAATATATTAATAATTTATGAAAAAACACTCCCATTCACTCCCATTCATTTTATATCTCCAGAACCGCAGGTCCAATTGACACCAAACTTGGGTCAAATCTTCCCCATGGGGCCCTGATGATACCTGAAAAATTTGGTACAATTCGGCCAAACGGTGGCGCTATAATTGAAGCTGAAAGCCCTTCAGAAAGCCCATTGAAATGAATGGGACTTCAAACCACACCACAATTTGCCTAGGTTAGGAATGGCCGATCAACACCAAACTTCAGGATCTTATGCGGCATGACTTCTGGAACTGCTGTGTGAAATTTGGTGTCAATCGGCTAAAAGGTGAATATATTAATAATTTATGAAAAACACTCCCATTCACTTACATGCATTTTATATCTCCGGTACCAAAGGTCCAATTGACACCAAATGTGGGTCAAATCTTCCCCATGGGCCCAAGATGATACCTGACCAATTTGGTGAAATTTGGCCTAAAGGTGCAGCTGTAATTGAAGCTGGAATGCTGTAAAAAGTCCCATTGAAATGAATGGGATTTCAAACCACGCCACAATTTGCCTAGGTTAGGAATGGCTGACCAGCACTAAACTTGGGTATCTTATGCGGCATGACTTCTGGAACTGCTGTGTGAATTGTGGTGTCAATCGGGACGACTCGAGCGCCCTCCGCGGGGCTGGGGGGCGAGTTTCGCCAGGGGGCTTGGACCCCGCTTACAACTGCTTGCAGTTCTAGTTATTCTTTTTATTCTTCCGTCCCTAATTCCACTACTGCAGCCTAGACGGTAAGTGCTGGAGACACCAAGTTCGCGGTGTAGGTCAAGTTCAGTGCACGTAACTCAGGCGCAAAAATTCGCACACGTCTACCACTAGGTGGCGCTGTGACAAATTTTTCGCGTTTGGGCTTGGCACTCCCGCCTACTGAAGGAATATATGGAAAACCTTATATCCACGCGTTCGGGGATCATGCTGAATCACGTGGTATAGGCCACGCCCATTTCCGCCTAGACTTTTTTCGCGCAAAATCGCGAAAACTGACTAGCCGCTCAGAATTAACTCCTCCGAAACCGCAAGTCCGATCGACACCAAATTTGGCACAGGCCATCTCTGGACACACAGCATACTGGCTTGTGCTCCCCAGATCGATACGCGAAAAAACTCTTCCGGCTATAAGCTAACGAATATTCACGCAAAACGCTACTAATGCTAACTGATGTCATATCTTCGGTTTGGAATGGCCAATCGACACCAAACTCGGAGGACTTATGTGGGACGCCCCCCTGAGGGCCTGTGCAAAATGTGGTGCAACTAGCCTCTAGGTGGCGCTGTTTAACGCAAGAAATTAGTTCTGGTATAACCGCAAGTCGCATTGACGTGAACTTTGTGCCAAATTGTTCAGGATGGTCCCCTGACCTCATGTACCAAAGTGCATCCTAATGTGCCCATAGGTGGCGCTGTTATTGGGGATTAAACACGAAAAAAACAATCCCATTGACTTACATTCATTTTATATCTCCGGAACCGCAGGTCCGATTGACACCAAATTTGGGTCAATTCTTCCCCCTGGGGCCCTGATGACACCTGACAAATTTTGTGAAATTCAGCCTAAAGGTGGCGCTATAATGGAAGCTGGAATGCCAAAAATGTCCCATTGAAATGAATGGGTTCTAAAACCATGCCACAATTTGCCTATGTTAGGAATGGCCGATCAACACCAAACTTCAGGATGTTATGCGGCATGACTTCTGGAACTGCTGTGTGAAATTTGGTGTCAATCGGCTAAAAGGTGACTCTATTAATAATTTATGAAAAATCACTCCCATTCACTTACATTCATTTTATATCTCCAGAACCGCAGGTCCGATTGACACCAAATTTGGGTCAAATCTTCCCCATGGGCCCATGATGATACCTGATAAATTTGGTACAATTCAGCCAAACGGTGGCGCTATAATGGAAGCTGGAACGCCGAAAAAGTCCCATTGAAATGAATGGGTTCTAAAACCATGCCACAATTTGCCTATGTTAGGAATGGCCGATCAACACCAAACTTGAGGATCTTATGCGGCATGACTTCTGGAATTGCTGTGTGAAATTTGGTGTCAATCGGCCAACAGGTGACTATATAAATAATTTATGAAAAAACACTGCCATTCACTTACATGCATTTTATATCTCCGGAACCACAAGTCCGATTCATACCAAATTTGGGTCAAATGTTCCCACTGCGTCCCTGATGACACCTGACAAATTTGGTGCAAATCGGCCTAAAGATGGCGCTGTAATCGATGCTGAAATTTATCGCTAAATCCCATTCATTTCGATGGCATTTTCAAACACGGGACGTTTTGCCTCTGTTTGGAAAGGCCCGTCGAGACCTGACTTCGGGGACCTTATGCGGCGCGAGTGCGAGGCCGGGACGACTCAGCGCCTCGGCTGGGGCTGAAGTTTCAGCCAGGGGCTTGGACCCCGCTACAACTGCTTGCAGTTCTAGTTATTATTATTATTATTCTTCCGTCGCTAATTCCACTACTGCAGCATACCCTGTAAATGCTAGAGACGCCAAACTCACAGGTGTAGGTACAAAATTCAGTGCACGTAACTCAGGCGCAAAAATCGCACACTTCTACCGCTAGGGGCGCTATAAGCAAGGTCAACGCGTTTGGGCTTGGAACTCCCGTCTACGATGGCGTATATGGAAAACCTTATATCCACGCGTTCGGGGATCGATGCTGCATCTCTTGGTATAGGCCCCGCCCATTTCCGCCATTAGACTTTTTTCGCGCAAAATCGCGAAAACTGACTAGCCGCTCAGAATTAACTCCTCCGAAACCGCAAGTCCGATCGACACCAAATTTGGCATGGATCATCTCTGGACACACATCATACTGGCTTGTGCTCCCCAGATCGATACACGAAAAACTCTTCCGGCTATAAGCTAACGAATATTCACGCAAAACGCTAGTGATGCTAACTGATGTCATATCTTCGCTTTGCAATGGCCGATCGACACCAAACTCGGAGCGATTATGTGGTGACGCCCCTGAGGGCCTGTGCAAAATTTGGTGCAACTAGCCTCTAGGTGGCGCTGTTTACCGCGAAAAATTAGTTCTGGTATAACCGCAAGTCGCATTGACGTGAACTTTGTGCCAAATTGTTCAGCATGGTCCCCTGACCTCATGACACCAAAGTGCATCCTAATGTGCCCATAGGTGGCGCTGTTATTGGCGATTAAACACGAAAAAAATTCATCCCATTGACTTACATTCATTTTATATCTCCAGAACCGCAGGTCCGATTGACACCAAATTTGGGTCAAATCTTCCCCATGGGACCCTGATGACACCTGACAAATTTGGTGAAATTCGGCCAAAAGGTGGCGCTATAATGGAAGCTGGAATGCCGAAAAAGTCCCATTGAAATGAATGGGATTTCAAACCACGCCACTATTTGCCCAGGTTAGGAATGGCCGATCAACACCAAACTTCAGGATCTTATGCGGCATCACTTCTGGAACTGCTGTGTGAAATTTGGTGTCAATCGGCCAGAAGGTGAATATATAAATAATTTATGAAAAAACACTCCCATTCACTCCCATTCATTTTATATCTCCAGAACCGCAGGTCCAATTGACACCAAACTTGGGTCAAATCTTCCCCATGGGGCCCTGATGATACCTGAAAAATTTGGTACAATTCGGCCAAAAGGTAGCGCTATAATGGAAGCTGGAATGCCGTAAACACTCCCATTGACTTACATTCATTCTATATCTCCGGAACCGCAGGTCCGATTGACACCAGATTTGGGTCAATTGTTACCTATGGGTCCCTGATGATACCTGAAAATTTGGTACAATTCGCCAAACGGTGGCGCTATAATTGAAGCTCAAATGCCACGAAAAAGTCCATTAAAATGAATGGGATTTCAAACCATACCACAATTTGCCTAGGTTAGGAATGGCTGACCAGCACTAAACTTCAGGATCTTATGCGGCATGACTTCTGGAACTGCTGTGTGAATTTTGGTGTCAATCGGGACGACTTCAGCCAGCCCTCAGCGAGGCTTGGAGGCTGAAGTTTCAGCTCAGGGGCTTGGACCCGCGCTTACAACTGCTTGCAGTTCTAGTTAGGGGTCCAAGCTCGAGTGGGCTGGGAACCCGCTAATGCAAGGCATCAGCGGTTCCCTGTACCAGCAGTGCAGGAACCCTATTGTTTTCGCTTAAGATTTTTATTATTAGGGGTCCAAGCTCGAGTGGGCTGGGAACCGCTGAATGCAAGGCATCGCGGTTCCCTGTACCAGCGTGCAGGAACCCTATTGTTTTCGCTAAGATTTTTATTATTATTTTTTTCTTCCGCCGCTAATTCCACTACTGCAGCATACCCCGTAAATGCTAGGGACGCTAAACTCACAGGGTAGGTACAAGCCCCGCAAGTAACTCAGGCGCAAAAATTCGCACACTTCTACCGCTAGGGGCGCTGTAACAAAGATTTTCGACATTTTGCCCTCTCCTCCCGCATACAAAAACGCATATTCACAAACCTTATATCCACGCTGCTCGGGGATCAAGCTGAATCTCGTGGTATAGGCCACGCCCATTTCCGCCTAAACTTTTTTCGAGCTACAGCGAAAACTGACATGCCGGCCAAAATCATCTCCTCCGAAGCCGCAAGTCCGATCGACACGAAACTTGGCACGGATAATCTCTGGACCGAGCTCTACAAAGTTTGTAGAGGGAATTTTGATACGACAAAAAATGTCGCAATTATACGTTAACAAACGTTTGTGAAAAACGCTAATAAAAGGAAGTGATGTCAGATCTCAGGTTAGCAGTGGCCCATCAACACCAAACTTCAGTACCTTATATAGGAGAACCCCATGAGGGCCTGTGCCAAATTTCGTGCAATTCGCCGCTAGTTGGCGCTACTCAAAAAATTCCCATTGACTTTACATTCATTTTATATCTCCAGAACCACAAGTCCGAATCAAACCAAATTTGGGCCAATTCTTCCCCATGGGCCCCTGATGACACCACAAAAATTTGGTGCAGTTCGGACAAAAGGTGGCGCTGTAATCGAAGCTCAAAGGCCCCATTCATTTCAATGGGATTTTCAAACAAAGTACATTTTTCTTCATAACTAAGGCCAACTACATCGCACATTCATAAGTCTTATGTTTATGCGTTCGGGGGATTGAGCTGAATCACGTGAGGTAGGCCACGCCCATGTCCGCCCAACCTTTTCGCGCAGAATCGCAAAAACTGACAAGCCGGCCAAAATCATCTCCTCCGAAGCCCCAAGTCCGATCGACACGTAAACTTTGCACAGACCATCTCTGGACCGAGCCGAAGAAAGTTTGTAGAGGGAATTTTGATTCGACAAAACCGGCCGAATTACAGGCTAACAAATATTTGCGAAAACGCTAAAAACACGAAGTATACCATAACTCTGGCTTGGAAAGGCTGATCAACACAAAACTTGACGACCTTATCTGCCCTGCCCCTAGAAGGGCTGTGCAAAATTTGGTGCAGTTAGCCGCTAGTTGGCGCTACCCAATAAAATTCCCATTGACTTACATTCATTTCAGATCTCCATAACTGCAAGCCACTTTCATTTACAACTATGGTCTTTTCTGCTCCACAGGCCCCGTCTTGGCTCTGGGGCCCGTGATTATGGCACAATTAATCATGGCGGGCCCGGGATCGACTCATGCGCCCTCGCAGTCGCGAGGGGCTAATTGGCGACAGGTGGCTTGGACCTCGCTTACAACTGCTCGCAGTTCTAGTTATTATTATTATTCTTCCGTGAAGAAAACGCATACTGGGGACTGCATGGTAAGGGTGCACACGCCAAACTCACAAGGTAGGTCCAAAAGCGCAGCGTAACCGCAGGCAAAAAAATTTGCACACTTCTATCGCTAGGGGCGCTGTAAGCAAGGTCAACGCGTTTTGGCTTGGACCTCTCGACTGCGAGGCGTATATCAAAACCTTATATCCACGCGTTCAGGGGATCGAGCTGAATCTCCTGGTATAGGCCACGTCCATTTCCGCCTAAACTTTTTTCGAGCTACATCGCGAAAACTGAAAACCTATTTTAATTAACTCCTCCGAAGCCGCAAGTCCGATCGCCACGAAACTTGGCACGGATAATCTCTGGACCGAGCTCTACAAAGTTTGCAGAGGAAATTTTAATCCGAAAAAAACTGTCGCAATTATACACTAACAAACGTTTGCGAAAAATGCTACTAACAGGAAGTAAGGTCATAACTTCGGTTTGGAATGGCCGATCGACACCAAATTTGGACCACTCAGTTGGGATGGGCCCCTGAGGGCCTGTGCAAAATTTGGTGCAGCTGGCCCCTAGGTGGCGCTCTTTAATCCAGAAAATTAGTTCCTCTATAACCACAAGTCACATTGACATGAATCCAGTGCCGAATTGTTCAGCATGGTCCCCTGATGCCAGGCACCAAAGGGGACCCTAATGTGCCCATAGGTGGCGCTGTTATTGCAGCTTAAACACGAATTTTTTTTCCCATTGACTTACATTCATTTTATATCTCCAGAACCGCAGCTCCGATTGACACCAAATTTGGGTCAATTGTTACCCATGGGGCCCTGATGATACCACAAAAATTTGGTGCAGATCGGCCTAAAGGTGGCGCTGTAATCGAAGCTCAAATCCGGTCAGAAGCCCCATTGAAATGAATGGGATTTCAAACCAGCACACATTTTCATAAGGTTTGGAATGCCCGATCAACACCAAACTTGAGGACCTTATCCGGCTGGACTTCCGAAGGCCTGTGTAAAATTTGGTGTCAATCGGCCAAACGGTGGCGCTCTTCATCATATATCAAAAAAACTCCCATTCACATACATGCATTTTATATCTCCACTACCGCAACTCCGAATGACACCAAATTTGGGTAACTTCTTCACCGAGGGGCCCCGATGACAGCTGAGCGATTTGGTGCGATTCGGCCAAAAGGCGGCGCCGTAATCGAAGCTCTAACGCCGTCGCTAAGCCCATTCATTTCAATGGCATTTTCAAACACGCCGCACTTCGCCTCGGTTCGGAGCGGCCTTTCGAGACCTCACTCGGGACCTCACGCTGGACGCCGGCGGGCGCTTCGGACGACTCACACGCGGGCTGAGGCGACTGGCGCCGGGTGGCTTGGACCCCGTTTACAACTGCTCGCAGTTCTAGTTATTTTTTTTCTTCCGCCGCTAATTCCACTACTGCAGCATACCCCGTAAATGCTAGGGACGCGAAACTCACAGGGTAGGTACAAGCCCCCGCAAGTAACTCAGGCGCAAAAATTCGCACACTTCTACCGCTAGGGGCGCTGTAACAAAGATTTTCGACGTTTTGCCCTCTCTCCCCGCGATACAAAACGCATATTCACAAACCTTATATCCACGCTGCTCGGGGATCAAGCTGAATCTCGTGGTATAGGCCACGCCCATTTCCGCCTAAACTTTTTTCGAGCTACAGCGAAAACTGACATGCCGGCTAAAATCATCTCCTCCGAGCCGCAAGTCCGATCGACACGAAACTTGGCACGGATAATCTCTGGACCGAGCTCTACAAAGTTTGTAGAGGGAATTTTGATACGACAAAAAATGTCGCAATTATATCGCTAACAAACGCTTATAAAAAACGCTAATAAAAGGAAGTGATGTCAGATCTCAGGTTAGCAGTGGCCCATCAACACCAAACTTCAGTACCTTATATAGGAGACCCCATGAGGGCCTGTGCCAAATTTCGTGCAATTCGCCGCTAGTTGGCGCTACTCAAAAAATTCCCATTGACTTTACATTCATTTTATATCTCCAGAACCACAAGTCCGAATCAAACCAAATTTGGGCCAATTCTTCCCCATGGGCCCCTGATGACACCACAAAAATTTGGTGCAGTTCGGACAAAAGGTGGCGCTGTAATCGAAGCTCAAAGGCCCCATTCATTTCAATGGGATTTTCAAACAAAGTACATTTTTCTTCATAACTAAGGCCAACTACATCGCACATTCATAAGTCTTATGTTTATGCGTTCGGGGGATTGAGCTGAATCACGTGAGGTAGGCCACGCCCATGTCCGCTCAACCTTTTTCGCGCAGAATCGCAAAAACTGACAAGCCGCCAAAATCATCTCCTCCAAGCCCCAAGTCCGATCGACACGAAACTTTGCACAGACCATCTCTGGACCGAGCCGAAGAAAGTTTGTAGAGGGAATTTTGATTCGACAAAACCGGCCGAATTACAGGCTAACAAATATTTGCGAAAACGCTAAAACACGAAGTATACCATAACTCTGGCTTGGAAAGGCTGATCAACACAAAACTTGACGACCTTATCTGCCCTGCCCCTAGAAGGGCTGTGCAAAATTTGGTGCAGTTAGCCGCTAGTTGGCGCTACCCAATAAAAATTCCCATTGACTTACATTCATTTCAGATCTCCATAACTGCAAGCCACTTTCATTTACAACTATGGTCTTTTCTGCTCCACAGGCCCTCGTCTTGGCTCTGGGGCCCGTGGATTATGGCACAATTAATCATGGCGGGCCTGGACGACTCGCGGCGCTCCGCGAGTGCGAGGGGCGACTGGCGACAGGTGGCTTGGACCCCGCTACAACTGCTCGCAGTTCTAGTTAGGGGTCCAAGCCCGGTGGGTTGGGAACCCGCTGCAGTAGTAACGCTGTTCCCATACCACGAGTGGCAGGGAACCCTATTGTTTTCGTTAGGATTTTATTATTATTATTATTCTTATTCTTCCGCGCCTAGTTCCAGTACTGCAGCATACCCCGTAATTCGCTAGAAACGCAAATCTCACAGGTGTAGGTCACATTCAGTGCACGTAACTCAGGCCCGAAAACTCGCACACTTCTACCGCTAGGGGCGCTATAAGCAAGGTCAACGCTGTTTGGGCTTGGAACTCCCGTCTACGAAGGCGGATATGGAAAACTTTATATCCACGCTGTTCGGGGATCCTGCTGAATCACGTGGTATAGGCCACGCCCATTTCCGCCTAAACTTTTTTCGAGCTACATCGCGAAAACTGACTAGCCAGCCAGAATTAACTCCTCCGAAACCGCAAGTCCAATCGACACCAAATTTGGCATGGATCATCTCTGGACACACATCATACTGGCTTGTGCTCCCCAGATCGATACGCAAAAAACTCTTCTGGCTATAAGCTAACGAAGATTCACGCAAAACGCTACTAATGCTAACTGATGTCATATCTTCGGTTTGGAATGGCCGATCGACACCAAACTCGGAGCACTTATGTACGATGCCCCCCTGAGGGCCTGTGCAAAATCTGGTGCAACTAGCCTCTAGGTGGCGCTGTTTAACGCAAGAAATTAGTTCTGGTATAACCGCAAGTCGCATTGACGTGAACTTTGTGCCAAATTGTTCAGCATGGTCCCCTGACCTCAGCCACCAAAGTGCATCCTAATGTGCCCATAGGTGGCGCTGTTATTGGGGATTAAACACGAAAAAATTCATCCCATTGACTTACATGCATTTTATATCTCCGGAACCGGAGGTCCGATTGACACCAAATTCGCGTCAATTGTTCCCCCTGGGCCCATGATGACACCTGACAAATTTGGTACAATTCGGCCAAACGGTGGCGCTATAATTGAAGGTCAAATGCCACGAAAAAGCCCATTGAAATGAATGGGATTTCAAACCACACCACAATTTGCCTAGGTTAGGAATGGCCGATCAACACCAAACCTGGGGATCTTATGCAGCAGGACTTCTGGAACTGCTGTGTGAAATTTGGTGTCAATCGGCCAGAAGGTGAATATATAAATAATTTATGAAAAAACACTCCCATTCACTCCCATTCATTTTATATCTCCAGAACCGCAGGTCCAATTGACACCAAACTTGGGTCAAATCTTCCCCATGGGGCCCTGATGATACCTGAAAAATTTGGTACAATTCGGCCAAAAGGTAGCGCTATAATGGAAGCTGGAATGCCGTAAACACTCCCATTGACTTACATTCATTCTATATCTCCGGAACCGCAGGTCCGATTGACACCAGATTTGGGTCAATTGTTACCTATGGGTCCCTGATGATACCTGAAAAATTTGGTACAATTCGCCAAACGGTGGCGCTATAATTTAAGCTCAAATGCCACTTAAAAGTCCATTAAAATGAATGGGATTTCAAACCATACCACAATTTGCCTAGGTTAGGAATGGCTGACCAGCACTAAACTTCAGGATCTTATGCGGCATGACTTCTGGAACTGCTGTGTGAATTTTGGTGTCAATCGGACGACTCGCTGCCCTCGGCTAGGGGCTGAAGTTTCGCCAGGGGGCTTGGACCCCGCTTACAACTGCTTGCAGTTCTAGTTATTATTATTCTTCTTCCGCCGCTAATTCCACTACTGCAGCATACCCTGTAAATGCTAGGGACGCGAAACTCATAGGGTAAGTACAAAACTGCGCAAGTAACTCAGGCGCAAATAATCGCACACTTCTACTGCTAGGGGGCGCTATAAGCAAGGTCAACGCGTTTGGGCTTGGAACTCCCGTCTACGAAGGCGTATATAGAAAACCTTATATCCACGCGTTCGGGGGATTGAGCTGCATCTTTTGGTATAGGCCCCGCCCATTTCCGCCATTAATTTTTTCGCGCAAAATCGCGAAAACTGACTAGCCGCTCAGAATTAACTCCTCCGAAACCGCAAGTCCGATCGACACCAAATTTGGCATGGATCATCTCTGGACACACATCATACTGGCTTGTGCTCCCCAGATTGATACGCGAAAAACTCTTCCGGCTATAAGCTAATGAATATTCACGAAAAACGCTACTAATGCTAACTGATGTCATATCTTTGGTTTGCAATGGCCGATCGACACCAAACTCGGAGGTCTTATGTGGGACGCCCCCCTGAGGGCCTGTGCAAAATTTGGTGCAACTAGCCTCTAGGTGGCGCTGTTTAACGAGAAAAATTAGTTCTGGTATAACCGCAAGTCGCATTGACGTGAACTTTGTGCCAAATTGTTCAGCACGGTCCCTGACCTCCGACACCAAAGTGCATCCTAATGTGCCCATAGGTGGCGCTGTTATTTGCGATTAAACACGAAAAAATTCATCCCATTGACTTACATTCATTTTATATCTCCAGAACCGCGAGGTCCGATTGACACCAAATTTGCGTCAATTCTTCCCCATGGGCCCATGATGACACCTGACAAATTTGGTACAATTCGGCCAAACGGTGGCGCTATACTAGAAGCTGAAAGCCCTTCAGAAAGCCCATTGAAATGAATGGGACTTCAAACCACGCCACATTTTGCCTAGGTTAGGAATGGCCGATCAACACCAAACTTCAGGATCTTATGCGACATGACTTCTGGAACTGCTGTGTGAAATTTGGTGTCAATCGGCTAAAGGTGACTATATAAATCATTTATGAAAAACACTCCCATTCACTCCCATTCATTTTATATCTCCAGAACCGCAGGTCCAATTGACACCAAACTTGGGTCAAATCTTCCCCATGGGTCCCTGATGATACCTGACAAATTTGGTACAATTCGGCCAAACGGTGGCGCTATAATTGAAGCTCAAATGCCACGAAAAAGCCCATTGAAATGAATGGGATTTCAAACCACGCCACAATTTGCCTAGGTTAGGAATGGCTGACCAGCACTAAACTTGGGTATCTTATGCGGCATGACTTCTGGCACTGCTGTGTGAATTTTGGTGTCAATCGGGACGACTCGCGCACCCTCCGCGGGGCGAGGGGGCGAGTTTCGCCAGGAGGCTTGGACCCCGCTTACAACTGCTTGCAGTTCTAGTTATTATTATTTTTCTGCAAAGTAAGCTCAATTTTCGCGGCCGCAACATGCTCGAAAACTCACCAAATTTGGCACGCATGTCAGGACTGGTGAAAAATTTCGTATTTTGTGGGTTTCGCGGATGGGCGGGGCGAAATGGCTCGCTAGCGCCACCTAGAAAATTAGAAAAAATTAGCCCCTCGTCCCCGTTCGACCTACATGCACGAAATTTGGTGGGGACGTGTATCATATCAAGACGCACAAAAAAGCCTCAAGAACCCATACCCTAAACTCGACAGGAAGTCCGCCATTTTGAATTTGGTGGCCATTTTGGGACGATTTGCACACTTCGTACTTTAACGAACTCCTCCTAGGGATTTAGTCGGATCGACTTCAAATTTCTGCTGTGCCTTCTCAAGGCATTGACGATGTAAAGTTGTGCTATCTGCGCGTTTTCGTCAATGGACGTGTCCGTGCCGTCGACGATTACGCCATGAAACAGGAAGTTGTGGTAACTTCGCTATAAATGCTCAGATCTGCACCAAATTTTGTACATTTGACAAGAGTCCCGCCCTGAACAAATGTACATGCCAACATTCAACCATAGTCATAGCGCCACCTGCTGGCAACAGGAAGTGACCTTAAACGAAGCAGCCCCCGCCACACGTTTGACCTACATGTATGAAAATTCTGTGGTACATCTACCATGTCCAGACGCACAAAAAAGCCTCTTGGAGCGATGCCCTAAACTCAACAGGAAGTCGGCCATTTTGAATTTTAGGGCAAAGTTTTGGTGATTTACACGCTCCGTATTTCGACGAACTCCTCCTAGGGATTTAGTCGGATCGACTTCAAATTTCTGCTGTTCCTTCTAAAGGCATTGACGATGAAAAGTTGTGCTATCTGCGCGTTTTCGTCAATGGGCGTGTCCGTGGCGTGGCGTCAAAGATCAAGTCGTCGCCATGACACAGGAAGTGGTTGTAACTTCACTGTAGATGCTCACATCTGCACGAAACTTTACATGTAGGATAACAGTCCCGCCCTAAATTCATGTACATGCCGACATTTGCCGACAGTCATAGCGCCACCTGCTGACAACAGGAAGTGAGGTACAAAACCTTCATGCAACGTCCAAATTGCGTAGCAAATGCACATATGCACCGGCCGAGCTCCAGAACATGCAAGGCGGCCGCATCACACCCCGACACGCTACAGGTGCGAGGGCCGGCCCATCGCTGCTTGCAGCTTTAATTATTATTAGGGCCCGAGCACGAACCGTGCGAGGACCCTATTGAAACTGTTAGGATTATTTTTAGGGCCCGAGCACGAACCGTGCGAGGACCCTATTGAAATTGTAAGGATTATTAGGGCCCGAGCACTAACGGTGCGAGGACCCTATTGAAATTGTAAGGATTATTTTATTTTTTTTTTTTCTTTCTTTCTTTCTTTCTTTTTTTCTGCAAAGTAAGCTCATTTTTCAGCGACGCAACATGCTCGAAAACTCACCAAATTTGGCACACGTGTCAGGACTGGTGAAAAATTTCGTATTTTGTGGGTTTCAGCGGACGGGCGTGGCAAAATGGCTCGCTAAGCGCCACCTAGAAAATTAGAAAAAATTAGCCCCTCGTCCACGTTCGACCTACATGGACGAAATTTGGTGGGGACGGGTGTCATATCAAGACGCACAAAAAAGCCTCAAGAACCCATACCCTAAACTCGACAGGAAGTCCGCCATTTTCAATTTGGCGGCCATTTTGGGACGATTTGCACACTCCGTACTTTAACGAACTCCTCCTAGGGATTTAGTCGGATCGACTTCAAATTTCTGCTGTGCCTTCTAAAGCCATTGACGATGTAAAGTTGTGCTCTCTGCGCGTTTTCGTCTATGGGCGTGTCCGTGGCGTCGATGATTCGCCATGAAACAGGAAGTTCTTGTAACTTGGCTGTACATGCTCAGATCTGCACGAAATTTGACACTATTGACAAGAGTCCCGCCCTGAACAAATCTACATGCCGACATTTACCCGCAGTCATAGCGCCACCTGCTGGCGACAGGAAGTGACCTTTAACGAAGCAGCCCCCGCCGCACGTTTTATCTACACGCACGAAATTTTTGGGGGACATCTATCATGTCAAGAGGTACAAAAAAGCCTCTTGGAGTGATGCCCTAAACTCCACAGGAAGTCGGCCATTTTGAATTTTATGGCAAAATTTTGGTGATTTATACACTCCGTATTTTAACTAACTCCTCCTAGGGATTTAGTCGGATCGACTTCAAATTTCTGCTGTGCCTTCTAAAGGCATTGACGATGTAAAGTTGTGGTATCTGCGCATATATGTCAATGGGCGTGTCTGTGGCGATGGCGTCAAAGATTAACTCTTCAGCCATGACACAGGAAGTGGTTGTAACTTTACTGTAGATTCTCAGATCTGCACGAAATTTTACACGATTGACAACAGTCCCGCCCTCAACAAATCTACATGCTGACATTCACCCACAGTCATAGCGCCACCTGCTGGCAACAGGAAGTGAACTTTAACGAAGCAGCCCCCGCCGCACGTTTTACCTACATATACGAAATTTCTGTGGCACATGGATCATGTCCAGACGCACAAAAAAGCCTCTTGGAGCAATGCCCTAAACCTGACAGGAAGTCGGCCATTTTGAATTGTGCGGCCATTTTGGGACGATTCGCACACTCCGTACTTTAACTAACTCCTCCTAGGGGTTCCGTCGGATCGCCTTCAAATTTCTGCTGTGCCTTCTAAAGGCATTGACGATGTAAAGTTGTGCTATCTGCGCGTTTTCGTCAATGGGCGTGTCCGTGGCGTTGATGATTCGCCACGAAACAGGAAGTTGTTGCAACTTGGCTGTATAAGCTCAGATCTGCACGAAATTTTGCACGTTTGTCAAGAGCCCAGCCCTGAACACGTGCACATGCCAACATTCAACCATAGTCATAGCGCCACCTGCTGGCAACAGGAAGTGACCTTGAACGAAGCAGCCCCCGCCGCACGTTTGACCTACATGTACGAAAATTCTGTGGTACATCTATCATGTCCAGACCCACAAAAAGCCTCTTGGAGTGATGCCCTAAACTCAACAGGAAGTCGGCCATTTTGAATTTTATGGCAAAGTTTTGGTGATTTACACACTCCGTATTTTAACTAACTCCTCCTAGAGATAGAGTCGGATCGACTTCAAATTTCTGCTGTGCCTTCTCAAGGCATTGACGATGCAAAGTTGTGCTATCTGCGCGTTTTCGCCAATGGGCGTGTCCGTGGCGTCGATGATTCGCCATGAAACAGGAAGTTGTAGTAACTTGGCTGTACCTGCTCAGATCTGCACGAAATTTGACATGTTCAATAAGAGTCCCGCCCTGAACACATGTACATGCCAACTTTCAACAGCTATACAATAAGACCTTCAGTTTACATCCACAACATGTGCTTGTTTTGCCACTGACTTGCTCAGATAATTATTCTTGGTGTCTGACAACATTATGGAAAGGATCTCTGCAGACGTCGATCTTTTGTTTAAGAGTAAGATCCTTTTTGTTTTAACATGAAACATCACTGAAATCGCCAAACTCAAGACTCTATTCAAATTTACTGTAATTTTATCAACATAAGACACACTTCATTTAAAGTTGACAGAAACAAGATAAAACCTTCACAAACCATCATAGTGTTCTTTCCATTGTTCCAGCAACCACAACTCTGGTTTGGTTGAATTAAACCCTAAATTCATCCATTTATATGAAACAATTATGCTGGCTTTATACATGCTAAAAGTATTGATTATTAAATAGAGTCTGGTGTGTTTGGCGATGGTGATTTGGAGTTGTTTCTGGTTAAACGAAAATAATTCTAATCTTTACCAAAAATGTCTCTCTGTAAGGACCCTTTCTATGATGTTGTCAGACAGCTAAAATAACAATCTGAACCTGTCATTGGCAGAAACAGCACATTTAGTGGATGGTAAATAATACATATGCACATATTATTAAAAACGAAGTACTGTATAAAAATAAATAAAATAAGAAATGTACAGAAGTATATAGGGTAGCTGTAGGAATGCAAATTACAATGTGATTTGCAATCTGTGCATATTGAGTGTGTGAATGTACAATTTACAATCATGTTAACTAGCTTATGGGCCAGGCAAAAAGTTGTTTTCATTTCAGATGGGAGAGTTCTACTTGTTCACAAAGCAAATTGATAGATCTATCTAAAACTAAGTAAAAAATATATAATATATTTTTAAAATTATTATTCACTCTTCACTATACTTCACTATACTCTTTTTTTGTTACTTAATGTCTAATGTGTATGCACCGCATGTTACTGGCTGTACCTTGTTAATCTATTTTTGTTGATTCCATGGTGGTAGTTTTACGGTTACTTTTTCCTGATATTCTGTTTCTCTTTCTTTGTAACTGTAATTCTTTTCTCTCAGTATCTCATGATGTTTCTCTTTCTCTCTGTGTCTTTTCTCAGATCAAAAAAGAATTCTCGAGCATCACACTGAAGCCACTAAAGTCCACATTCCCAGGGAAGTTGGACAAACACAGGTAGATTGGAAGGGAGGAGCTGTTGGGAAGGAATTTGATGAGATCCTTCACATCATAAATGAGGTGTTTACTTTGAACATTGTTAGTTTAATGTAGCATTCTGATATCTGTACTGTAAGTTAATCTCTATTCCATATATTTGTAGGACAGCAGTACGAAGTCCTGAAGAGAAGCTGTGATCAGAGGCCTCATTCTCTACCTTGATGATAAGATAGAGCATTTAATTAAGGACTACCAGGTAAAGAAAGGTTTTTTTTCTGACCTCTCACCTTTTTATTAATGCACACTGCAGGAATCACAAATGTATTTCTTAATTTATAGATACATGACTCTCTCCACATAAATATTTTTCAATTCACAGAAGATAATTATTGTTACTGGTATATTTCACAGGTTTGTGATGACAACAATGCTTCAGCCATCCAAGAGGCCTTGCCTTCATTTGCACTCAACATAGGAGGATTGAGGACTGAAAACACTTGTGATGAAAAAAATCTGTTGTCAAACAAAATGTTGTTTAGAGTTAAAGAAAAGTTGAAGAAAATGTTTTTGCAATTGCACTTTTATTTTATTTGTGTGTTTGAGTGGAACTTTAATATACTCTTCTTTTGGTTAGTTGAAAGTTATGAAATGTAAAAAAAAATGTACATGATTTTGTGCTTCATGACTATAACTATAACTTTTTAAATATTTTTCCACATCCTTGTGGTATTAGTTATTTTTATAAACATCTACTCATCTTAATAAGACACTGTTCCCACTTTATTTTAGGTACCTGCAAAGGAGCATTGTTAATGGTTAATAAGTGCATAATAAAGGAGATATTAATTTAAATAAGACACTGTTCCCACTTTAGTTTAGGTACCTGCAAAGGAGCATTGTTAATGGTTAATAAGTGCATAATAAAGGAGTTATTAATTGAAATAAGACACTGTTCCCACTTTAGTTTAGGTAGCTGCAAAGGTGCATTGTTGATGGCTAATAAGTGCATAATAAAGGATAGATTAGCCTTTGTAAGGCAGTAATATAAACCTCTTACAGTCTAATTACTGTCATTAAACATCCTATTAACATTGAGTGGTCTATAAGCTGTTAACAAGTTTCTAATAAGTGTTCACAAATATCTTACAAGTAATACTAAACGTGTTTTAGGACATTACCAACACTCATTAAGTCTAATTAATGTTAATAAACATCTTATTAATGTTCATGAGGTATATATAATTTGTTAACACGTTTCTAATAAGAGGCTATAATTGTCTTATAAGCATTAATAAATGTGTTAATTATGCTTTAAGTAACACTTATATTGACTTATTTATGTTTATAAGCATCCTATACAGTCTTATTAGTGAGTTAATTACTGCCTATTACAAGCACCTTAAAATAAAGTGTTACCTGTTCCTAGCCCTCAGCACCTGCTGTTTGGAACTGTGAGCACTTCATGAGCTGCTGAAGTTAAGATGTGTGTGGATTTGTGGTGCGATTTCTGCCTGATCAGAAGTGTTTTTCAGTGAACATGAGCGGAAAATCTGCTGAAACACAGGAGCTAATAAAGTCCAGGAGTTTATAAATGTATTAAAATTAAATAATTTATCATTGAGGTGAAAATGTGCCACAATCACATTTAAAGAGGTTACTTCCCCAAACGAAGACTGAACGACAACGGAAGACTAAATCATGACTCAGCAGGGATGTTGATCTACAGGAGAAACAGATCTGATAGCAGCACAGAATGACAGAGAGCTGCACTGCATTATATTCTCAATTCAATTCAATTAAATTTTATTTGTATAGCACCAAATCACAACAATAGTTATCTCACAGTGCTTTTCATAAAGAGCTGGTCTAGACTCTTCCATACTCTGGGCATCTGTAAATAAAAGTTATTTACAGAAACCCAACAATTCCCACCAAGAGCAAGCACCAGGCAACACAGGCAAGGAAAAACTATCTTTGAAGAGACAGAAACCTCGAGCAGAACCATGGCTCAGGGTGGGCGGCCATCTGCCTCGACCGGTTGGGGTTGAGAGAGAGAGAGAGAGGGCAAGAGAAAGAGACAGAAGGACAGAGGGAGTGAGCCTACGCAGTATACACATAGAGGTACAGACAGTAAAGGTAACGTTGATATAGACTAAATGAAAAATGGTACAGATATTTATAGTCATGTTAATGATAAATAGAACTGGGAGCAGTTGTAAACAGGGTCCAAGCCACCCGGCGCCAGTCACCCTCGCCCCGCGGAGGGCGCGAGAGTCGTCCCGGGTGCCCCGTCGACGTCCTGCGTAAGGTCCCCGAGTCAGGTCCCGATCTGCCATTCCGAACCGAGGCAAAATATGGCGTGCTTGAAAATCCCATTGAAATGAATGGGCTTAGCGACGGCCTTTGAGTTTCGATTATGACGCCTCCTTTTGGCCGAATAGCACCAAATTGTTCAGGTGCCATCAGGGCCCCACGGGGAAGAAATGACCCATATTTGGTGTTAATTGGAGCTGCGGTAGTGCAGATATAAAATGCACGTAAGTGAATGGGAGTAGTTTTGATATATGATGAACAGCGCCACCGTTTGGCCGATTGGCACCAAATTTGACACAGGCCTTCAGGAAGTCTAGCCGCATAATGTCCCCAAGTTTGGTGTTGATTGGTATTTCCAAGCCTGAGATATGTTATACTTCCTGTTTGTAGCGTTTTCGCAAAAATTTGTTAGCTTGTAATTCGGTCGTTTCTTGTCGGATCAAAATTCCCTACACAAACTTTTTTCGGCTCGGTCCAGAGATGGTCCGTGCAAAGTTTCATGCCGATCGGACTTGCGGCTTCGGAGGAGTTGATTAAAATAGGTTTTTGAGTTTTCGCAATTTCGCAAAATGAAACCATCATCGCAGGGAGGCGTGTCCTAAACCATAGGAATCGGCAGAATCCCCCAAACGCGTAGACATAAGTTTTAAGAATGTGCGATGTAGTAGGCCGTAGTTATGAGGTAAAATGTCCATAGTTTGAAAATCCCATTGAAATGAATGGGGTATTTCAGCTTCAATTATAGCGCCACCTTTAGGCCGAACTGCACCAAATTTTTGTGGTGTCATCAGGGGCCCATAGGGAACAAATCTTCCAAATTTGGTTCGAATTGGATTTGTAGTTATGGAGATATAAAATGAATGTATGTCAATGGGATTTTTGAAAAAAAATTTAATTAGCAATAACAGCGCCACCTATGGGCACATTAGGGTCCCCTTTGGTGCCTGGCATCAGGGGACCATGCTGAACAATGGGGCACTGGTTTCACGTCAATATGACTTGTGGGTGTAGAGGAAGTAATTTTCTGGATCAAAGAGCGCCACCTAGGGGCGAATTGCACCAAATTTTGCAGAGGCCCTCAGGGGGGCGTCCCAAATGAATGTTCCAAAGTTGGTGTCAATCGGCCATTCCAATCCGAAGTTATGCCCTCACTTCGTGTTAATAGCGTTTTTCGCAAATATATATTAGCGTATAATTGCGACATTTTTTGTCGGATCAAAATTCTGTACACAAACTTTGTAGCGCTTGGTTCAGAGATTATCTGTGCGAAGTTTCGTATCGATCGGACTTGCGGCTTCGGAGGAGATGATTTCAGGCGGTAATCAGTTTTTGCAATTTTGCGTGAAAAAATTCTAGGCAGAAATGGGCGTGGCCTATACCAGGAGATTCAGCTTGATCCCCCGAACACATGAATATAAGGTTTTTCATATCCGCCTTCGTAGGCGGGAGTTCCAAGCCCAAACGCGTTGACCTTGCGTATAGCGCCCCCTAGCGGTAGAAGAGTGCGAATTTTTGCGCCTGAGTTACTTGCAGTGAATGTGACCCTGTGAGTTTTGCGGCCCTAGCAGTTACGAGGTATGCTGCAGTAGTGGAATTATAATAATAAACGAGAACGATTACAATACGGTTCCCAGCCACTTCGTGGTACTGGCCACCGCGATGCCATCTATCCGCGGGTTCCCAGCCCACTTCGGGCTTGGACCCCTAATAATAACAGTAATAATAGCAATAGGACTAGTAACAGTAGTTGTATTTGTAGCAGAGGGTGTCGTGCAGGAACATGGGGGCAGCAGAAGACTCTCAACCACAGATCCAGACTCCACACCTCCAGAGCCAGGAACACCTGCAGCAAGTGATAGGAGGAGAGAGGAGCGGGACGAGAAAGCACACGACTACGGGAAAGGGAAGAAGTCGAGTTAGTAACATGCATTAATGGGATGAGGTTGCACTCAGAGGGAGAGAGAGAAGAGGAGAGGGGAGCTCAGTGCATCATGGGAAATCCCCCGGCAGTCTAGGCCTATAGCAGCATTACTAAGGGATAGTTCAGGACGGTGAGACGGTGTTTGCCTCCCGAACCCAAACTGGAACCTGGTTCCACAGGAGAAGTACCTGATAACTGAATGCTCTGGCTCCCATTCTACTTTTGAAGACTCTAGGAACCACAAATAACCCTGCATTCTGGGAGCGCAGTGCTCTGGTGGGGTAGTAAGGTACTATGAGCTCTTTAAGATAAGATGGTGCCTGACCATTAAGTGCTTTGTATGTGAGAAGAAGGATTTTAAAATCAATTCTGGATTTTACAGGGAGCCAATGCACAGAAGCTAAAACAGGAGAAATATGATCTCTTTTACTGGTTCCTGTCAGAACACGTGCTGCAGCATTCTGGATCAGCTGAAGAGTCTTAATGGACTTTTTCGAAGAGCCTGATAATAAGGAATGGCAGTAATCCAGTCTAGAAGTAACAAATGCATGGACTAGTTTTTCTGCATCATTTTTAGACAGGATGTTCCTGATTTCTGCAATATTACGTAGGTGAAAAAAGGGGTTCCTTAAATTTGCTTAATGTGGGGGTTAAACGACATGTCCTGATCAAAGATAACTCCAAGATTTCTCACAGTGCTGGAGGCCAGGGCGATGCCATCAAGGGAAACTATATCTTTAGACAATGCGTCACAGAGGTGCTTAGGCCCCAGAACAATAACTTCAGTTTTATCTGAGTTTAACATTACAACATAAAATTACAGGTCATCCAGGTTTTAACATCCTGAAGACACATTTGAAGCTTAGCTAACTGATGAGTTTCATCTGGCTTGATCAATAGATATAACTGAGTATCATCTGCATAACAATGAAAGTTTATGGAGCGTTTCCTGATAATATTGCCTAAAGGAAGCATATATAAAGTGAAGAGGATTGGTCCGAGCACAGATCCTTGTGGAACTCCATGACTAACTTTGGCATGCATGGAGGACTTATCGTTAACATGTACAAACTGAAATCGATCTGATAAATAGGACTTAAACCAGCTTAGAGCGGTTCCTTTAATGCCAATGAAATGTTCCAGTCTCTGTAATAGGATCTGATGGTCAATGGTATCAAATGCAGCACTAAGATCTAGTAAAACCAAAACAGAGACAAGTCCTTTGTCTGATGCAGTTAGGAGGTCATTAGTAATTTTCACCAGTGCTGTCTCTGTGCTATGATGAGCTCTAAATCCTGACTGAAAATCCTCAAATAAACTATTGCTATGTAGAAAGTCACACAGCTGTTTGGCGACTGCTTTCTCCAGGACCTTAGAGATAAATGGAAAGTTAGATATAGGTCTATAGCTGGCTAAAACATCTGGATCCAGGTTGGGCTTTTTCAGAAGAGGTTTAATTACAGCTACTTTAAAGTACTGTGGCACATAGCCTGTTGATAAAGACAGATTGATCACATGTAGTAGAGAAGTGCTGACTAATGGTAAAACTTCTTTAAGCAGCCTAGTCAGTATGGGGTCTAAGAGGCAGGTTGAAATCATTGAAGTTAGTTGGTAAAGATTGAGGGAAGCAAAGCAGTCTAAACATATAACTGGTTTTACAGCTGTTTCTAAAGTTCCTGAGTTTAGAGTTAAGTCGGTGCCAGTTGAGGGCAGGTCTTGGTGGATTTTGTTTCTAATAGCTAGAATTTTATCATTAAAGAAGCTCATGAAGTCGTAACTACTGAGAGCTATGGGAATACTTGGCTCAATAGAGCTGTGACTTTCTGTCAGCCTGGCTACAGTGCTGAAAAGAAACCTGGGGTTGTTCCTATTTTCCTCTATTAATGACGAGTAGTACGCTGCTTTGGCATTACGGAGGGCCTTCCTATAAGTTTTAAGACTATCTTGCCACATTAAACGAGAATTTTCCAGTTTGGTGGAATGCCAATTTCTCTCAAGTTTCTGTGATATTTGCTTTAATTTGCGAGTTTCAGTATTATACTATGGAGCTAACTTTGTTCTTTGTTTTAGTATTTTCTTTTTTAGAGGGGCTACAGAGTCGAGTGTTGTTCGCAGCGAGCCTGCAGCACTATCAACAAGATGATCGACTTGGTAGGGACTGAAATTAGCATAAGAGTCCTCTGTTACTTTGTGACCTGATAATGAATTTAGAGCTGATGGGATCGCATCCTTAAATTTAGCTATAGCACTATCAGACAGACATCTTGTATAGAAATTTTTGCCCAATGGAGGGTAGTTCAGCAGTACAAGCTCAAAAGTTATCAAACAATGATCAGATAAAGAGGGATTCTGTGGGAACACTATTAAATGTTCAATTTCAATACCATATACCAGAACAAGGTCGAGGGTGTGATTAAAACAGTGAGTCGGTTCATGAACACTCTGAGAGAAACCAATTGAATCTAATAGAGAGATAAACGCAGTACTAAAGCTGTCATTCTCAACATCCACATGAATATTAAAATCCCCTACAATAATAACTTTGTCTGTTTTAAGGACTAAAGTTGACAAAAACTCTGCAAATTCAGATAAGAATTCAGAGTATGGACCAGGTGCTCGGTACACTATAACAAATAGAATTGGTTGCAGTGATTTCCAGCTTGGGTGTGAAAGACTCAGAACAAGGCTTTCAAATGAGCTATAATTTAGTTTAGGTTTAGAGCTGATCACTAGGCTAGAGTCAAAGATAGCTGCAACTCCACCTCCTCAGCCTGTGCTTCGAGGAATGTGAGTATTCATATGACTGGGAGGGGTGGATTCATTTAGGCTTACATATTCTCCATCACCCGGCCAGGTTTCAGTAAGACAGAATAAATCAATTTCATAATCTGATATTAGTTCATTTACTAGTACACCTTTAGAAGAGAGAGATCTGATGTTTAAGAGTCCACATTTTACTCTCCTATTCGTATGCACTGTTGCTCCTGTGGTTTTAATTTTTATGAGGTTTTTATGCACAGCTCCTCTTCTGTTTACCTTTGATTTAAATAATTTCAATGGTCGGGGGACAGACACCGTCACTATAGGGTTTTCACTAAGTAACTCCTGGAACGGAGGAGCAGAGAAGTGTGTTAAACTGCGACTCTGCGTAGGGTTTTGGGTGGGTAACTGCTGAATTAGAAGGGCAGAGAAGTGTGTGTGATGGCAATTCGAGTTTTCAAAAAATAGCTCAGGCAAACACTTGTCTTTCTGTGAGTTTTATTCAAGTCTTCTGCAGAAGGACTCACAGCAACACACATACATGTGTACATGTGTGTACATGTGTGCTCGAATGAGTGAGGAGAGCTCAGTGAGCCTGTTATTTATCCAGTTTTAGGTTCAATCATATCATCCCACAGAGACACGTCGTCCCTGAAATCTGGATAACACAGAGAACAGAGATATTTTGATTGTTACATTTACACAGCACAGATGAGTCTCCCTGAGTCCAGGGTTACATGCAATATGTTTGGAATTCCCATTACATGTGTTAGACTGCGATTCTGCCTCCTGGTCTCAACTCTGGGTTGTCATGGATTTGGTCCGCTAATAAAGTTGGCCAGATTTCTAGAAATGAGAGCTGCTCCTTCCCAAGAGGGATGGATGCCGTCTCTCCGAATCAGACCAGGTCTTCCCCAGAAAGTCTGCCAATGATCTACAAAGCCCCCATCGTTGGCTGGACACCACCTCGATAACCAGCGGCGGAATGACGACATGCGGCTATACATGTCATCACTGGTCAGATTGGGCAGGGGTCCAGAGAAAACTACGGTGTCCGACATTGTTTTTGCGTATGAACACACCGACTCAACATTAATCTTAGTGACCTCCGATTGGCGTAACCGGGAGTCATTACCGCCAACGTGAATAACAATCTTACTGTATTTACGTTTATCCCAGCAGTTTCAAATAGGACTCAATGTCGACCGCTCTGGCCCCAGGGATGCACTTAACTAGCTTCACATTTTGCAAAATGGAGCTGCCAATGATCAGAGTTGGTTTCTCAGAGGGTGTGTCGCTGAGTGGGGAAAATCTGTTAGAAACGTGAACAGATTGGTGGTGCCCCGTGAGCTTTGAATGCTTACGACTATTCCTCCTTTGGACAGTCCTTTCCTGGCTGCTCATGAGATGAAACGGCTACCAGAGGCTAAATCAGGCCGGTCCGCACCGACTACCGGGGACTGGCTAGCTACAGTAGGCTGATCTACCAAGGTGCGGAGCTGGACTTAGCTCATTGAGACTCGCCTCCATGTCTACCAATAAACTACACTTGTTACACGTACCATTAGCGCTAAAGGAGGCAGAGGAGTAACTGAACATCTGACACACCGAGCAGGAGAAAGCAGGAGAGAGAGAGGGAGAAGGAGAAGCCATCGTTAGCTGCTAAGCTAAAGTCGCTAACGGCTAAGCTTGTAGTGTTGGCTACCAAAACTTTTAAAAACAACTATAATACTGAACAGCAGTCAAAACTGTGAGTGCTTAGGCAAACTTACTGTAAGAATAAGTGTTTAGCGGACAATTGGCCGCTGTAATGACAAATCTAACAATTTTATCTGGTATTTAGCGAGAGCAGCAAACACGCTACCAACACACAAGCACCAGAAATGGAAATGAGTCAACAGGCTTACCGCAGAATGTCAGTACATCAGTACATTAGCCAGCACACCGTAGCTTCTGCTGAGCGTTTCTGCTTCTGCTATTCTGTTATAGTTACCTGCAACTGAATTTTCTTTGTCTTTACATAATTTTTTGTTAAAAATCACCGTAAATAGGTGAAGAAAAAATCAGCAGAATGCAGGAAATAAAGTGTTTAATACTCCAGTTTTTTACAGAATTTAACATTAAAGATTTCTAAAAAAAAAAAAAAAAAAAAAGTGTTAAAATCACACAGAGTGTTGTAGGCAAGACAGTGTCACACATGGTACAGTGACTTCTATCACAAGCAGCTCAGATTTTACTTTTTTAATTTTATTTTACACAATACCAAATATATATATATCACAGTGAACAGTCATGATACAACCCAACCTGAATGTCTGGGTTAAACACAGTTGTGTATGTTGTCTGTTCAAACAGTTGACTGTAGCTTCAAAAAGAGATGAGCAACTAAATAGTTGTATATAATGCTTTGCATGTGATGAACAAACATCTAACACTCAACCATCTCTTTTTCTGTCTTTTTCCACTGATGGTGCTGATTGATCATAAAACTCCACTTGGAAATGTGTCTTCTTTTGTTAAGAAGTGCTGTTAATTGTTAGTTCACCACAGTATGGTTTTGGGCAACTGTGACGTCACTAGTTAAATGTAAATGCTCTGTATTTGTACAGGGCGGGGTATAAAAATGGGACCATGAGGTCAGACACATTCTACCTGCGGCAGCTTACTGTGAGCTGAGATCAATGACTGATCCACACTTTTGCCTGGTCTCGCTGTATTTTTCTTTGCAAATTCCGCGAGACCAGGCAAAAGTGTGGTTCCAACTTGGTGCAGTTGGGGAAAAGCAATTGCGGCCGCCGGACTTGGCGCCTGCAGTCGCCTTGCTCCCGCGAGGTTTTAATATCATGTGATATGGTGACGTTTTGCAGCGCCAGCGAAAGTCGGACACAATTTCTAACCAGCATGCCTTGTTTTAAGTCCAGCATGCATCACATTAAGTCAGCGCTGCGCAGCACCACATTAAGTCAAACGCACCTACTGTTATGGTGCGAGTGCCATCTGTGGGCCAACTTGCACTATTTCAGTCCTTCATTCAGTCCATGAGGAGGAACCTCAGAGAGAGATGGAAAAATGTTGGTGTAAAAAAACAGTATTTTCATAAAGTAGATTTTCACTGTGTGAGATCCTTACTTACTTCCTAGTGAGGTGCTCTTCCTATTTATTGAGTCTATATTTCTGTCTTATTTCTTCTGTACATCGTTACAGCACAATCCCAGCATTGCCCGAGAATTCTAAGCACTGATGCCAGAGAGGCTTAACTGGATTTGGTTAGAAGCCCTGAAGTTTACATCTCTAGATGAAAAACATGTTGGTAGTTGCCAGACATGTGAGATAAACAAGTTGAAATGAACATAAGATTACTACCTCCTTTAAACTGTTGTGGTAAATAATAACAACTGTAACTTCTTTATGAAAAGCGCTGTGAGATAACTGTTGCTAACTGCACTATATAAACAAAATTGAATTGAATTGAACTGAAACAACAGACAAAAATTATAATTGAAGAAGAAATACAGTGTAAGATGCAAGGTAGCTGTGAAATTAGGCAGTGTAGCCTGCCATGACTCTGTGATACAAAAGCGACAGTTCAGAATTAAATTATGAAACGGTTTCGTTTAGCCTAACTAAATTTAGGTGCGCAGTAAAATTTGAGGTTCAGTGAACAGTTCTTATTGCAACCTACCAGCAACTGTATTAATTGAGATCTGGTTTTGAGCGATAAACTAATACAGTTGGTGACAGTTGGCCCTGTATTTCCAGTATGATGTGTGAAACCAATGATATGCTATTATATAATTATTATATTATATAATTGCTGTAATATCAAATATTGTAGTAAATTTAGATTATTTTTACACATCTTTTTTGTTGCAATTATTTATTTACCAGTATTTGCCTGTTATTGTGATTGCTCTTAGTTTAATATTTATAAGGTGCCAAATAAATAATATTATAATATTATATTATATATATAATTGCAGTAGCACAAGGCATGAAGCAGATGGCTCAGTGCAGATGGGGCGAAGACTTCTAGTGGGGCCTTATACAGTGGGCACTTTTTTCACACGTTAATTGTTAGGAAGACAGCGAGGGAAACCAAAATACAGCAGACAGGATGCAAGCTGCTTTCACACTGTAGTTTTGTATATTCTGTCTGGACTTTGGGTGAAAAAATGTATAGACCTACATTGTTGTATTGTTCTTGTAGTGCGGTTAATGTTTATACTCACTTTTTACAAAGGAACCAAGAGGGGTAAACATGAAGTTACACGTTCAAGTTGGCAGTTATGCCGATTGACATCTGAATGTAATAACAGAATAACAGCGGTACAAACGTTAAAACTATCTCGCAGCTGTGGGTGTTTACTCTGCCGTTGTTGCTGGACTCTGCCGTGCTGGCTGCAGTAGTCTGCGTGTCTGAGGGCTCTGTGAGCTGATCTGGCCGGTCGGCTCGTTAGCTTTCCCCCGAGGGCTGGTTTGCTAGCTCCCCCCACTGACAGTTGCAGAGCGCCACAGCTCACACATTTTCGATTTGCCATCATTTTTAGTAAAACTGTCAATATTCGACATCTACACAGTTGATTTTTCGCATCAGACCTTCTCAGAAGTGGATTTAGTGACGAAATAACGTATGAAAATAGTAAAACACACTTTTAGGTTGTCAGGTAAAACAGGTCATATTTCTTTTAACTATCAGCAGCGAGTGGAGTGTTCATAGCCTAAATAACTGTAGAATGCATTTGGTTTACTCTCTTTTAAAACAAGGGAATCCAAATTATGGACATAGGTCATCCAGGGTGTCTTTCTGATGTGTCCCCCTCCACCACTGTCACTAAGCAGGAGGGAGACTTCCTGCTTCCTGCACATGGCTTATTAAGGGGGTTGAGCTCCAGTGTACTCTCCTCTGGTGCAGAAGCACTACGTATGTGTGCGTGTTCTAATCTGCGTAGGACATGAGTCCCCACTGTTTTATAAATCAGAATATTTTTGTGCTTCGTACTTCTTGTGTTTTGAACCTGTACAACCTTTAGCAGTCTTTCCTATGCCCAGTTTTATAAAAGAGACCCCCTGGCCTGTGGCTCTGAAATCTACCTTTTACTCCATCAACCTTACTGGCTAGATTTTACATAACTGAATGTTGAATCAACACATTCTCACTCCCAGTTTGTCATCACGTTTTCATGCCCTAGTTACATGCTTAGCATTGTTTTTGGACCTGTAGAGCTCTGTGGTCATGTTAGCAACAATAAATATGCAACGTCTGGCTAGACTTTTTTTTAAAAACTAGTGGTTAATGTTATGAAACGGCACATGGTTAATGAGGTTGGTCAGGTTAAGGCACCAAGACTACTTATAAGGTTTAGAAAACTATCATGGTTTAGGTTAAAATAACTACTGTATTTTACTTGGGTGACTTAACTTACGTAACCTGTAAATAAAAACATTCAATGCTGACTTTTTGTTTCACATGGAAATGTACACTGTTCTCCTGGGTGAAAGTCTGGTTTCTGGCCCGCTCATCCTTTCGTCTTGAATATCCTTCACCTACCTTTAGTGTACTACAGGGCTTCCAGCAGTGCGTTGAACTGTGACACTAAGGGGCTCCCCAGTGCGTTACAAGTGCGAGTCTTGACTGTGCGTCCCTATGTGACGACATGGGGGTTGGTTAACCTTTAGAAATGTATTCCACTTCTTGGTTAAGGTCAGGGCAGGTTAATGGTTAAATGGTAGCCTAACAAGTCATTAAGCCATTTAACCCATCAAGGGATGTTGAAATACTTTTCTGCCATTTTATTCTTTTTCATTTCAAAGAGCCTGCTACAAAGGTTTTGTATCGGTCATTGAAGTCTCCTGTCAGGCAGTTCATCAGAGGCCTGAACAAGCTGCTTGGCGTAGTGATGGCGGAGATGATATGTTTGCTAAGCAAACAAATAGTCACTTTAGTTATTTAACTGTAAATGTCACAGGCCAACAGCACTGAAGATATCTAGAGTGAAGGGATAGGCCTCTCTCTCTCTTACCTGAAGGAACTGGTATAGCTCCACCTTGACCAGCAAGTTATAAAGGGTTCGTCCTCCAGGTTCGTCCTCTCATAGCAGGTCAGTCCTCAGGACCAACATGGGGACCACAGAATGCCAAACCACGTTATGGCTCATCTACCTGACGCTGCTGACTGGAACAGTCACTCAGACTGGTGAGTGATGACCTGACACCTGCCTACAGCTTCAAGATAAAAACAGGCTTAATTAGGGTCCAAGCAGCGTAGCTCCTGGAGCCCTGTCATCTTTGTTCTCATTAGTATTTCTTTCTTCTTTTTATCTGCTAAAACTGTTTCTGCAGCAAACCTGTCAGACCAAAACTCACTGTAACTGGCAGGTGGGTTTCAAATTCAACCCATTAGGCAGACATTCATTGACCTCTTGGTGTTACTGTAACAATCAAGTTTATGTTTTTGCAATTATTATCTCAAGAACAGCTTGGCTTAGAGTCAAAATTCTTTCAGCAATTTACTCTATAAATTCATCTGCATCTTTGTCTTCTGCTCTAAAACTGTCCATTCCTTTCTCAATTTTCTCAAAAACCTAATCAAGAACTTGTCAACAACCATTCAGTATCATCTACAGACTTACTAAAGAGATCTAAAATTAAATCTGAAGTTTTTAAATTATACATTTTTACTTTTGTGTCACAGTTCAATTTTTCATGAATCAAATCACATAGATAAATCAATATTGGCTCAAGCTATTCTAACCAAACGTGAAATATATGTTCAGATGCACAAATACAAAAAAGAATATATCTCGTAATTGGTTGCAGGGATTCATACAAATCCCCAGGTGGCCCAGTCCTACTGGCCAACAAGGGGGAATTCATGCATCTGTTTTCATTGAGGTCATATTAAGGTTGTGCCTATATTCAATTTGAGTTTGGATGTTTTATACATTGTTTTGTCAATTTTTACATGTCCTTCATATTTGTCTGTAAAATTTCACAAGAAATTCCAAAGATATTGTTTTATATAATTTACTTTGATACACTCATGTCATTTTGCCAAGTACTGTTTGAACATACAGAAGGCATTTCCAACAACACTGAATATGTATGAGTTTTGAAATGTATATATGATTTTAAGATGTTATATTATAATAGTTGTATTTGATTAAATAGTCTGTGGCATCTTTGGTTTGATTATTTCACTCAGCCTTATTTAGCTTGAGTGAAGTGTCGGAAAGGTTTTTTCTGTTTGATAAAATGATTATGTCCTCTCATTACTACAGTAACCATCGTTCCTTCTCTAAACACACTGAACCTGAATTCAGGTAACTCTGCAAATGCTCCAAACTGATTTTTGCTAAACTCTTTATGTCAGTAAGAAAAGATGTTTTAATAATTTATGAATGTTGTTGCAGCTAATGCCTCTCACATCGGCCGAGTGTGCACAGCTTGGGGACACTATCACTGGAAGACCTTTGATGGAAATTTCTTCCAGCTGGCCTCCACCTGTAACCATGTCCTGGCTTCACAATGTAAGAACACCTATGAAAATTTCAACATCCAGATGACACGCAAGTCAGTCGACAACATACCCACCATCAGCAAAATCATCATGAAGCTGGACGGTATTGTAGTTGAACTCTCCAACAGCTCGGCGATTGTCAACGGCGAGACGTAAGTTCAGACCAGTTAACCACATGATACAGTTAAAGGCAGATCAGCTGCCCCAACACGTTTCAAATCAAGTGGATTTTCACACTGTGCTAAAGTGAAGAGCAAACAAAGGCATAGATTCATGGTCGCATTTTGAAGAATGACGTTATCATAAGCATCATCAGCAAGGTTTGCTATAAAACAAACTTTAGACCTCTTTCTTTTATTACTGATATCATGTAAAGCTGAAAGAATCAATACTTTTAATGTAAACTTTGAATGAAATGACTTAGTGTCAGTGCTGAGGTCAGAAACACCCACCTCTTTTGTTTGCTTTTCCATTTAACAATTCATTATGTCGCAGCAATGTGTGAACTGCTGTGTCACCCTGCGAAGGATGGAGCCACTTCAGCCACTTTCATCAGCTGCTTCACAGAAAACACCATTCTCATTTTGTATCTCACTAGAATCTTCAGTCTCATTTTCACAATAACTCTCCTTTTGCTGCAGGGTGCCGCTGCCATTTGTCATGTTCGGGGTGACTGTCAAGGGGACCTCATCTAGCATCTCTGTCGAAGCTAAGCTGGGAATCAGAGTTATCTGGAACCTGGATGACTCTCTGGATGTATGCACACCCTCACATATGCACACATCTGTCCTTAGTTTGTGTATCTTCATGGGGTTGTAAACACACTGACAAAGTTACACATTGTGAGCCTACTGTAAACAACTCAACAGGTTCTGACTCTATGTAACTGCATAAGCCGGTTCCTTCACATTCTTCTTATGTGTGCATATGCATGCAAAGAAACACACTGAGTAAACTAACTTATTAACTAACTGCTATGAGCCATAGTGTTTCAGTGAGCAGTCTACAGTTTTTGTTGGGAACATAACTGGCACAGATACCTACCACCCTCTAAATAAAGAGTTGCTCCCTTTCGGTTCAATTCATTCCTTCTTACTCAGATTCCTTCATGAGCAACTAAATGAAAAAAAAATCTTTCTGTGGTTACCAGCGCTTACAGCTACTGTGACACTGTTACACTGAGAGCCATAATTACTGAGCTATGCATTTAAAGGGATTGTTTTGCTGTAGTACTGTTGCCATTTCATGTCAAAGATGCTGGACTTCCAGGTTCAAAGAAACGTTTCTCCACAGTGAAAACTGACAATGACACTATCCACACCAAAATCACTTTTCCCTTCACCTACGGCTTAACTTCAAATCTCACTGAGATCTGTTTTGAGATACAAAAAAAATAATCTCCATGGCTGAGGTAACAGGGAGAAGCCTGACAAATATGTGTTACAGTTCACCTGGATAGCAAACAATATTACAAAAAAAGCCAAGGCAGAAAACCACAGTGTAAACGTAGCAGCCTTAAGTAAACATGTGGTTGAGTGATTTGATGATTTCTTTGTTGGAGATTGATCATTTCAGAATAATAGCTATAGAATTATATTTAATAAGGCTCAGTGGGAACCATCTTTAGCTTACACTAGGAGGGACTGCTTAGGGATCTTACAGTTGATACCTGACATTACTTTTACTTTGGACACCGCCTGGAAAAAGAGTTTACTCATTCAGAGTTCACATTGCATTTTTAATTTAGACCAGCTTCCCTGCCCTTTCTGCCTCACAAGACTTTCTTTAGAACCTAAAATTCTGATTATCTGAGAAAGAGTGCAGACAACTTGTGATGTGAATTTAAATATGGCTACCTAGACAAGCTGAAACAAGAAAAACCTTTATTAATAAAGTGATGAAATCTTTAAAAAACTGCTTTGAATCATAAATGATTACTAGTTTAGGATTTTGCAAATGACTGCTGTATGTTTGGGGTGTGTTCACAGATTGAAATAGATGACAAATACCAGAACCAGACATGTGGACTCTGTGGAAACTTTGACGGCATCGCCAATGATTTAGTGAAAGACGGTAAGATCCTGTTCAGCATTATGGAGAGATAATATAGGCTACAAACTAGTACACAGCCTACATAGGCCTTCCTACTTTCACACTGACTCTTCTCAGTGATGAATATAATGCTACTCAGACGTTGGTAGTAACGAGTTACATTTACTCCATTACATGTACTCAACTTGTCAGAGTAAGTTTAAAACATCATAGTTTTACTCTCACTTGAATAGTTTTGTACTCCTTCATTTGGATACATTGGATACTACTCCGCTACTTTTTTTAGTGTAGTCAAGCCACCACATGACAGTGTTCATGCTAATATGTTTAATAATAAATAGCTACACACAGTATATCATGCTTCAAAACTCCTCCACTTTCTGCCTTAATGTAAATATTCAAGCTAACAGTGTAGAGTAGTCTGCATTTAACTAGTCGTGCTCATTGGTGCAGCCTGATGAAGACTGACCAAATTCTGCACACACAAAAAAAAAGAGCAACTACTCTTATTTATGTGGATGTGACTGTAATGTTTCAGTAGCAGTAGTCCAAATCGGACAAACAGCATCAGAGTAATAGTTTGAACCATTAGATGGTGCATGAGAATATAAGACATAATATTTGAAGCAGTTGTGCTATTCAGTTAGCTCAACTGGTGAAATGCAGGACTTTCACTTAGAAAATTGTGTGTTTGATCCACATCCATCAACCTACAAATGCTTTTGAATTTCCCCAGTATCTCCAGGCAGAGGACATTTAGGGGAATCACAGACTCTCTTTCAGAATTTTTAAAAGTGAAAGCTCAGTTCAACTCCAAATAAGCATCACAGTAAACAAGCTTCTCGTGCTTTTGCTGCCATGACTGAGACCTATTTTTAAGCAAAGCTATCAAACTATTTATTTATTTATATTTTTTGCCGCTATCAAAGCACCATAATCTGGCAGTAGGCCAGGGATTATTGTTGGCGGGCAGTTTTGGTGAGGGTCCATAATCTCTGAAAGAATGAATGTGTTTCCCTTGTCAGTGTTTGTATAAACTTTATTTAATAGGTGGTTTATAAAGGACTGTGGTGCAGAAACTGTGACAGTGTTTCACACTCTTGGCTTACATTGTTGTCTGTCAGTGGCCAATCACAGTAACATCTGGTTTTATTGAATAATTAAGTAAATAGAGTTTCTTAATAAATCTACCTAAGGAAACCTCATTTCATGACTGGCCACTCTGCTGTGTCAGAAGAGACACCTTTTGTGCTGTGTCAGACACCGTAGCTGTCTTACCCTCTTTGAAAGGTTAGGGGGCAGGAGAGAGTGTTGCAATTCATAACCCTCACCACTAGATGACACTAGATCTTACACTGAACCTTTAAACAATCTTTACGTATTGGAGTACAAACAGACATATTTAATATTAATGCAATATTTTGTAATAAGACTTGATGGATACACATTGGTAATATTGTCCTGGTGTAAATATGGCAGGTTATCTAAACAGGAGATGATGACTTATTTCATCATAAATAAATACACGTGTGTGTTTACTTCTTTACTTTTACCTGAGGAAGCCCATTTGAAATAATTTTAGTCACATCCCCATCAAATAAGAGACTTGGGGAAAAAGACCAGTTGGTTTTTTAAGTCTAATTGACTCGCCACTCAAGTCATTTTAGTAAATACTTTTGTACTTTTACTCAAGTAGTTATTTTGATGAATACTTTTACATCTACTTGAGTGCTTGTATTTGCAAAGTATAAGTAAAGTACTTTTACTACAGTTTTTGGCTACCCTACCCACCTCCAGCTGCTGTCTGTGTGAAAGTAGTGACCTGTGTCTCCTTAAATTTTTCATGAATCACAGTTAACCATAATCAATAAAAATCAATACTTTGATATCAAAGTAAAAATGAGACATCCTTGAATAAATTAATTTCTTATTGTCTTATAAATCCCAAATGTACAATGTGATCACTTCTGTAATGCTATACAAATAAAATGTTATTGATCTAATGTGAATTGAAAATGACTAAGAACCCACTGTAAGTCCTGTTCCTCCAGGAATTTGCCCAACACTGTCATATCTCAGGCTAAACAAATATACCGTGGGTTCAACCTGTATTAAACTCAGCAAATTCTTTCTATTTACGTAAACATACATATCTCTGAGCTAACACCATCCATTGATTTATGCAACCTGTTAGGAGAGTTTGCTCATAGGGCACAAACACCCAAACAAGTAGAGCTAGTGACTGTTGCAAAAATTTTACCTTATAAAAACATATAGTACTTAAACATTTTGCCACATTGACCTGAAATTGTTGAACATTAGTGCAATTTACTGCAAAATGAGCCATTGCATTGCAAGTTTTTACTTCACTGCTAGATACTGGGTTCATTAATCACAATGACTGTCCTTTCCGTAGGAGCTGCACTGTCCGTGACAGACTATGCTGATACCTACAAGGTGAACGAGCCGACAGAGAGCTGTCAGGAGCCTGAGCTCAACCCGGTCCTGAGCTGTGGCGATAAGGTAGCTCTTCACTCTTCATCAACGCATTTACATTAATCATCTCATGAGTGAATGAGGAGATGCCCTACACTAACTGAGCTGTGCCAAGTTTAAAAAAACACATAGAATGTAAAACTTTATTAAGTTTTATATATATATATATATATATATATATATATATATATATATATAGGCTTGATATTTAGTGGTAAAACGTTCAGCAGGGTCTTATATTTTGAATAATGCAAACTTGTTACTTGTTACTTGTATTAATCTACCTTCCCAAAGGTAGGTTAATACAACACTTCATCAAACCCAATTTTAAAACATATATATTTTGATCTTATAATGAGAAGCAGGCATTTAATTGGCTGTGTGTTTCAGTATACATCTAAACACATATATAATTTGCAACACATAGGAATATATAAGTAAAGTGTAGTAAAGTCTGGTAGACAAGAAGGGCGTGTAAAGTCTGGAAAATGGAATCATTAAAAGCTCAATAATAAGAGACATAATCTATATAAATGCGGCCATTAAGCATATTATATAATCAGTTCAGCAGGTTCAGGTTAAACAGTCTCATCACTTAATACCACGTGGCAAGTTTAATACTCATGTTCAATAACAGTGTTCAATAGATTCCATATGTGTGAGTGTTAAAATTGAGCTGCATGTGTTTATGTAGTATATACAGTGCAGCAGGAGATTTACATTTACATTTATTCATTTAGCTGACGCTTTTATCCAAAACAACTTGCCATTTATGTCAGAAGTCGCTTGCCTCTGAATGGCTGTAACTGGGAAGCCTGGAGGAAATAGCAGAGAGGAGAATCATAGCCATCCTCGATATCTATAATAGTATAGTTTAATATAATGCACTGGATTCAATATTAGATTTCTATTACACATCTGTATTAAGACAGACAAACACTGAGTATTTTTCTTAATAATAACACATATTAGTCTGATGTGGACTGTTTAGACTCACTGCTAGTAATCACGCTACTGTCACTTTACCTCATAATTTAGTTTCTAAATGCTTTTGGATTGTTTGTAGTTTTATTCCATTCTCATTTTAGTTTCATATACAGTACTTATAACTATTTCATTCTCTCTTTATTTGCCTGCACTTATTGCTGTCCTTATGTTTATATCACATAGCTGGACTACATTAAAAATTCATTACCTGAGCATTATCCAGCAATTGTTTTTATTTATTCAATAGTAAAATAAGTTCTGTTGTAGCTACTCTACATTCACTTTATGCTATCCACAAATTGTGGTATAATGTTACAGGAGTTATTGGATTTGTACATGAGCTTATTTTCCTTGCTTTTATTATTTTGTCAACTCCGTCTGTGCGTCCAATCTAGAGCCTCTCCAAATAACTAGAGAGATGTTTGTTTGTAAGTTTGCTGTCAGAGCTGATTATGCATTTTTCCTAGCTGAACGCTGTATCGGGTTTGGACTGGGAAAAAGGAAGATCCATTATGATCAGAGTGAGAACACAACATACCACCACAGTGAAACTAAAGGCCATGCTGTTGGTGTAGAAAGAATACAGGCTCAAGTTCACCAAGATTAACATACATTACATTTACTTGTTTAGCTTTTATGCAAAAAGACTGAAATAAATTGCTATTTATATCTGAGGTCACACAGGGCACATTGGTGGTCCCCACCATAGTGGGGGGCGGCTGTGGCTCAGGAGGCAGAGCGGGTTGCCCCTGGTGGCTGGTCCACCACTGTGTGAATGTGAATGGAAATGCCAGGAAAGGCTCAGTGTAAGAATGCAATGTAGTGTAAGAGTGGTTGAAAAGACTAGAAAGGCATTATACAAATACAGAGCATTTACAGTCTCTCAGACCAAAGGCATGCGTCTTATCCACTGCACCTCACAACCCTTCCGTTCCATGCTTCATCACCACACTGAAGCTCACACTGGTGTGCACTATGATGTGCATGCATTCTCATTCTTAGAGCAAGAACCATCATCTATATAGCTAAAGATTGTTAGGACTCCAAGCTGGATTTTTATGACTGATTTTTTGACTGATTTATTTTCCAGCAATTCTGTGACCAGATCTTCTCCAGTGCTCCTTTCAGTAGCTGCCAAAACCTTTTGGACGTGGAATCATTCAGTGCGGCCTGTATGGCTGATATGTGCAGCTCTAATGACACCACTGACTCCATCCTCTGTAAAACCATCTCAGAGTTCTCCAGACAGTGTGTCCACGCAGGTGGCAAGCCCCAACAATGGAGGAATGCAACATTTTGCTGTAAGACTGCTAACACTGAAAGATGACTCAGCTTGTGTGCCATTGATTTGTCCCTGACTAACAGACATCAGCTGCGGTGTTGCTTGATCCTTACTAGTACAGCAACGTTAAAGTGTTTTTCTCCACAGACAATGAATGTCCATATGGCATGGAGTTCTTAGAGTGTAGCAGTTCATGTCCCGACAGCTGCTCCACCCCTCAGGCCAGCCAGACGTGTGACGGCCACTGCCACGATGGCTGCAGCTGCCCTCCCGGTATCCACACACATTTTTCACTACAGTATGCGCATATGCTGTATGCAGGCATACGCAGTCTCATTCATGTGACATAAAACATTCTGTAGTAATGATTATTATCTCTCATCCACTTCTCAGGAACGGTCTTTGATGACATCAGCAACACTGGCTGTGTTTTAGTGGATGAGTGTCCATGTGTGCACAACAACAAAGTCTACAAGTCGGGCGAGTCCTACTCTTACACCTGCAGATCCTGGTAAGATGAGAACGTGGGTGCCGTTATTGAGGTATCAAATACAAATAAATACAACCGCTGTGAGTGAACATCATCTCAGCCTGTTGTTGAAATTTCCAGTTTATACAAGTGTGGAGAAGGAATTCATTGTAATCTCCAAATCTTATGTGTGCCATACTAAAAGGATTAGAAGAACTGCTTTAGGGACACAGTTAGGGCTGCAGCTCTTAGTAATCCAGTAGTGTACACTGTACATTGATTCATCGAGTAATCGGACAAGAAATACTTTTGCTTGGCGCGTTACCTTGTTGGGGGTCTGCTCCGCTTTATTTCATGTAGTTATTCTCCAGCTATGTGTTTTGGCTTTGCTACATGGACAGAAATGCGTTTGTTACGTTCGGGAGTCAACAGCTGATTGACATTATTGGCAATAAAAGTGTACTGCATGGAAGTTAAGATCAGCCTGCTAAATTTACATTTTACTGCTATGTTGGAGAACACATTTATTTTTACTGCTAACAGCATTATGATAACAAGATAACAAGCCTTTCAAGCGACCACTAACGCTTACTTAGAATTTGCATTAAAAATAAAATGTATTTGAAGGCCATTGCTTCGCTACTGTGCACACAAATTATGGCTATTAGAACTGCTTTGTTTTCAATTGTTGTTATCTGTCAGTGGTCATACCTGACGCACTAGATGAAATGGTGAAACTCCCATCTTCCACAGAAAATGCTGTTCTGAACTGCCTGATCACAGCTCGTTTGTAGTCCAGCCTTTACTTCCGCTTCCTTGTGACGTCACAAAAAACGTGTCATACCATCTAGTCAGACACGCCCTCAAAAACACTAGCTACCCTCCAGGCAGTCAGTGGACATAAAGTTGTTACAGTGATGTAGAGACAGAGCTCAGTTTAAAAAAAGATAACTCACCACTCTGAAAGTCTTGCTCTATGATCTGCACAAGTGCAACTCCCAACAAAGATCTTGTAGAAGTGCGATGCATCACTCAATAGCTAAAACAGAGCGTTGAACACACAGGGTGAAAAGAGGAGCTGCAGCAATGTGCAGTATGAGAAAAATATGGTGTTTTTTGAAAATGAAAAAATGTAAACCTGTTCTGGTACAACACTTATTTCAGCGTAGGCAAATCCAGAAATCCTTACATTTACTTCTTGTTCACTGTAGATGCATTTAATTTGGATACATTTCATGTGGATTCATCCTTGGTATAAGTCTCTTTCTATAATGGAATGAATGGCTTTATGCCAGCGTAGAGGTGGGTCCTTCCTGGGGACTTTGCAGTTTGTTTTTTAAGGCAGGTGCAGGTAGCAGGCATATGAAGGTCCATGATTATTAGTATAGTATTTCCTGAGAGGTTCCCTTGTGTATGCAGCCAAACGACAGAGCAAAATCCCACTCTGACTGAACCAGTCCACAGTGCAGTAACAGTAATTAGTTTAATTAAATAGCATTCATTGGACCTGGAACTTATCTAAGAGAGAGAGGAATTAGATACGGTATTACTTGATCACACATTTACATGAGCATCTGGACAGCATTTAAGACACAGCCTACAGAAGAACACACTCTGGCCTAAATGAGTTCCCCCCATGCTGCTTTTATGTGTCTAAAAGATAACATTACAAAAACTTTTGTTCAACAGAGGAGAAATGGAAGAAGAGAATATGTCTGTCACTGCTTACCTGTTAACACCTGGGCGTAGTGTAGTTCTAGTACCCTGGGGGCTAAGTCCCCCTCACCTTTTATCCCAGTGATGTCCCTGTTTGTCACCAGTGTTCCTCTGCCATTAGTTTCAAGTATGAATGAAACATGGTGCTGCTTCAAACATGCAAATTGACAATTTTGTGTGCTGTAATGGAGGTGATGAGGTATGGTGAGACTGATCGTTTCTTCATCTTACCTTCACATTATTTGTATCATAACATGCAGCCTAATCTGCTTTATTCAACCCTCTTACCTGCTGCATACACGTGTTCCAACAGAGGACGATGCAATGAGTCCTGGCAGAATTATTCTCCCTGATAGGCTTTGCTCAACTTTAATGTGTGTGTGTGTGTGTGTGTGTGGCTGACAGTGTGTGCGAGAGTGGACAGTGGAACTGTGTGCAGGAGAACTGTCCAGCAACCTGCTCCGTGGAAGGTGGAGCTCATGTCAACACCTTTGATGGAAAAGACTACACCTTTCATGGGGACTGCTCCTACGTTCTGGCAAAGGTAGCGCACATCATCATCTGCAACACTGCTAATGTACCGTCACACACACATCATAGTTCCAACAAACACTAAACCATACCATACTATACTATACCATACTATACTATACTATACTATACCATACTATACTATACTATACTATACTATACTGGGAGCATGGAACCTTATGCACAGACAACGACCCATATGATGGACCTATTTAATGAACAGAGATATTTAAGTTGGGTCCTGAATCAGATCAGTGATCGGTGACATGAATGGAATAGATCTCTTTAATGTCTTTATTTTACTCTAACTTTTTTGCCTTCCAGTCATTTTGTCTCATTGTGTATTGCAGCAAAGTAATGGCTCCTTATTCACTGTGTTGGTGGACCTGGTCAAGTGCGGTCTGTCTGACAGTAAGACCTGCCTCAGAGCTGTAACTCTGGCCTTATATGGCAATGCTATGGTAAGCTCCGGAACACACACACACACAGTTTGCAAAAACTTTTATATTTTGCATTGATAATAGTCTGTGTGGGACCATGTACAGTGACATTTATCTCTCATCAGCAGAAGAAATGCATTGACTAGGTTTAACTACTAGCTCATTTCCATCTGCACTCTCTCTGTGTCACACTGATGTAGAGTGGCTTCTTACTGTAAGATCCATTTTTTGACATCTCATGAAAAAATATGAAAACCTATGCATGTCTTCAGACAGCTTGTTCCATTCCTTAATGGTCTTAAAAGAAGGCAGAGCTTCTGCCCTCTTCACTAGCAGCTGATCATTCGACCCTACCAGAGTTATACAAAGCTTTTCAGAGGTGGAGGTGCAGTACTGTGACTTATTTCAATCATCTAAGGAGTGTCTGAAAATAAAACTAACTTGTCAAAATTCAACCTGTTATAATTATATTAAAGCCCCCTCCAGCCAGTTTTAACGGCCGTTTTTGGCGACCGTTCTTTCTCAAACAGAGAATGGGGGTGTGGTTAATAGTCAGACGTAACATTACCACGACAACCAAAAACTGACCGGCGAGTGTTCACTAACGATATGCTGCGTTAACATCACTACACTGTAAAGTTTAGTCCACTTTACTGTCTGGCAGGAGCAGCTGTTATTTAGTCATGATAGAAACTAATGTGCGCGTATCAGCTGTTCTCAATCACACAGTGATGGTCCTGTCACGCGCTGCACACGATAACTCCCGCTACATTTTATGGTGCACTTACTTTACCGCAGAGGTGGGGGGTGTCTCCGCCGATGCATTGGTAAAACGGCCGTCGGTAAAATGCATGTTACAGACTGTATACAAGACGGTGGCAGGTGAAAGTGCGACGCGTTTTTGTGAAGGACATGATAAATTGGTTAGTTCACAACGATGTTAATCGGTTTGATGCTCTGAATGAGCCCTGACAGTTTTTACGGCAGCATGAGAGTGCGCCTGCGCAAGCTTGGAGAATGACGTATGACTTATGGAATTATTGCTGCGTTCCCGGCAACTCGGAACTGGGAAATTTCCGACCTCCAACTAGGAAAAGTACCCCAGAACGCCACTTGAAGTCGGATTTCCTTGTGAACTCGGAGAAAAAATTTGTACCCCGACTTCACGAGTAGCAGCTGATTGACGTCAGAAAACAATGTCAGCGCCCATGGAAGCTCACTTTGTAAATGGTAAACCATAAACTAAACGGCAACAAAACGTATATTTGCATGTATTTGAATTAAAATAATAAATACGATCATGCAGTAAAACTTGTTCTGCATGTATACTGATGTAGAAATATGTTTTACACATACGGTAGCTGGCTACAGTAAAGAATCTCATAAAGTCATCTTTTCTGCATAAACATTATTGTTGAAAATGCCGAAACATTAGGAAGTGTAATGGACAACATTGACTTACTTCAGGGCTACCAACTTGGGGTATGTTACATAACTAGTAACGTATGGGCTATTTATTTCAGTTGTTGCAGTTAAACTGCCGTCCTTTTAATTAACACTTAAAGCACTACTGAGGGTGCAACTGTGTGTTCACTTTGTCATGGTCACCCATGATTTTCGTTCACTTTCGGCGTCATGCACCACCATGCACCTGGAACGCTTTGATGTCGGAAGTCGGAAGTTTCAACTGGGAAATATCCCAGTTACGACCAGTCTCGAACGCGCCATTACTATAGTAGTACGTTACCACCACGTTTTCACAACTAAGCAACTTTTGCAACTTTGAGCACAAAATTAAGCCATTTGTCAAAAAATATTTGGCGAACTATGTGGGTAATCAACATTGTGAGGAAGTGACTCAGAAAAATATGAAATATCATAGAAATGTCAAAATACACTGGAGGGGTAGTGATGATAGTGTTTCCTGTGGTTTCCTGTCCCAAGCTTTTAAAGTTTATTTATAGAAGGACTGAATTGGTTTTAATGCTGTCTTGCTTGATTGACCAGCAGGAAACACTATAATAGTTGAGTTGTTTAAATAATTATTTGGAAATTCCGTTGGATTCCTGTTTGATATAATCTAAAATGTTCCACATTCCACAAACTGACAGGTTATTAAAGTCCAGGAATCCGGGCAGGTCTATGTGAACCAGATTCTTTCCCAGCTTCCACTGTTTACACGTAAGTTACTTTATTATTAAGCACAGCACTTTATATAAACAGCTGAAAAGGCTTTTTTAAAAATACCCTCAGAGTCAGTTCAGAGTTAGAGTTCAGAGTTAGTTACAACCATAGTCTCTTCACAGAATGAAACAATCCACCATGTTAAAGGCGAGACACAACTGTCCTATATGATGATTTTGCTTAAATCTTTTCAGATTTTAAGTTATTTTATTAACTATAATTGCCATACTTTCATGAAATGTACTAAATAATGTTGAATTATATATATGAACATCATTCTTATTACTTGTTTGTTGAGTCCATCAAGCAAAATGTTAGCTAGTTTGGGTGTTATATATCTTTAAGGAATGTGTTCATGTGAAAAACAATAAATATATAAATAGTTTTTACTAAATGTGTTTCTATCACGTTAAATGATCTTTAACAGCCTTTTTCTCAAACTGACATGTTTCCTGTTCGCCAAGTCATTGTCCTCACCCTTCAAGGCCTTTAGATCATCATCATTTTACGCTGTTACTTAGTTCTTATAGCAGGTCATTTACAGTGGGTTTTTAAAATGATCTTTTATCATTCTCACTTAATGCAGTATTTTATCTGTAAATATGTAGAAAAAAAGGGTCCATCACACATATGACTAGTGTATTTTGAATAAATCCATGATTTTCTTTTTTAGATAAACGGTGAATGATAAAAAGTTCTGTAAATGTCGGCCCGTTAATATATTATCACCATAAAACCCAAAAATAATAAAATAAAAATATATATTTGTGTGACATGCAAATGAGCGCATATTCAATGAGGAAATACTTAATTTGCATATTTAAAAAATAAAAAACAAAAAATTGTAATTTAAAAAAAGTTTCTATTCATGTATACGTTTCGCTTCTAAGCTTTCATGATGTGATACGTACAGTTTGGAAAAAAGATTTGACTGTGGTGTCTCGCTTTTAAGAGTTGAGTTTGTTTTGATGCCATGGATGAACACGAGGGGCAGCACTGAAATGAACGAAGAAGACCCAGTAACATGTACATTTCAGTGACTGATTGAACAAATTGCTGCAATATTGAGTTTTTCTTCTGTCTGCTCCAGCGGAGCTGAGTGCTTTCAAACCATCATCCTTCTACGTCGTCATCACCCTCAACATGGGCATAAAGGTGATGGTTCAGCTGTCCCCCGTGATGCAGGTCTTCATTTCAGCTGACACATCACTCAAAGGATCCACCTCTGGTATGCCCCCACATTATTGTGTCAGTGTCTGGAAAACACCTCCTCCACATTTGTATGTGCAGCTTAATCATGTGTTTAGCAATTCAATTCAATTCAATTTTATTTATATAGCGCCAAATCACAACAACAGTTATCTCACAGCGCTTTTCATAAAGAGCAGGTCTAGACCGTACTCTGAAGTTAGCAGCATTTCCAAATGAAGCAACCAGTTCTACTCCTAAACAAAGTGTTATTTAAACTCGTTTAGATCTGTGTAAATGAGCGTCACCCTATCCAACAGGTCTTTGTGGGAACTTCAACGACATAATGACCGATGACTTCCTGGTCAATACTGGACTGGTGGAGGGCACCGCTACAGCGTTCGCCAACACATGGAAAACCCGGGCCAGCTGCCCTGACATCGCACCACACTTTGGAAACCCCTGCAGCCAGCAGGGCTTCAGCAAGGGTACAGACTGACTCTCTCCTCCAGTGTCTTCTCACATCAAGTCACGCTTGTCATGTCCTGTCTTATTTGAAAACATACCATATGAATGAAACTATACCATACCATAGTCAATTTTAGAGTGAATGATGTTTTGTAACCACTAGGGCAGGGTATCGTTCAAAGATTTTCGATACCGATATCGATACCTCGACTTCGATACCGGTTCCTGAACGATGATTTTTGGATACCAATTTTATTCTCAACAAACGGAGAACCATTGTTACTGCTTGTCAAAACCAAGAGATATTTTCAATGTAACATAGGCCTGTACTGTGTTTTTGTTGTTTTTATTCCTCTTTCTTTAGTTTTTATAAAGTCATTTCATTGTTTATTAATTGTATATTTTTTATTGTTTATATATGAATTTGTGCTCTGGCACCATGGCAACCTAAACATTCATGGCAACAGGCCTGAGAGAGAGAGAGAAATCTCTCATCTCATCTCATGGAAACAAGTTTCTTCCTCTACATATCAAAGTTTCCTCCTCACCAGAGGAAGAGGTGTCCAGGCAACAACTATCACAATAGAAAGTAAACTCTTTAATCCACTGCAGCAAAGTCGCAGACATCAGCCCAAGGATCAGTACATGATGTCACTGTCACACGGTAGCGCTTCCGCCGGCTGCACATACAGGTCCGTGAGCGGCGGTGGCGTCACTTAACTGATCCTTCAGAAACACTTGGGAAAATGTAGCGTGTGTGGAAGCTGCCGCGCTGCTCTGTCAATAAAGAGCTTTGATTTGATTCAGAAAACAGCGATGCTGCCACCAAGCTACTGAGAAATGTAGTTAAACTAGTAACGGTGCTGCTTGTAGCGACGCTGCTGCCCAACGCCGCTCGTACGGTGGCCGTGTTGAAGCAGCTCGGTGGCAGCAGGGCGCTGAGACCATGATGCACCGGCTCTGTCTTGTTGCAGCAAAGACGGAGCGACTTTCTGCTCTTAAGTTTATTCCACGCACAGTCAAAGGCTTCACCAGGTTTGTCCTGTCGTCTCTTAGCAGCAGTTATCTTACGTCAGAAATGTTGCATCGCGCTGTTCCATCAAGCCACACTTTGATTTTCTCCACGTCTTTTCCATCCACGAGCCACGTCTCTGTGCGTAACCGGCGTGAGCTAGTGTTTACATCACCACAGCCAATTACAATCACTTTAAGATGTGGGCACATCAAGAATGCTGCATGCTGATTGGCTTATTGGCGTTAACAAGAATCTTTAGGTATCAAACTCTGGTACCGAAAAACAAGACATTTTTTGATACTCGGTGGTATTGAAGCAATTCGGTCGGTGCCTAAAAAGTACTGAACTCGATACCCAGGCCTAATAACCACTTCATCTCTGTATGTTTCTGTGTTTCAGACTCTTATGCCCAGCACTGGTGCTCCAAACTATCGGATCCCAAGGAAGTGTTTGCTCCTTGCCACTCTGTCATTAGTCCCATAAGATACACTGAAGTAGGTCTGCCCGCCCACACAGAGCTGTAATAACTAATAAAGGAAAGTGCTGCATTCTCATTAATGTGTGATGCCTACTGTGTCCCTTTACAGAACTGCAAGTATGACAGCTGTAACTGTGACAACAGTGAGGAGTGCATGTGTGCAGCAGTCTCCTCTTATGTCTTTGCCTGCTCAGCGGCAGGAATCCAGATCACCGGCTGGAGGACGACCATCTGTGGTGAGTAAAACATCAAGCAGCATTTTGTTTTGCTGTGGCAATAAAAAGATCATAACATGCAACATCAACAAATCTAGAGCAACGTATTGAATTTTATGTAATGATAATGATGTAAAATGATTCAGTGCTGTGAGTCAAGCACGGCATCTGTTTGTGTTGTATTGAATCAGATCTAGCTTGAAATGTTGAAATTGTTGATGGAGACAGTAAAGACCCCCAGGACCAGGTACAGTTGCACCCGCTGACCTTTGCTATTGCCAATCAGCCACAACAAACAGGTTACGTACATGTAAAGTCTGCTTCATCTCGCAGACTCACTCTCATGGTCCCTTTCATCTCACCCTTTAGACAAATTCAGTTCATCATGTCCACAACAAACAGTGTATGACTACAACATGACGTGCTGCGGGCGTACCTGCCAGTCCCTCAGCCAGGCTGACTACTCCTGCCAGGCCAACTTCACTGCAGTGGATGGCTGTGGCTGTGCCGAGGGAACCTACATGAACGAGGAGGGACAGTGTGTGTCCAGTGCGAGCTGTCCCTGTTACGATAAAGACACCATTATTCCAGCTGGACAGGTTGTCAGCAAAGACGGCATCACATGGTAAATATGTGGTCAAGAGCTAGGCATTAGGGGTCAGATAATAGTTTATATCTGTGTTTATATCATGCAGCAAACTGAGATTATAGACATTTTTGTTCCATTACATTTAATACTTTCAATTCAGGCACTCAAACAAAATGTACTAGGCAGACAGCAGGGAGTTATTTTAGGATGAGCCATTGTACTGGAATCAAACCTCTACAGCTACAGCGCTACAGCAACTGTCCAAATATGTTTAAATATGAGGTTATCGTTTGGGAGCAGGGCCACTAGAGGTGGGAATTTCTGGGTGCCTCACGATTCGATTCCGATTCAGAGGGCTGCGATGCGATTATAAAACGGTTATGGAAGCATCTTGCTACGCACACACAGGACACACGGAGCCAGCACAGAGATTGTACACTGTGTATACGATGAATGCAGCCGTGCTCACACGGTGTGACAGTGAAAATCAGAAGTTGTGCATTGTTTATTAATGATGGGGTCAAAGTTTAGAAGGGTGGTAGTAGGTTCTTCATTCTGCAGCGGTGCTGTGCTGAACACAGGAGAACAATGGTCTCTGTCCAGGCGCTACACTTCCACACTTCAGAGAGTTACGCCTTTTGCGTTCCATCAACATTAGCTTATTAATTAACATTTAAATAAGCCATTTTTGACACTGTGCTGATCGATTCAGAAAATCTTTCACATCCGCATCGCAATGCATCTAAGAATCGCTTTTTTTCTCCCATCCCTAAGGGCCGCGCCTCAACCACACCTCTAATCACCTGTCAACCTATCAGTGTGTGGTCTACCCTTTCGGCTCTGTTCCTTTATCTGTCCCTCCATCTGTTCACCCCTACCCACATCCCTTCATGTTCTCTTTCCTCCATATTGTTGTGGCGTGGTCCTTGCTAGTGAAGCTGCAAATGTTAGCATGGCAGCATGCTCACAATGACAACACAACATGCTGGTGCTTCATAGAATAATGTTTGCCATTACCATCCTAGTTCACATTTGCTAAACAGAAAGTAAGACTGTTGCAGTAATGGTTATTAGTAAAGTCAAACTTTGGCCAAATGATGGCGCTAGATGTTTCTACCAAATGTTTTTTCTTTGGACATTTTACCAAAAATGTTAACCAGTGCGTGGTGCTAGATGAAAAGTCATGGAATCACCAAAGCCATCAGGATACACCTTTAATGTCAAAACAGTGACAGCAATCCATGTTAGCTGTTAACATTAACTGTTGTCTTGTCCCCTCATACCTGTTCTCACAGTATCTGCAGACAAGGAGCTCTCAGCTGCTCAGGAGTGACACAAACACAATGTAGGTTCCTACATAAACACACTCAAATCCCTGTAATCCTAATAATCAAAAGTGGTTTGAATTTGATTGTGCTTAACTGCTGAATTCAATTTGTGAAAGACATAATTAATGAGTTGTTAAATTCTCTGTTAGATCCAAGCTGGAATTGTGTACATGACCTGTAGAATTTTGACATGATCATCTCATGATACTCTTCATTCTGAATGTGTTATTTATCACCCAGCCTTACCTACATGTGTTGACCCAATGGTTTACTTCGACTGCTTTACGGCTCAACCTGGGACCACTGGGACTGAATGTCAGAAGAGCTGCAGCACTCTGGACATGACTTGTGTAAGTAGAGCATGGCACTCACAGATGTCAAACACTTACATACAAGCCCTGTTTGGCTCAGAACCTCTTTTCACCCTCCACTTCGGTTGGCTACAGATCAGTTCAGGCTGCACATCAGGCTGCATGTGCCCTGATGGCCTGGTGTCAGATGGAGCGGGAGGCTGTATCAACGAGACCAGCTGTCCATGTCTGCACAATGGACAGGTCTACCAGCCTGGAGAGACACTGACTGTGGGCTGCAACACCTGGTTTGTACAGTGCTTTACATACACATCAGTAGAGCGTGTACCTGTATGTAAACACACACACTGAATATTCCTGTCACAATGATTTTATCCCGAGAAAATAAATAAACTTAAAAAAACAATATTTGTAACAATGCAAGCAAAAGTTCAAAGATGGCCTTAAGATAAGAAAAGACACTGGTCAACACATAAAGTACATACAGCATATACATCCATGCATATTCATCTTCTGTCATGTTAATTAAATGTGATTTGCTCCACGGTTGAGATGTTCCCTAAAATCTCCTTCTAGTGTGCGTGTTGATGTCTCTGATAAATGATATTTATTTATATAGCGCCAAATCACAACAACAGTTATCTCACAGCGCGTTTCATAAAGAGCAGGTCTAGACCGAACTCTGAAGTTATTTACAGAAGCCCAACAGTTCCCACCAAGAGCAGCACTAGGCGACACAGGCAAGGAAAAACTTCCTTTTAAGAGGCAGAAGCCTCGAGCAGAACCATGGCTCAGGGTGGGGGGGGCATCTGCCTCGACCGGTTGGGCGGGCGGGAAGGGGGGGGTGGACTTTTCTTATTGTATAATTTGATGTTGTCCTTGGGGTTGTAATCTGACATTACAATGATCCACCTGCCGGGTTTGGCTATTAACTCTGAAGGCAAATATTCCCATTCTTATTCGAAGGCTCCAGGTCGGATTTTCCGCGAAATCCAGTGACTGACACGTACATGCGCGCTCCCGAGACTTTGCACTCAGCAGCGACGACACTGCAACTTACGACATGGAGTCTGCTAACACTAAGAAAGTCCTGCTCCCAGCACAACACAGACTCCAACACAAACTCCACATGAGGATAAAACCAAAAAGTTTTATCTGCTGAAGCTCGTCGGGCCAAATGTGAATCGGATAGACTTTGGACGAAAACAAGGAACAACATCGGCAGGGCTTTTGAAGGGCTTTGTTTTGGGTATAAAAACAGACCAGGAGTTGGATTTCATCCTGTTGGATAGCTAAGCTAACATTAATACAAAGCATGAAAAATACATTTTGATTTTGTGCTTCAGTTGGCTCAAGTTAGATAGCCTTAGCTCGCCGGCTAACGCCGAGCAGTTGCTAATGTTGTCCGGTGCAAAGTTATATAGCTTTCATATTAACGTTACTTCACCAACCAATGCGTTACTTTCCTCTGTACCACAATGTCAAAGTGTCAAAGCCTGCAAGAAATGATGTAACGGTAAAAAGCTAATGTGGAGCGATTTGTTTACGATCCCATAGTGATGCAGCTACGAGCAGCTAGCTAACGCTACAGTAGCTCGGACCCGCCGCTGTTTGCTTCCTAACATTCAATTTATATTTATTGCCTTTTCCTGATAGGTACACAGCTTCTCCACCTCTCAGTCGCTGTAACTAACATGACCCCAATATACAAACAATATACAACCCAGAGGAAGAAGAGCCATCCACTAACACTAGTTACTGTAAATTGCCTTACTGCGGTCTAACTGTTATAAAGTGTGACACAATCTTATAATATTCAGTCCAGCTCTCTACCCGTTTCATTATCATCCAGTACATGTAGCTGTGCTGACACTGCTGAGCCTCCGGTGACAGATTCACAGATAGTAAAGATAGTTACTGAAAGCAGCAGGCGAGCTAACGATGTAGCACGTCGGCTAAATGCAGTAAATGTACCGTGATCATGTAACGAGCCTGGATTAGTTCAACCTGCAGCTGATAAAACTATTACTGTAACGTTGCACTGGGAGTTTCCCTGAGTTCCCAGCTCTGTCTGTCTGTAGCCGCTGTCACTTTGCCTTTTTCCGGGAGCACTGTGTCGATATGCCGGTGTCTCGCTGCGCTGAATGAAGTAACATTATGGCGCCGGTGTTGATCCGCCTCTGAGACGGGAACATTGAAGTAACAGAGCCTGACATGTCTGAGTGAAGAGCCACAGCCTGCATGCTGCTGTTCCTGCGTTTATCGCAGGATTTCTGTATGAAAGCGGTTGTGTTTCGGGTTCTGCTCGCTCATGAGTTCAAGCGAGCACATGTACGAGCACACACCTGGTTGCAATCTTAAAACCACACTGCTAGTGGCCGCTGGAAACTACATAATGCCCCTTAATAATAATTATTACTAATAATAATGCAGATGATTCTCTAATAAACAACCCCCTACATGGGTATAAAATATGCAATTAGATGATTTTTCTAGGCAGGTTTACATGAACATTTGTGTGTGGTGTGTCTCCCCAGCTACTGCAGTGACAGGATGTTTACATGTACCACCAACGAGTGTGATGCAGTTTGTGGGATCTACGGAGACGGTCACTATGTCACATTTGATGATAAGAGGTTTGACTTCAGTGGACAGTGTGAATACACACTCCTACAGGTAAAGGGGCTGATGAACAGATGTACAGTGAAGGGAGTTGAAATCCCTATAATGTTAGTCCTGGTCAATATGGCAACACGCCTGTGGACAGAAAATGTGACTTATTGAAACATAAAGCAATCTGTAAAGTTAACAACTATAAATATACAACGTCCAGTAAAGTTAATAAGTATAGATATGCAACGTAACCCTAACCCTTTTGGACCTGCAATGACATGAGCTTTAACAAGTCACACAAAAATATCTAAACATACAAATTTACAAACAAAAATAAATAAACTCGAATTGGCTCCTACACAAACAAATTAAATATAAAGGTTTATAAAGAAAAAGGATTACAATATAGACAACTTAAGATAATATAACATGATAAAAATATAAAGGAACAACCAAATAGGCAATTGGGAAAGCTGCTTTTTTCCTTTTGTGTGAGCAATGTGCTCTAAGTGTTCTGGTATGAATATTTATTGTTATGCTTTGTTGACAATATATGCGTGGCTTTCATAACAAACTAATAGTTTGCATATATTCCATTAAGCTAACCACAAGATGGCTTACTCTACACTGTCTCCTGCTGAAATCTCACGGTTCCTGGACATAATAACAATAATGTAGATAAATAATGAAGACATGTGAAAACAAAGACACGCACATACTTACAAGACAAAAGTAAATGTCCTCTTGCTTCGAACGTTTGTGTGAAGTCTCACTCGTTGCTCTACGACAGGCAACTGTTGTTTAGAAATGTAAAAATGGCAGATATGTTTATCGTGAGATCTGGCAACTGATGTTAACTTTGAAGTCTCGTGTTACCAGCAGTCATGTGTCAGTAGGGCTCCTTAGCAGCTGAGAATCGTAAAGGCATTTTGTTTTATGAAAAAGTGAAAAGTGTGAAAATGTTTACTCACATTTGTATGGATGAAATCTACATGCAACCAATTTTAACACTATTTTGGTTGTGATCATCGCTAGTCTGATACAGGGCTGTGTAACATTATGCCGTAATATTAGACCACTGATTGCCTCGACTACATAGTCCAAATAAGAGCTAAATCATGGCTATAGAGAGACCATTTCAATTAAATGATAATTGTAGTTGCTAGATATGCTCTGATGACAAGCATATCACAACAGTGAAAACTACATGTAACCAATTTTAACACTATTTTGGCTATACTGCTCTGCTTCACTGCTCCATTCATATTAGACCACTGATTGCCTCAATTTCACTGGGTGGGCTATAAGCAGACTACACGTGGCCTGTCCAATTGAGAGCTAAATTATGGCTATAGATAGAGCATTTCAATAAAATGACAATTAATAACTTGTTTATATTATTGACATTGCAAAATTGATGGGATATCAACCATTTCAGGTGCTGCCTGGGCAAAAACGACAATAAGTTTTGACCATTTTGAGCAGAAGTGGGCTACAAACTGCTGGTCTGGCTATAAGCTAAATCGTGGCTACACACAGGCTACACACAGAACATGTTCAATTCAATTCAATTTTATTTATATAGCGCCAAATCACAACAACAGTTATCTCACAGTGCTTTTCATAAAGAGCAGGTCTAGACCGTACTCTGAAGTTATTTACAGAAGCCCAACAATTCCCACCAAGAGCAGCACTAGGTGACACAGGCAAGGAAAAACTTCCTTTTAAGAGGCAGAAACCTCGAGCAGAACCATGGCTCAGGGTGGGGGGGGCATCTGCCTCGACCGGTTGGGAGTGAGGGGGAGAGAGAGAGCAAGAGAAAGAGAGAGAGAGAGCAAGAGAGAGAGAGCAGAGGGAGGCAACCTACACAGTATACACATAGAGGTACAGACAGTAAAGGTAATGTTGCTATAGACTGAATGAAAAATGGTACAGATATTTGTAGTAATGTTAATGATAGTAAAAATAACAATAATAATAGCAATAGGATATAGAACATGGGAAAGAAATTCAACCAAAAAACAAGTTATTTTGGTAAAAGGTTAAGGTTATTGTGGCTAGAAGAGCGTTGCTCATAGCCGGAATACATTGGGTCTATAGTTACAATAGATGGTGAAATGACAGCTATTGCTAGCTAGGATACGGCTGCAGGAGAGTGAACAGTAAAGATATTGTTGACATAAGATTGGGCTGGGCTGGTGGGCCCTCATATTTAGGTAATCTTAATCCAGTGCAAGAGTGGGTCCCTACTAACGAAAGCTACTACATAGAGAGGTATTTGCTGGATTTAAATACAATGAATGTATATTACACAAAAATGCTGACTCCTTTGTATCAATGATGGGGTTTGATTTATTAAAAAAGTCAGGATTTTAACTTTACTCATGGTGTCCGGTAATTGCATCCTCTGTCTGTGACTCATTCAGGACTACTGTGGCTCTGGTCTGAGCAATGGAAGCTTCAGAATTATCACTGAGAATGTCCCATGTGGGACTACAGGAACCTCCTGCTCCAAGACCATCAAGATCTTTCTGGGGGTAGAGACAACACACTTACACATCTTCTGCCTCAAACACCAAATCAGAATATCAAAATAATATTAATGTTAACACACTAAGGTTGGCTGGAACCTATTATTGATGATGCTTTGATTGATAAGCCTTATAAGGCCTTTCATAAGTTAGCAAAACTAAAATGACTTATCAAGGGGGGAAACAAGCAAAATACATTAAACTGTACATTCCACTGTAAGGTTAATTCAAAATCTACAACTAATGATAATAGAATTTCTTCCAATGGTCATGCTATTATGCCTATGTCAGCATATTGTAGACTAAGAATAAATATATTATGGTGCCAGTGGTTAACATCTGGATACCTGAAATCAGAGCCTTTAATAACACAAGTGCATCTCATAAATGCATGGCTTTATAATCTTAGAGAATATGTTTTTTCTCATATTTACCACTAATCTTCTCTGAATGTTACGCCTTCCCGTCTCTGTATTCATTATTTTCTGCAGTGGCCCTAATGTGCCACTGTAGATGCCAATGTAAATATATCCTGGTGCAGTAACAAAATGTGTGTTCGTTTAATACCCACAGGATAACGAATTCCAACTTAAAGATGAGATCTTCCAGGTAGTAAAGGGCAGCAGCCAGGTGTTCCCTGCTCAGGTTCAAAAGATGGGTATTTACCTGGTGGTGATGATCAAGCCAGGACTTGTGCTCATGTGGGACCACAAGACCAGTCTTTTCATTAAACTAAGCCCAGAATTCCAGGTAAACAACCAAGTCTGCATGTCTTGATTAACAAGTGGCTTTAGCACAAAGCATCATTATTGGTTAAGCCAGTTCATCCCAGGCTGGCTAATTGTCAGAATACACCTTAATCAATTATTTAATTAACATGTTGATTAAGTAAAATGACTGCAATGTAAAAGGGAAGAATTAATATATACCTACTGAGTGTATTTTGCTTATTGCTTTGTGTCAGCTGCTCTCATCAACCCAGAAAAGGTTAGTGACTAGCTTTTGAACATTGCTTCTAGCTTAAGGACAGGATAGTTTCCACTATCTGGAAACAATCTGGTGGAGATAAAAGGAGAGTGAAAGTTGGTTGAAAGTTCTCTTGTTGCCTGCTAAACAAGTTTTATTCCTGTCATTCTCTGTCTCAGGGTCAAGTCTGTGGTCTGTGTGGAAACTACGACGGCAACAGTCAGAATGACTACACAACGCGCTCACAGGAGACAGTAGCAGACGTTCTAGATTTTGCTAACAGTTGGAAGGTTTCATCCAGCTGCCCAAACGCCAAACTCATTGAGGATCCATGTGCTCGCAACAGCTACCGGGAAGCCTGGTCCCAAAAACAGTGCAGCATCATCACCAGTGACACCTTCCAGAGTTGTCATTCAGAGGTAATTATGTTACCAAACACACTTGCATGGATACACCAGTGGTGGCCTTAAGCATCTAGGGGCCCATTTCAAGAGCTAATGTAGGGTCCTACTCAAACCCATCATGAGGATGTTTGTGCTTATAGAGCGGCTTGCCCGTTAATTGAAAGTTCGAGGGTTCGATCCCCGGCTCCTCCAGGCTGCATGTCGAAGTCTCCTTGGGCAAGATTCTGAACCCCAAATTGCCCCTTTGTGGCCAGTGTATTAATGCGTGTGAATGTGAATTTCCCTCATTTCTTGTTTTTGTCAGACTCCTGAAAACTGAAATATAAAGTTAATTATCACGATGTACAGTATTTGTACAGAACAGAGCTGTACACCAGTTTAATCTAAGCTTGTACGTGATGTTCTTAACCCTTGACAAGTAGGTAAGTTAGAATGACATACAGCAACAATAATTTAACTAACGTTATAAACAGCCAAAACCGTGCTGTACAGGGGAGATGTTAGCTAACACTAAACGCCTTCACTTTTCCAGCAGTTGAGGAAACTACAGAATTTTATTAACGGACACACAGTGACCTACACTTCACATTAATTGCCAGACAGAAACTTAATGCTAATATTTTCACAGTCATGTTCTGCCACTGAATGCTACTGCGCTCGCACAGTGTGCGATTATGTGAAATTTAAGTAAAGCGGTTATTCAAAGCCAAATACAGGGGGGACACCGGTCTCTGTTATGTGCACGCCACAGACGGGCCGGTCTTGAGTTCCACATTTTGCGTTCTATCAACATTACATTATCACTTCTATATAATATAAACATAAATAATCGATTTTTTGACATTTGTTAATTGAGCCTGAATCTTCCATGTGTGCATAACGATCTAAGAATCAGTTTTTTTCTCCCACTCGTACTTAACATTCTAAGTGACATACTGTGCAAATACTTAAAGTACATACAGGTATGGAGCTAAAAGAGTCTCAATAAAGATAAATAAAAGCACTACATTCACATCTGCACACACAGGATTCATATATGCACACACATGAAGAATCTTGTGTGCATTTGTGTATCCTGTGTGTGTATTTATGAATCACATGTGTGCATATATGAATCCTGTGTGTGCATATGTGAATATATGAATCCTGGGTGATGATGGAGATACCCATGCTTGTGCACACTGGGTGAAATAACCAGAGGTGGGAAGAGTACTAAAATATTGTACTTAAGTAAAATTAATGTAACACTGATGAATTTTTACTTAATTACAAATTAAATTACTGTCATAAAAATCTACTCAAGTAAAAGTAAAAAGTAGCGGACGGTTGGTGACGTTCCCTCTGGCTGGATGACCCCTGATGCTCCTGTTTTACTCATGATCCATGTGCTACTCAGCCATGACAGTGTTTATGGTTCATCTCCTTCTATATAAAACAAAACAATATTCAGGCGGTATGTGACAGTACAAAATATTACAATTTAATAGAATTCAAGCATTCTGTATGCTGCTTCTCATTTTCAAAACTTTCTGTTCATTCAGAATATCTCTTATAGTGTTCTCTGACATGTCCAGTGCTGTGCTTCATGTTATTGATCGGCTGGTATGTAGCCTATCCCTTTTACACCATTAGACAAACATAGTTTGGGACAGCATGCTGCATGTGAAACCGATCAGATCAGACAGATAGGCCCATCTCACCACAAATCCACATGTTAGCTTAAGCTGCTCTGATAAAGTGCAGTGCACAGTCCAAAACAGCAAGGCTGCGCTTCAGATTTAAGATGTTACAAAACAGTTCCCTAACAGTTACCTTACTGTCTGAACTCACAGCGGGAGGTGCACACGAATAAAATCACTGGTGTGGCATCAGCTGGGGGAAGTTGATTTGCGCTGAGTTGAAAACCTCTTGCAGCGCAGTATGTAGCCCCCTAAATTTTTGCACCCAAGGAGATGGCCCTTTCAGATAGACAGTGATGTGTGCTTTGCTGGCCGCCAGTTTCAGTGCCAGGTGTCGGCCCTGGTGCATCTGCAGCTGGGGACTCTCCGCAACAAGCTGAATCCCAGTCAGTCCAATTACTGTCACCAGAACAAATGTACTTTCCAGCTCTGGAAATAAGTCGTTTATTTTAAAAGTGGGTTAATTATTCAGTTCTTGCATGTCATTCGGGGTCCATTGGAGGGTGGGCATTTCAATTGGAACGGGTGAAACATAGCTACAGCTGGGAATGGGATACACACATAAATGTATAATATGTGTGATACATATATAAAAATTATCACTAATTGCCATGGTATTTGGGAAATTATATAAATGTTATTGTACTGCCCCACATTTGGTGTGGCTTGTCCATCCATCTGTTTAATCAAAATGTTACAGGATATACATGACTATATCATAATTATTCTGCTAACTAGTACATTATTGTGTGTTCAAGGTTGACCCTGGTCCATACTTTGATTCTTGCGTGAGAGACTCTTGTGCTTGTGACATGGGTGGGGACTGTGAGTGTCTCTGCACTGCTGTAGCTGCCTATGCCAAAGCATGTAATGAAGCTGGGACCTGCGTTAAATGGAGAACTCCAAGACTGTGTCGTAAGTTTGGCCATCATCACACCAGGAAAATCTGAACTACCTTGAGGTTTTCAGGGGAAACTGGGGTGCTGAAACAAAATCACAAATTGCCAAAAGATTAAAATGTATTTGTCATATTAATTACAGTAACAACCTGACTTTTGTAACGAGTTAAGAAAAACTTATTTTATCTCTTGCAGCTATTTTCTGTGACTACTATAACTCCCCTGATGGCTGTGAGTGGCACTACAAGCCTTGTGGAGCTGCCTGCATGAAGACATGTAGGAATCCATCCGGCAACTGTTCAAACCTCATCACCGCCCTGGAAGGTACATTAGAAAGATCTTCTGGCATGTCATCTTCTTGGAATCTGTGATCTAAGACCAGGTTCTGAGTGTGTGCAAAGGAGAGGCAAACTGATATTGGATAAAAGTGCCATATGAATGCTGTTGCGCATTTTTCAGATAGAGCACATCTAGATCATTCTCTTTGTAGTAATATTTACAGAGACCCAACAATTCTCACCATGAGCAGTAGTAGTAGTTTACCATTTTGCTACACTTGTATTTCTACTGGTTAATCGAAATGCTATAATGTTGTTGCAGGCTGCTATCCACAGTGTCCCCCAGCCCAACCCTACTTTGATGAAGACACCATGAAGTGTGTCGCCTGGGACCAATGTGGATGCTATGATGAACAAGGCACTCATTACAGCGTTGGAGATAAGGTTCCATCGAAAAACTGTTACACTTGGTATGTCTCAGACAAAGGATTCATCTTAGCACACAGTAGGCAGTGATGGGTATACCACATGTGGACACTCATGCTGGTGATATAAAATAATTGATATATAAATATAACATTTTGAATGATAACAGCTGATTGCAGTATACATTGCTTTGACCAATCAGCATAGGCAGATTAACCAATAAAATAGCCTGTTAAATCATTTCAGTTTGCAATGCATGGATAAAAACCTGAATATGCAACTAACAAGCACAGAGTGGCTGGAGTATTCTATGTAATACTTGCATCGCCTGTTGTGGTAATCTTTATTCAGGTTCTTTGTTTTCCTTTAGTTTTTTATTTTATTTTACTATTGAAAGGTAAGAATGAGGGTGCACAACTGCCTTCACCATTTAGCTTTAACTGCCTTCAGCATTTAACAGCAGCTGACGCTAACATTTCGCAGGCCTTGGCCCAGCAGTCTGGAGATGACTATAGCTAACATAGTGACAGTGCAGTGATTCCCTTATACACGTAGTTACGTCACTGCTGAAATATGACTGCCGCTACAGAGGAGAGCAAAGGCCTCTGTCTTATCTCTTTAGAAACAAACATTACATATTTTGCACCAGGGATGCTTCATATCCAGGCTTCAATACACACGCCTGTGTGTAAAGCATGAGAGCAAGAGAAATGTCAGCACAGCTTTTATAACAATAGTGGTGATGGTGCAGTGGATAAGACACTTAATCCCTAGTTAATAATAAGTCCACAACCTCCTTCAGTTGATTAACGGAAAAAATTAGATAAGTTCCTTCGTATGTATGACAAGGGGCACATCCTTAAAAATATGTTTTCAACACTGCAGCCTTCTAGAGTTATCCCTCATTTTCAGCTTTTCCACCAAAATTCCAGATATGTCCAATAATAGCATAGTTGAATACACTGTTGTTGGAAAGTATTCGAGGAATCAGTAGAGGAACAACGTGTCTTAAAGAGCTTATTTCTCCAATATTCCCAAATGTTATTTGTGTGTCCTAAAGCATTTTTCCAAATGAAGTGCAATGACATGACCAAAATATCCTCGTTTTTCAAAGTTCCTGTACAGCCTCTGGAATAAAGTGCAGCTACAATGTGAACAGTAAGTACACATATTAACTGACAGTGTCTTTATATAATCATTTATTTGTGTATATATATGAAATGTATGAATAAATACTACTACTAATAATACCTGCTATAAAAAAGAGATGTATATATGTATATAAAACAAAATGGAAAAGATAACTCTCTCGATCTGCAGCTTGTACGTGCTACATTAATGGAAAAACCTACGAATATGGGGAAACCATCTATAATACCACAGATGGGCTAGGAAATTGTATCATAGCGGAGTGTGGGGCCAATGGAACCGTGACGAGGAATATGTACACATGCATAACAACCACCACCCCTACCACTACAACGCCCCCCTTTACATTCAGTACAGCTGGAAAAACCTCAGGTACCTGTATCTTTACAGCTTAGCCATTGACCGTGCTCTTGTGTTCACGATAACTGCTGAAACTAATTAAAAATTTGATGTACAGACACAGGAGATGCTTATATAGACAGAAATGAAATTATTTGTTTTATGAAAAATATTACATTGAACATAGCATGTCTGATTTTATCTCAGTTGGAACTACATCACCATCAAAAACAACAAAAGGAACGACAGCCAAACCTGTAGAAACAACCACATCACAAGCATCAACGGCACCAGTTCAGACAACGAATCCAACAAAAGTCACGACAGGCCCAGTTGCTATCTCTACCACTGTTGTTGAAACCACAACCTTAGTGCCAAGTAGCACAACAAGCAGCCCAGAAACAACTGTGGTAACATCAGCACCCTCTGTTGGTACTACAACTACTGAAGTACCATCGATAACAACTAAGGAAACCACAGTACAACCTGTGGAAACAACCACATCAGAGGCAACAACAGTAAAGGTTGAGACAACAAAACCAACAACAGAAGTCACCACTGGCCCAGTGACAGTTTCAACTACAGCTGTGATTGAAACTACAACCTTAGTGCCAAGTATCACGACAACAAGCCCAGAAACAACTGTGGTAACATCAGCACCCTCTGTTGGTACTACAACTACTGAAGTACCATCAACAACAACTAAGGGAACCACAGTACAACCTGTTGAAACAACCACATCACAAGCTACAACAGGAAAGGTTGAGACAACAAAACCAACCAAAGTCACCACTGGCCCAGTGACAGCTTCAACCACAGCTGTTGTTGAAACCACAACCTTAGTGCCAAGTATCACAACAACGAGCCCAGAAACAACTGTGGTAACATCAGCACCCTCTGTTGGTACTACAACTACTGAAGTACCATCAACAACAACTAAGGGAACCACAGTACAACCTGTTGAAACAACCACATCAGAGGCAACAACAGGAAAGGTTGAGACAACAAAACCAACCAAAGAAGTCAGCACTGGCCCAGTGACAGTTTCAACTACAGCTGTGATTGAAACTACAACCTTAGTGCCTAGTATCACAACAACAAGCCCAGAAACAACTGTGGTAACATCAGCACCCTCTGTTGGTACTACAACTACTGAAGTACCATCAACAACAACTAAGGGAACCACAGTACAACCTGTTGAAACAACCACATCAGAGGCAACAACGGTAAAGGTAGAGACAACAAAACCAACCAAAGAAGTCACCACTGGCCCAGTGACAGTTTCAACTACAGCTGTGATTGAAACTACAACCTTAGTGCCAAGTATCACGACAACAAGCCCAGAAACAACTGTGGTAACATCAGCACCCTCTGTTGGTACTACAACTACTGAAGTACCATCAACAACAACTAAGGGAACCACAGTACAACCTGTTGAAACAACCACATCACAAGCTACAACAGGAAAGGTTGAGACAACAAAACCAACCAAAGAAGTCACCACTGGCCCAGTGACAGCTTCAACCACAGCTGTTGTTGAAACCACAACCTTAGTGCCAAGTATCACAACAACGAGCCCAGAAACAACTGTGGTAACATCAGCACCCTCTGTTGGTACTACAACTACTGAAGTACCATCAACAACAACTAAGGGAACCACAGTACAACCTGTTGAAACAACCACATCAGAGGCAACAACAGTAAAGGTAGAGACAACAAAACCAACCAAAGAAGTCACCACTGGCCCAGTGACAGTTTCAACTACAGCTGTTGTTGAAACCACGACCTTAGTGCCAAGTATAACAACAACGAGCCCAGAGACAACTGTGGTAACATCAGCGCCCTCTGTTGTTACTACAACTACTGAAGTACCATCAACAACAACTAAGGGAACCACAGTACAACCTGTTGAAACAACCACATCACAAGCTACAACAGGGAAGGTTGAGACAACAAAACCAACCAAAGTCACCACTGGCCCAGTGACAGCTTCAACCACAGCTGTTGTTGAAACCACGACCTTAGTGCCAAGTATCACAACAACGAGCCCAGAGACAACTGTGGTAACATCAGCACCCTCTGTTGGTACTACAACTACTGAAGTACCATCAACAACAACTAAGGGAACCACAGTACAACCTGTTGAAACAACCACATCAGAGGCAACAACAGTAAAGGTTGAGACAACAAAACCAACAACAGAAGTCACCACTGGCCCAGTGACAGCTTCAACCACAGCTGTTGTTGAAACTACAACCTTAGTGCCAAGTATCACAACAACGAGCCCAGAAACAACTGTGGTAACATCAGCACCCTCTGTTGGTACTACAACTACTGAATTACCATCAACAACAACTAAGGGAACCACAGTACAACCTGTTGAAACAACCACATCACAAGCTACAACAGGAAAGGTTGAGACAACAAAACCAACCAAAGTCACCACTGGCCCAGTGACAGCTTCAACCACAGCTGTTGTTGAAACCACGACCTTAGTGCCAAGTATCACAACAACGAACCCAGAAACAACTGTGGTAACATCAGCACCCTCTGTTGGTACTACAACTACTGAAGCACCATCAACAACAACTAAGGGAACCACAGTACAACCTGTTGAAACAACCACATCAGAGGCAACAACGGTAAAGGTAGAGACAACTAAACCAACCAAAGAAGTCACCACTGGCCCAGTGACAGTTTCAACTACAGCTGTGATTGAAACTACAACCTTAGTGCCTAGTATCACAACAACAAGCCCAGAAACGACTGTGGTAACGTCAGCACCCTCTGTTGGTACTACAACTACTGAAGTACCATCAACAACAACTAAGGGAACCACAGTACAACCTGTTGAAACAACCACATCAGAGGCAACAACAGGAAAGGTTGAGACAACAAAACCGACAACAGAAGTCACCACTGGCCCAGTGACAGCTTCAACCACAGCTGTTGTTGAAACCACGACCTTAGTGCCAAGTATCAAAACAACAAGCCCAGAAACAACTGTGGTAACATCAGCACCCTCTGTTGGTACTACAACTACTGAAGTACCATCAACAACAACTAAGGGAACCACAGTACAACCTGTTGAAACAACCACATCAGAGGCAACAACGGTAAAGGTAGAGACAACGAAACCAACCAAAGAAGTCACCACTGGCCCAGTGACAGTTTCAACTACAGCTGTGATTGAAACCACGACCTTAGTGCCAAGTATCACAACAACGAGCCCAGAGACAACTGTGGTAACATCAGCACCCTCTGTTGGTACTACAACTACTGAAGTACCATCAACAACAACTAAGGGAACCACAGTACAACCTGTTGAAACAACCACATCAGAGGCAACAACAGGAAAGGTTGAGACAACAAAACCAACCAAAGAAGTCAGCACTGGCCCAGTGACAGTTTCAACTACAGCTGTGATTGAAACTACAACCTTAGTGCCTAGTATCACAACAACAAGCCCAGAAACAACTGTGGTAACATCAGCACCCTCTGTTGGTACTACAACTACTGAAGTACCATCAACAACAACTAAGGGAACCACAGTACAACCTGTTGAAACAACCACATCAGAGGCAACAACGGTAAAGGTAGAGACAACGAAACCAACCAAAGAAGTCACCACTGGCCCAGTGACAGTTTCAACTACAGCTGTGATTGAAACCACGACCTTAGTGCCAAGTATCACAACAACGAGCCCAGAGACAACTGTGGTAACATCAGCACCCTCTGTTGGTACTACAACTACTGAAGTACCATCAACAACAACTAAGGGAACCACAGTACAACCTGTTGAAACAACCACATCAGAGGCAACAACAGTAAAGGTAGAGACAACAAAACCAACCAAAGAAGTCACCACTGGCCCAGTGACAGTTTCAACTACAGCTGTGATTGAAACTACAACCTTAGTGCCTAGTATCACAACAACGAGCCCAGAAACAACTGTGGTAACATCAGCACCCTCTGTTGGTACTACAACTACTGAAATACCATCAACAACAACTAAGGGAACCACAGTACAACCTGTTGAAACAACCACATCACAAGCTACAACAGTAAAGGTAGAGACAACAAAACCAACCAAAGAAGTCACCACTGGCCCAGTGACAGTTTCAACTACAGCTGTGATTGAAACTACAACCTTAGTGCCTAGTATCACAACAACAAGCCCAGAAACGACTGTGGTAACATCAGCACCCTCTGTTGGTACTACAACTACTGAAGTACCATCAACAACAGCTAAGGGAACCACAGTACAACCTGTTGAAACAACCACATCAGAGGCAACAACAGTAAAGGTAGAGACAACAAAACCAACCAAAGAAGTCACCACTGGCCCAGTGACCGTTTCTACTACACCCGTGATTGAAACTACAACCTTAGTGCCAAGCCTCACAACAACAAGCCCAGAAACAACTGTGGTAACATCAGCACCCTCTGTTGGTACTACAACTACTGAAGTACCATCAACAACAACTAAGGGAACCACAGTACAACCTGTTGAAACAACCACATCAGAGGCAACAACAGTAAAGGTAGAGACAACAAAACCAACAACAGAAGTCACCACTGGCCCAGTGACCGTTTCTACTACACCCGTGATTGAAACTACAACCTTAGTGCCAAGCCTCACAACAACAAGCCCAGAAACAACTGTGGTAACATCAGCACCCTCTGTTGGTACTACAACTACTGAAGTACCATCAACAACAACTAAGGGAACCACAGTACAACCTGTTGAAACAACCACATCACAAGCTACAACAGTAAAGGTAGAGACAACAAAACCAACCAAAGAAGTCACCACTGGCCCAGTGACAGTTTCAACTACAGCTGTGATTGAAACTACAACCTTAGTGCCTAGTATCACAACAACAAGCCCAGAAACGACTGTGGTAACGTCAGCACCCTCTGTTGGTACTACAACTACTGAGGTACCATCAACAACAACTAAGGGAACCACAGTACAACCTGTTGAAACAACCACATCAGAGGCAACAACAGGAAAGGTTGAGACAACAAAACCAACAACAGGTGTCACCACTGGCCCAGTGACAGTTTCAACCACAGCTGTGATTGAAACTACAACCTTAGTGCCTAGTATCACAACAACAAGCCCAGAAACGACTGTGGTAACATCAGCACCCTCTGTTGGTACTACAACTACTGAAGTACCATCAACAACAGCTAAGGGAACCACAGTACAACCTGTTGAAACAACCACATCAGAGGCAACAACAGTAAAGGTAGAGACAACAAAACCAACCAAAGAAGTCACCACTGGCCCAGTGACCGTTTCTACTACACCCGTGATTGAAACTACAACCTTAGTGCCAAGCCTCACAACAACAAGCCCAGAAACAACTGTGGTAACATCAGCACCCTCTGTTGGTACTACAACTACTGAAGTACCATCAACAACAACTAAGGGAACCACAGTACAACCTGTTGAAACAACCACATCAGAGGCAACAACAGTAAAGGTAGAGACAACAAAACCAACAACAGAAGTCACCACTGGCCCAGTGACCGTTTCTACTACACCCGTGATTGAAACTACAACCTTAGTGCCAAGCCTCACAACAACAAGCCCAGAAACAACTGTGGTAACATCAGCACCCTCTGTTGGTACTACAACTACTGAAGTACCATCAACAACAACTAAGGGAACCACAGTACAACCTGTTGAAACAACCACATCAGAGGCAACAACAGGAAAGGTTGAGACAACAAAACCAACAACAGGTGTCACCACTGGCCCAGTGACAGTTTCAACTACAGCCGTGATTGAAACTACAACCTTAGTGCCTAGTATCACAACAACAAGCCCAGAAACGACTGTGGTAACATCAGCACCCTCTGTTGGTACTACAACTACTGAAGTACCATCAACAACAGCTAAGGGAACCACAGTACAACCTGTTGAAACAACCACATCAGAGGCAACAACAGTAAAGGTAGAGACAACAAAACCAACAACAGAAGTCACCACTGGCCCAGTGACCGTTTCTACTACACCCGTGATTGAAACTACAACCTTAGTGCCAAGCCTCACAACAACAAGCTCCAGAAACAACTGTGGTAACATCAGCACCCTCTGTTGGTACTACAACTACTGAAGTACCATCAACAACAACTAAGGGAACCACAGTACAACCTGTTGAAACAACCACATCACAGGCAACAACAGTAAAGGTAGAGACAACAAAACCAACAACAGAAGTCACCACTGGCCCAGTGACCGTTTCTACTACACCCGTGATTGAAACTACAACCTTAGTGCCAAGCCTCACAACAACAAGCCCAGAAACAACTGTGGTAACATCAGCACCCTCTGTTGGTACTACAACTACTGAAGTACCATCAACAACAACTAAGGGAACCACAGTACAACCTGTTGAAACAACCACATCAGAGGCAACAACAGGAAAGGTTGAGACAACAAAACCAACAACAGGTGTCACCACTGGCTCAGTGACAGTTTCAACCACAGCTGTGATTGAAACTACAACCTTAGTGCCTAGTATCACAACAACAAGCCCAGAAACGACTGTGGTAACATCAGCACCCTCTGTTGGTACTACAACTACTGAAGTACCATCAACAACAGCTAAGGGAACCACAGTACAACCTGTTGAAACAACCACATCAGAGGCAACAACAGTAAAGGTAGAGACAACAAAACCAACCAAAGAAGTCACCACTGGCCCAGTGACAGTTTCAACTACAGCTGTGATTGAAACCACGACCTTAGTGCCTAGTATCACAACAACGAGCCCAGAGACAACTGTGGTAACATCAGCACCTTCTGTTCGTACTACAACTACTGAAGTACCATCAACAACAACTAAGGGAACCACAGTACAACCTGTTGAAACAACCACATCACAAGCTACAACAGGAAAGGTAGAGACAACAAAACCAACAACAGAAGTCACCACTGGCCCAGTGACAGCTTCAACCACAGCTGTTGTTGAAACCACGACCTTAGTGCCAAGTATCACAACAACGAGCCCAGAAACAACTGTGGTAACATCAGCACCCTCTGTTGGTACTACAACTACTGAAGTACCATCAACAACAACTAAGGGAACCACAGTACAACCTGTTGAAACAACCACATCAGAGGCAACAACAGTAAAGGTAGAGACAACAAAACCAACCAAAGAAGTCACCACTGGCCCAGTGACAGTTTCAACTACAGCTGTGATTGAAACTACAACCTTAGTGCCTAGTATCACAACAACAAGCACAGAAACAACTGTGGTAACATCAGCACCCTCTGTTGGTACTACAACTACTGAAGTACCATCAACAACAACTAAGGGAACCACAGTACAACCTGTTGAAACAACCACATCACAAGCTACAACAGGAAAGGTAGAGACAACAAAACCAACCAAAGAAGTCACCACTGGCCCAGTGACAGTTTCAACTACAGCTGTGATTGAAACTACAACCTTAGTGCCTAGTATCACAACAACAAGCCCAGAAACAACTGTGGTAACATCAGCACCCTCTGTTGGTACTACAACTACTGAAGTACCATCAACAACAACTAAGGGAACCACAGTACAACCTGTTGAAACAACCACATCAGAGGCAACAACGGTAAAGGTAGAGACAACTAAACCAACCAAAGAAGTCACCACTGGCCCAGTGACAGTTTCAACTACAGCTGTGATTGAAACCACGACCTTAGTACCAAGTATCACAACAACGAGCCCAGAAACAACTGTGGTAACATCAGCACCCTCTGTTGGTACTACAACTACTGAAGTACCATCAACAACAACTAAGGGAACCACAGTACAACCTGTTGAAACAACCACATCACAAGCTACAACAGGAAAGGTTGAGACAACAAAACCAACAACACAAGTCACCACTGGCCCAGTGACAGTTTCAACTACAGCTGTGATTGAAACTACAACCTTAGTGCCTAGTATCACAACAAGCCAAGAAACGACTGTGGTAACGTCAGCACCCTCTGTTGGTACTACAACTACTGAAATACCATCAACAACAACTAAGGGAACCACAGTACAACCTGTTGAAACAACCACATCAGAGGCAACAACGGTAAAGGTAGAGACAACAAAACCAACAACAGAAGTCGCCACTGGCCCAGTGACAGTTTCAACTACAGCTGTGATTGAAACTACAACCTTAGTGCCTAGTATCACAACAAGCCAAGAAACGACTGTGGTAACGTCAGCACCCTCTGTTGGTACTACAACTACTGAAGTACCATCAACAACAACTAAGGGAACCACAGTACAACCTGTTGAAACAACCACATCACAAGCTACAACAGGAAAGGTTGAGACAACAAAACCAACAACACAAGTCACCACTGGCCCAGTGACAGTTTCAACTACAGCTGTGATTGAAACTACAACCTTAGTGCCTAGTATCACAACAACAAGCCCAGAAACTACTAAGGTAACGTCAGCACCCTCTGTTGGTACTACAACTACTGAAGTACCATCAACAACAACTAAGGGAACCACAGTACAACCTGTTGAAACAACCACATCAGAGGCAACAACAGAAAAGGTAGAGACAACAAAACCAACCAAAGAAGTCACCACTGGCCCAGTGACAGTTTCAACTACAGCTGTAATTGAAACTACAACCTTAGTGCCTAGTATCACAACAAGCCAAGAAACAACTGTGGTAACGTCAGCACCCTCTGTTGGTACTACAACTACTGAAGTACCATCAACAACAACTAAGGGAACCACAGTACAACCTGTTGAAACAACCACATCAGAGGCAACAACAGAAAAGGTAGAGACAACAAAACCAACCAAAGAAGTCACCACTGGCCCAGTGACAGTTTCAACTACAGCTGTGATTGAAACTACAACCTTAGTGCCTAGTATCACAACAACAAGCCCAGAAACGACTGTGGTAACGTCAGCACCCTCTGTTGGTACTACAACTACTGAAGTACCATCAACAACAACTAAGGGAACCACAGTACAACCTGTTGAAACAACCACATCAGAGGCAACAACAGTAAAGGTAGAGACAACAAAACCAACCAAAGAAGTCACCACTGGCCCAGTGACAGTTTCAACTACAGCTGTGATTGAAACTACAACCTTAGTGCCAAGTATCACAACAACAAGCCCAGAAACAACTGTGGTAACGTCAGCACCCTCTGTTGGTACTACAACTACTGAAGTACCATCAACAACAACTAAGGGAACCACAGTACAACCTGTTGAAACAACCACATCAGAGGCAACAACAGTAAAGGTAGAGACAACAAAACCAACAACAGAAGTCACCACTGGCCCAGTGACAGTTTCAACTACAGCTGTGATTGAAACTACAACCTTAGTGCCAAGCCTCACAACAACAAGCCCAGAAACAACTGTGGTAACATCAGCACCCTCTGTTGGTACTACAACTACTGAAGTACCATCAACAACAACTAAGGGAACCACAGTACAACCTGTTGAAACAACCACATCAGAGGCAACAACAGGAAAGGTTGAGACAACAAAACCAACCAAAGTCACCACTGGCCCAGTGACAGCTTCAACCACAGCTGTGATTGAAACTACAACCTTAGTGCCTAGTATCACAACAACAAGCCCAGAAACGACTGTGGTAACATCAGCACCCTCTGTTGGTACTACAACTACTGAAGTACCATCAACAACAACTAAGGGAACCACAGTACAACCTGTTGAAACAACCACATCACAAGCTACAACAGGAAAGGTTGAGACAACAAAACCAACAACAGAAGTCACCACTGGCCCAGTGACAGTTTCAACTACAGCTGTGATTGAAACTACAACCTTAGTGCCTAGTATCACAACAACAAGCCCAGAAACTACTAAGGTAACGTCAGCACCCTCTGTTGGTACTACAACTACTGAAGTACCATCAACAACAACTAAGGGAACCACAGTACAACCTGTTGAAACAACCACATCAGAGGCAACAACGGTAAAGGTAGAGACAACAAAACCAACCAAAGAAGTCACCACTGGCCCAGTGACAGTTTCAACTACAGCTGTGATTGAAACTACAACCTTAGTGCCAAGTATCACAACAACAAGCCCAGAAACAACTGTGGTAACGTCAGCACCCTCTGTTGGTACTACAACTACTGAAGTACCATCAACAACAACTAAGGGAACCACAGTACAACCTGTTGAAACAACCACATCAGAGGCAACAACAGTAAAGGTAGAGACAACAAAACCAACAACAGAAGTCACCACTGGCCCAGTGACCGTTTCTACTACACCCGTGATTGAAACTACAACCTTAGTGCCAAGCCTCACAACAACAAGCCCAGAAACAACTGTGGTAACATCAGCACCCTCTGTTGGTACTACAACTACTGAAGTACCATCAACAACAACTAAGGGAACCACAGTACAACCTGTTGAAACAACCACATCAGAGGCAACAACAGGAAAGGTTGAGACAACAAAACCAACAACAGAAGTCACCACTGGCCCAGTGACAGCTTCAACCACAGCTGTGATTGAAACTACAACCTTAGTGCCTAGTATCACAACAACAAGCCCAGAAACGACTGTGGTAACATCAGCACCCTCTGTTGGTACTACAACTACTGAAGTACCATCAACAACAACTAAGGGAACCACAGTACAACCTGTTGAAACAACCACATCACAAGCTACAACAGGAAAGGTTGAGACAACAAAACCAACAACAGAAGTCACCACTGGCCCAGTGACAGTTTCAACTACAGCTGTGATTGAAACTACAACCTTAGTGCCTAGTATCACAACAACAAGCCCAGAAACTACTAAGGTAACGTCAGCACCCTCTGTTGGTACTACAACTACTGAAGTACCATCAACAACAACTAAGGGAACCACAGTACAACCTGTTGAAACAACCACATCAGAGGCAACAACGGTAAAGGTAGAGACAACAAAACCAACCAAAGAAGTCACCACTGGCCCAGTGACAGTTTCAACTACAGCTGTGATTGAAACTACAACCTTAGTGCCAAGCATCACAACAAGCCAAGAAACGACTGTGGTAACGTCAGCACCCTCTGTTGGTACTACAACTACTGAAGTACCATCAACAACAACTAAGGGAACCACAGTACAACCTGTTGAAACAACCACATCAGAGGCAACAACAGTAAAGGTAGAGACAACAAAACCAACCAAAGAAGTCACCACTGGCCCAGTGACAGTTTCAACTACAGCTGTGATTGAAACTACAACCTTAGTGCCAAGTATCACAACAACAAGCCCAGAAACGACTGTGGTAACGTCAGCACCCTCTGTTGGTACTACAACTACTGAAGTACCATCAACAACAGCTAAGGGAACCACAGTACAACCTGTTGAAACAACCACATCAGAGGCAACAACGGTAAAGGTAGAGACAACAAAACCAACAACAGAAGTCACCACTGGCCCAGTGACCGTTTCTACTACACCCGTGATTGAAACTACAACCTTAGTGCCAAGCCTCACAACAACAAGCCCAGAAACAACTGTGGTAACATCAGCACCCTCTGTTGGTACTACAACTACTGAAGTACCATCAACAACAACTAAGGGAACCACAGTACAACCTGTTGAAACAACCACATCACAGGCAACAACAGTAAAGGTAGAGACAACAAAACCAACAACAGAAGTCACCACTGGCCCAGTGACCGTTTCTACTACACCCGTGATTGAAACTACAACCTTAGTGCCAAGCCTCACAACAACAAGCCCAGAAACAACTGTGGTAACATCAGCACCCTCTGTTGGTACTACAACTACTGAAGTACCATCAACAACAACTAAGGGAACCACAGTACAACCTGTTGAAACAACCACATCAGAGGCAACAACAGGAAAGGTTGAGACAACAAAACCAACAACAGGTGTCACCACTGGCCCAGTGACAGTTTCAACCACAGCTGTGATTGAAACTACAACCTTAGTGCCTAGTATCACAACAACAAGCCCAGAAACGACTGTGGTAACATCAGCACCCTCTGTTGGTACTACAACTACTGAAGTACCATCAACAACAGCTAAGGGAACCACAGTACAACCTGTTGAAACAACCACATCAGAGGCAACAACAGTAAAGGTAGAGACAACAAAACCAACCAAAGAAGTCACCACTGGCCCAGTGACCGTTTCTACTACACCCGTGATTGAAACTACAACCTTAGTGCCAAGCCTCACAACAACAAGCCCAGAAACAACTGTGGTAACATCAGCACCCTCTGTTGGTACTACAACTACTGAAGTACCATCAACAACAACTAAGGGAACCACAGTACAACCTGTTGAAACAACCACATCAGAGGCAACAACAGAAAAGGTTGAGACAACAAAACCAACAACAGGAGTCACCACTGGCCCAGTGACAGTTTCAACCACAGCTGTGATTGAAACTACAACCTTAGTGCCTAGTATCACAACAACAAGCCCAGAGACAACTGTGGTAACATCAGCACCCTCTGTTGGTACTACAACTACTGAAGTACCATCAACAACAACTAAGGGAACCACAGTACAACATCTTGCAACAACCACAACAGAAGCAACAACAGCTTTTGTTGAAACTACAACCTCAGTGTCAGGTGTCATAACAAGCCCAGAAACAACCGTTATTGTCACAGGAAAGCCACAAACAACCACTGTATTCACAAGACCTTCTGTTTTGAACACTACAACATCTATTTTGGCTTCAACTGTAACCACAGGAACAACAGTTAAAGGAACAACTTCTATTCGTCCCATAACACAGACACTTCCAGGCACCACAACTGTTTATTCAACAGGTACAACTACCATCAGACCATCAAGAACCACAGTTGTTTCCACACTACCACCTCTTTTTACCACAACAACATGTGTCTGCATTGTCAATGGAACTTCTCATCGTCCTGGTAGGTGATTCTTCATTGTCCATTTTGACATTTATGTTGTTTCTTTTGTGATGTGGTCTCCTTACACAACAGGCATGGATCCTGTCGGTCTAAAATTAAATCATTTCATTGTACATTCTTAGCTCCAAGCCTAATCTCCATGTTTCCTTTTCCATCATTCTGTTTGCAGGTAGGTAGGTTTATTGTCACAATATAACAAGTTATAGAGTGAAATTGTGTTTTGTAACTCCCCTCATATACATAGCAGACAATATACATTTGTCAAACAATTTAGACATATGATTGAACAGTAATCCTTTCACCCATAATTTTTATAATTTGGCTCAAAAGCACTTTTGTTTTTTACAAAGATATCAAATCAAAAGTTGTTACATCATTTATTGTTTCCCCTTGTATGCAAACCAAAGTAAGGTATCTTTGTCCAAATATTGACAGGTTTTCTTTTCATTAATCACAAATTTTATTATTTTTTCAATACTGTACGTGCAACATAAACATTTAACATAACCTACATATACGCTGAACATTTTCCAATAGACACAGAACACACCCGCATTAAATGATTATCCATGAAAGAACTTTACACTTTCCAATATAATACACAAAATTGTAAGTTACTAGGGATATCGTGAGGAATCAGGAATGACCTGATAACAAAAGGCCTACTTGCTTGTGTTTTGGTGTGGTGACTTTGGAGGGAGGCTAAAAATCTATTAGTCTCTATTTTCTCCAACGTTGTTTAGGAAATTTGATTTTCGTCTTCACTGAAGGTCTTAAGCCATACCAAATGTTTCTGAAAAAAAATTACTTAAAGACACAAAATGTATCATTTCAAAATGGATGGATGTGTTGACATTTCCGTAGATGATACTGCCAAAGTTTCAGGATGATTGGCCCAATGATTTCTAATCAGTTGTTGAAAATAGAACTTAAAGAAAATCAAGATGGAGAATCTCTTTATGAAAAGCACTGTGAGATAACTGTTGTTGTGATTTGGTGCCATATAAATGAAATTGAATTGAAGAACACTTTTTAGAGCTGAAGACCAATAGAGCAAACATGCAAATGAGTTGAGAAATTAAGTTAAAGGATTTTGACTCTAAGCAAAGCCTTTTTTGAGAATTACAAAAATGTAAAATGGATTGTTACAGCACCACCAACCCACCTCCCTATTTTGGTGAGTTTTCAGTGTCATTGTTTTTGCCACATGAACACTTTTGGCTTAGAAAAATAAGAAAGATTAGGTTCCAGCAGTGAGTTTTCTGCTTGGACCCCTAAGTAGAGACAATAAATTTCACACTTAACTAAAGAGATAAAGACTCAGGACAGGAAAAAGGGAAATGGCCAGGGGTGTGTTTTGATAGATAGACATCGAAATTTTCTTCAGCAGCTAACGGTGAGTCATAACAATTAATCAAGTCTATGAAATGAAAAGTTACTAAGTTCATTCAGATAAATATCTCTTTTCTGTTTTAGGAGTGTTTAACAGAGGTATGGTACATGTAATGCAGCTGATTGGACTGATTTGAAACCACATCGCACCATCCCCCTGCAGACTTATACTAGGGTGGATAGACAACAGAACCAACTCAGAATGTAGCATAAATACCACAGGCTGTACTGAAAATATTTAACAAAAATTAATAATTATAAGATAATCATTAAGTAATGACGGAGTGCTTTGTAACTACTCAGTATAATCACCTTACCACAAAAAAAGGGTTGATACCTAGTCGTTACTAGTTTTTATTTTAGTGGCATCTAGAGCATTCATGTGCTCCTTGGATAGTCCCATTTCCCGAGTTGTGAAGTCATTCTTCCAACTTTGGTTTGACCTTGTTCTTGTGCTCTTAAACTAATACTACTAATGCTTGTTTTTGTATGTATTCAATGTAGTAACAAAACATGTGTAGCAACTCGAGGGTGGGGTTGTATAGAAACAAAACTAGAATTAGATCCCTGCAACAAAAAAAAATAAAAATACCTTTATTAGGCAACCAAATGAGCAAACGCTACGCCAACACTATCCTACAGGACAGTGTAAAAGATCCTAAAACTGAGTGAACAGAGACATGAATCCACAAATATAAAGCTTTATTTATAATGTTCAGTTTTCGAAATATACTAATATTTTAAATGCATAAAACATAGGCCTCACACACACACACACTCATCCATTCACATAAAACCACATGAGGCATTAACAGAGCCAATACCTATATCAGTCCCAATAACAGCAGCAGCAACTATTCTAATGTGGGTACAATCATTCCTACCCGTTAGTCTACCCTCAGTATTGGCATCCCACTCGGATGAGGAGCTGGTAGGCTGAGACGTGAAGATGCTTTGGTGGATTACAAGGGGAAAGGAAGCCGTCGGACTTTTAAGGACCATCAAAGAAGGGGAAACCCGCGAGGGAAAAGTTCAACACCGACGCCTATAAATTGAAAAACAATTTAATGTAAGGAATGTCCCAGTCATACACAGCAGGGAAGAGAAAGGAGAGAAATACACACCGTAGATGAAAATGTTTGCGCGCATAGCGCTGGAGACGAGCGCGCACCTCCACACTGGAGACGAGCGCGCACCCACTAAGGCATCAGCCTGGCCGCCAAACGCTACAAGCAATAAAACACTTTTTGAACCGCAAGAACCAACAACGCACATCAAAGGAAAACAACAAAAAAAAAACAAGAACGCTTACCAACCTTAGAATTGACAATAAACCAGGTTGGAGAGTACAATGCCGAACCCTGTACACCCGCGCCGTGCATGCACGCTGCGCACTAAAGGTCCAAAAGAAGCAATGAATTAGTTTGGAACAATTTTATGAATGAAATACCGCGCAATAACAGGCAGTAAGGCTACTCACCGTCTGAATGCCTTGCAATGTTCGCAGCACGAGCTGGGAGATACCCCGGCAGACTCGTGTATGCACCAATGTGCCAGGTGTCTACAAACCAAAACGCAACAATTACACACGAAATGATGAATGAAAATGCGGTTTATTTTCTCTGTACTCACCGATGGAACACGCAAGATGGGTGCAGATCACCGGGCTTAAGGCCTACAACGTGGTCTGTTAGGGGTAGGCGCAGCTCAGGCCGGGTGAACGCATGCACCGCTCCCAAAACACTGCTTCCAGCGCGGGTGACGTCAGAGGCGGGCAAAAGGATCAGCCCACTTCTTCTTCTTCTTCTTCTTCTTCTTCTTCTTCTTCTTCTTCTTCGTTTTTACGGCGGTTGGCAACCAGCTTTTGGTGCATTACCGCCACCTTCTGCTCCGGAGTGTGAATCAGACATTAGGCTTACAATCCAGTTTCCACATATAAAAAAACCTTATAACACACACTCACATTCATTAATTTCCCTACATAGTTTCCTATATCCCTATTTATCCTCATAACCGATCATACAAACCGGTTTCCCTTAAAAAAGTTAACAATATTCTAACCTGTGCTCTGTCACCTATATTCAGCACTCCATTTAATGTTAATTCCTGTTCCCCTAATTCCCTCAGATTATTCCTCATTATCACTCTCTGCACCTCCTACATCTTATAATTATGTGCTCCACTGACTCCTCTTCCTGACACCACTCACACAAGCCTGTCTCATGCTTTCCTATCATTTTCAGTGATTTGTTTACAGCACAGTGGCCCAGCCTTAACCTTGTTATTACAGTTTCCTCTCTCCTGTGCCCACCACCTAACCTAGTTATTTTTACACTCTTTTGAATTTGATATAAATGCCTTCCTTTCTCCTCTCTGTCCCATCTTTCTTGCCACATTTGGTTAGTTTTTTCCCAGATAATACTTTTGACCTCTGTTTTTCTAATTTTAATTTGCATTTCTACATTTTCCTTCTTTAAAGCCCTTTTTGCCAATTCATCCACCTGCTCATTTCCCTTCACCCCTACATGTGCTGGAACCCACATAAATTTTACCTGTCCTCCTTGATTTGTTATCCTTGTAACTGCCTGAAGGACTTCATACAATACATCCTGGCGGCTCTTAGAATGAAAAGACCTTAAACTCACAAGCACTGAGGATGAATCGGAGCATATCAGCACCTTTTCTTGCCTTGTTTTTTCCACCCACCTTAACGCAACTAACACTGCCACCATTTCCACTGTATATACTCCCAAAAAATCTGATGTTCTTCTATTAATTCCTATTCCTTTTGCAGGTATTGCCACCCCATATCCTGTCACACCTGTCTCAGGTTTCTTAGACCCGTCTGTATAAATATGTATGAATTCTTTATTTGACCTTTTTCTTTCCTTTTTAACTCTAACAAATACCAGTCAATATCTGGCCAAACAAGTAACCATGGAGCCACCATCGGATATACAACTGCAGGGCTCAACCTCATATCAAACACTCCAAATTCTCTTGCTACCTCATTACCTACTCGACTTAAATTATCTCCTTTAAACCTTGCGTTCTCCCATGTCTCCCGCAACACTACTTTATTGGGGTGGAAATCATTATGTCCCTGCAAATTGGCCCAATAGTTTGTCATCAGCTGCCTCCTCCTTTATGCTAACGGCATTTCTCCCATTTCTACCTGAAGTGCAGGTACTGGTGAAGTTTTAAAAGCACCACTGCACACTCTTAATGCCTGCGCCAGAATCATATCTAGTTTCTGTAGTTGAGATTTAGCTGCTGACCCATAAGCTACACTTCTGTAATCCAACACAGATCTTATCAATGCCACATATATTGCTTTTAATGCAGAGCAACTTGCTCCCCATTCCCTACCTGTCAAACATCTCATCACATTAATAACTTTTCTGCATTTTCCTTCTATTTTCTTTATATGATCTGCCCATGTTAACCAAGAATCGAAGATGACTCCCAAAAATTTAAACGTTCCAACCCTTTCTAATTCTTTCCCATACATATTTAACTTCATCCCTTCCTTAATTTGTTTCCTGGTGAAAAAGACTGTTTGTGTTTTTTCTACTGAGAACTTAAACCCCCAATCATATCCCCACTCCACCACCTCATCAATTGCTCCTTGTACTTTCCTAATTACATACTCCATATTCCTTCCCCTTTTCCACAAAGCCCCATCATCTGCAAACAGTGACCTCCCTATATCCACTGGCACCTTTGTGAAGACATCATCGATCATAATGATAAAAAGTAGTGGGCTTATCACACTGCCTTGAGGCGTTCCATTGTCCACTTCGTACTGACTTGATATGTCTGATCCTATTCGTACTTCAATTTTTCTTCCAAACAAAAAATTCCTTATCCAGTTAAAGACTCTGCCACCTACACCCATCAAGTGCAACTTTATTAACAATCCTTCCTTCCACATCATGTCATAAGCTTTTTCTATATCGAAAAACACTGTAATGACTGATTCTTTATTTGCCTGAGCCTTTCTTATTTCATTTTCTAGTCTTATCACCGAATCCATGGTACTCCTTCCTTTCCTAAAACCACTTTGATAATTTGCTAACTTTCCATTTTTTTCTAGCATATACGATAACCTTTCTATTATCATCCTTTCCATAATTTTGCATACATTTGATGTTAATGCTATTGGTCTATAACTAGTGGGTTTAGAAGGATCCTTGCCAGGTTTCCTTATTGGAACAACTACTGCCTCTTTCCATGCTTTCGGTAATCTTCCCTCCTCCCACACTCTGTTATAAAAGTGCAGCAACTTTAAGAGCGCTCCTTTCCCTAGATGTTTTAGCATCACGTAGCATATCTGATCTTTTCCTGGAGATGTTGGTTTAGTTCTGTTTATTGCTCTCATTTTCTTCTTTTCTTCTTTTCTTCTTCAGTTTCTTCTTCAGTACTTATAACTGGAATCTCCCATTCCTTCCTTACTCCTCCCATCCTTTTTATCATTCTCCAAACCTCTCCCACAGGTGTTGTTCTTCCTATTTCATTGCAAAATTTCTTCCAACTTGCCCTTTTAGCTTAACATACTGTTCTTCTCACATTAGCCTGTGCCTTTTTATACTGAATCAAATGCTGCAAGTTATGGGTGTTTTTAACTTGTTAAAATGCTATTCCTGTTTTTTACAGCCTGACGACACTCTTCTGTCCACCATGGTACCAGTTTTTTATTCCTCCTTTGTTTACTTTTGGGAATAGATCCCCCTGCTGCCATAACAATTGCTGATATTATTTGTTTGTTTGTTTCGTCTATATTCCCAGAGATGTCTATCCTTGTTATTGATTCCTCACTTAATTTCTGAAATTTTTCCCAATCTGCTCTTTGAAAACCCCATTTCAGCATTCCTTCACCTCGTCTTACTTCCACTCGTTCTCCCACTGAGCATGATACTGGGTAGTGATCGCTGCCCACTGTTGAATTATTCCAAACGTGCCAGTTACTTATTCCAGCTAAAGCATTTGACACTAATGTAATATCTAATGTATTAACCAATACATGGTGCATCCTGGCTTGACTGATTAGTGAGATTCTCCCTCACTTCTTCCCACGTCAGTCCCACTAGTCCTAAATGATTTACTGCTGCTTTGACAACCAGCTGTATTTTATCATTTTTTGATTTAACTTCAGCAGTACTATTTATCACTCCTGCAATAAACGTTACCAAGTCCTTTTTGTCCACATACATCTTGTCACTTGTTCTTTGCTGTTGTTCTTCAACCCCATTTCTGCTTGTTCTGTGGTGATATTGTCGTGTCCTCTTGACACTCTTGCTGCTTCTGCATAAGTGATCCTTCTTTCCACTCTTATTTTCTGGACTTTATGCCACATTATGGTTCCCTCCACAATTATACAACATTTTGGTTGCACTCCTGTTCCACACTCTCCGTAGTCATGCTCGCCCCCACATCTCACACATCTCTTCTTCTCTTTACAGTTTTTGGCTATATGTCCAAACCTCTGACAGTTAAAACACCTCAATGGTCTTGGCACATACATTCTCACTGGGTAGCTCATATAACCAAGGTATACCTTTTTTGGCAGATTCTCCCCCTCAAATTCAATCAATACCCTATGCTTTTTCACTCCTTCTCTTGTTGTTTTAAATCTTTGTGCAGTCACTATTTCCCCCCCTTTAAGGTGTCTTTTAAGTTCTTCCATTCCTACATTCATAGGTACCCCTGTAATCACTCCTTTACACCCTCCCCCATTTCGTGCTCCCACCTTCCTTGTGTTTATCACTTTTAGTTTTCCAATCTCTTTTACTTTGAGTGCTTTCTCAAATTGATCCTCATTTGCACATTTTACCAAGAAATTTCCATCATTTAGGACTTTTGCATATGTTATCTCCCCTATCTTACTTGCCAGCTGTTTTGTTAATACAAACGGGTTGATAATCTTCAAGCTCTCTTGATCTTTGCCATTGAATCTTATTATGACTATAAAATTCTCATTTATTTCCTTCTTATTTTGCTCATGTCCTTCTTCCTCACTTTCAGACCCCTCATCATTTTCATTTCTTACTCTTTTATTCCCTTTTTCTTGACTGTTTTTCTTTTTTGAAAACTCTCCCTTCAATACTCCCTCATTTTCTTCATCTTTCCCTTCACTATAATCCATTTCTGCCCACCTACCTATGTCTGATCCATTCACGAAGCAGTCGTGCTCAACCGCTCCTAAAACAGTATTTCCAACATTTTTTGAATTTCCCGCTTTCAATCGATTACTCTTTCCTCGAACACGTACTGCTGAAGTCGCCGCCATTTTTTTTCAAGGATCAGCCCAGGTGAGGAGACCTCCTTTTAAAGGCTCCGGTGCGTGACGTATATATACTAGTGGGCATGCGGGCATAATGCCACACATGCTCTGTAGAGCAGTTTGTCCATTTGTGCTACTGTAGAAACATGGCGCCCCCATTTGTAAGGGTTTGAGGTGGTGATGGCGCAATCGTTAAGACTCCTGAGAGACCCAGGTTCAATCCCCCGCTGTGACCTGTCCACCATTGTGTCCCTGAGTAAGACACTTAACCCCTCGTTGCTCCAGAGGCGTGCGACTTCTGACATGTATAGCAATTGTAAGTCGCTTTGGATAAAAGCGTCAGCTAAATGAGTAATTGTAATGTAAGGGGACTCACGGTGTATGTAGATAGAAATGGTTCTTTTTAGTGAGTGTTTATATAAGGTATTTATACACCACTTAAAATATAGCTATGTATGTGTATAGTTATGTATATTGTCATGTCAATAGATCCTCCTAAATATTACACATTAGACATTCAAATTACCTAAATCTTTTAGAGAAATCATTGGTTTGCTGTGTGAACCAAATTCATTCATTCAGTCATTTCATTTATTATACAAGAAAAGTTTAAGAGCAACAATTTAGTTACAATAAACAGGCCTGACTCAGTTTAAAAACTGGTTTACAGCAGGTTCCTGTTCTGCAGCAACATAGAACAAAAAATAATAATACAATACAATACAATAATACAAGACATTGACTAGACAGATACAAATAAAAGAAACATTAAATACAAGGAAACAAGACTAAAAAACAATACATGAGCAATCAGTGTGTACAAGTATGACTAAGAAAAAACAGTTTGTATCACTTTTTGAAATATGTGATGGATGATAATGTTCGAATGTGATGGGGAATGTCATTCCAAATTTTAGTGTAAATATAGAAAAAAGATATCTGACTGTAGTTTTTGTATGATGGAACTGGAATAAGTGTCTGTGAGTCTGACCTAGTGAAGCGTAGAGGTCTCATATTGTTTGTCATATTGGAGCTATTGGAGTAATTTGTGTTGTTTTCCAGTCAGTAGGAAAAATAGAGAGCCTGATACAAAGATTGGTTAAATGCAAAAAGAGAGGTATAAGGCTGTCAGCATGATTCTTTTTTATATTAAACCATAAATATCATGGACATGAGAATTTTTTAGCAGATGTAATGTTTGTATCACCTCGCTCTGTAAGATCTCAGAAAATGAGAACTGAACAGATGTTGAGGGGAGGTCAGATGAGGACAAAGAAGGAATGGAAAAATGCATAGCCAATTCTTTAAGATGATACAAAATAATCATTAAAAGCATTTGCAATCTTTTCTGAAATAAGAGTACCCTGTAGGGAAATCTTCTTCTCATTATCACCAGTGATGGCCTTAAGGGTCTGCCATAGTGTCTTTGGATTGTTAGCAGAGTGGGTCTCAGCCTTGAGCAGTTCCAAATTACATTTATTTCTAATTTGTTTTAAATTATTTTACTCTCAGATGTTTAAGAAAAGAGGCCTTCAATTTAAGAAGTTGAAGTATTTCAGAATTTTTCCAAGGTAATTTATTTTTTAATGAATGAATGAATAAATCTTTATTGTCCACCGAGATGGAATTTTTCTTTGGCTCACCAAGACATGCAGTACAAATAAACAGTCAAATGACATCAAGCAGAATAAAAGAGATTAATGATTTAAAAAAAAAATAATAATATATATATATATATATATATATATATATATATATATATATATATATATATATATATATATATATATAAAATATCATAGAAAAAAATGTACTTTAACTACATCAGGGTAATCCATTTGCTATAATTACTTGGTTTGATTCAGGATACCAATAGCATTTGGAACAAAAGATTTCCTAAAAGTACTTTTTGCAAGAGGCACCCTAAAGCGCCTTCCAGACTTCAGAAGCTCAAACTGGCTAAAAAGAGAGTGAGTGCTGTCTGTAGTGATTTTTCTAGCCTTCTTTCTCATTCTGTCAGAATATATTTGAGTAAGATGTTTTTGAGGATGTCCTACTATTTTACTAGCCATTAACCCTATCTTGTTAAGCTTGTTCTTAAGCTTGCAGTTTAGATGACCAAACCAAGCAGAGAGATGAAAGGTTAAAACACTTTCAATGTGTGTGATGTATACTAGTTCAATAATCTGAGCACTAACACCCAGGCAGTTCAGTCTTCTGAGGAGATTAAGTTGTTGTGAACATTTCTTAAAAATATAATCTGTATTATCTATGAAACTCAGATGTTTGTCAAGAACCGTGCCTAAATACTTAAAAGTTCCCACAGTTTCAACTATTTGACCATTAAGTACAACTGACTCTGTTGTTATGTCTGCTTTATTGGAAAAGATTAGCTCGTTTATCTTTGCCACATTGTTTTCTAGCTCGCTATCTTTGCACCATGTTTCAAGGGCCTTTACATGTGCTAAATAAGAGGCCTCACCAGAGGGATCAGTTTTTTGTAAGAGTCCTACTAAGGACATATCATCTGCATATTTTATCAGCTTGAAGGAACTATTATTTATGGAAAATTCATTTGTGAATAGAGAAAAAAGCACGGGAGAAAGAACGCTGCCTTGTGGGCAGCCTGTACTGATAGTATGCACTCCTGACAAAAAGCCATTTACACATACCCTCTGAGGGCGACAGGAAAGAAAGTCTCTGATCCAGAGGACCAAGGCCTTGTCTATCTTAATATTGACTAGTCTTTACAGGAGAATATGTAGCTTCATAGAATTAAACGCTGCACTAAAGTCTATAAATAGAACTCTAGCTGACCCTTTAGGGAGTGCAAGCTGTTTTGAAATAGAATCTAAAAGGACCAACACGGCATCATCTGTCCCCCTGTTACTTCTATAAGCGAACTGCAGCAGATCTAACATGGTGGTTATTTGGGAGGTTAGGAGATCTACCAGAACTCTCTCCATTGTTTTACACAATATGGAGGTGATAGCTATAGGTCTGAAGTCTTCCGGCCTATATGCACCAGGCTTTTTAGGCATGGGCTTTATTAAAGAAAATTTCCAAGACGAGGGTACACCTGCAACCAGAAAGTTAAAAAGCCTTGAAAAGACACCTTTTAATTGTGGGGCACAATCTTTAAGTAAGCGGGCTTTCAGGCCATCTGGGCCAGTGGCCTTATTTGGTTTTAGTTTAATAAGACTTTTAACAAACAGCATCTTCTGTAAGTATTTGTGCACCTATAAGGAGATTTTTACAGATGTTATCACACTCACCCTTATCATCCACACATTTTCTTGGTCGAACCTTGCTGACAGTAATATATAATAGTAGACAGTAATATATTTATTTTGTATATTATGTAGTGTTACGTCCCGAGGTCTAGGGGTGTCCTGGAGGTAACATGAATGTGTGGCTTCCCACTCTTCCCATTCACAAATAAGGCCAGCACCCAGTAAATACCATTTAGCAGTTTTAATTATTTACATCGGAGATGAGCAGTGCCCAAAACAACAACCAAAACGCTCTAAGAAAACCTAAAACTTTCCTAAACCCAAAACCAAAAGATAAAGAAAAGTCAAAAAAAAAGACGGTGTAAACAAAAAGGGCTTCTCACTCCTACTCACTGCTAGCAGCGGACACAATATAGCTACAACACAGAAAATTGCTTCATAGCAATCAAAAATGGCAAAGCCAACAAAACCAGGTTGTCATAAGAAAAACAGAATGCCTAAGGTAAACTACTTACAATCTAAGCCTAATATACTCACAACAGTTCACTACATACATTGAACACAGACATAACACACAGTACTCAGGCAGCTTGGGAATGGCAGAGAGAGAGAGAAAGAGTGGCTTAAGATGGCTGCTGTCATCCGGGTGCCCAATCAGGAGGCTCCAATCAGCTCTACCAGACCAATCCAGGGTGTCCACCTGTTCTCCAGTACCTGCACTCACACACACACTAAGGGGGGAGAACAGCTGACAGTGCAGGGAGAGATAAACACACAACAAAATATGACCCCAGGGTCATAACAGAAGTTTAGTATGAAATTGTGTTAAGATTTGTTCTGGATCTTCTAATGACAGCTCATCACTCCAAACAATAACACGGAAATCAGCATTGAATTGTATTAATGTTGACATTGGTATTTTTGGTACAGAGCCCCCTCTGTAGCATGAGTTTTTTTAGATTTTAAGATTTTTTTAACTGCATAGACGAGCGAATGATCTGAGATAAACTTCTGTAGACACCAGAAATTGTATATTTTGGGGCGGCTGTGGCTCAGGAGGTAGAGCGGGTTGGCCGATAATTGGAATGTTGAAGTTTCCATCCCTGTCCGGTTCCCCCAGGCTGCGTGTCAAAGTGTCCTAGGGCAAGACACTTTGACAATTTGGGGTTCCCAAATTGCCCCTGGCGGCTGTTCCACCAATGTATAAATGTGTGTGAATGTTAGTTTCTGTTTGAGCTCAGTGAGTGAATGTGTGTGTGAATGGTGAATGCAGCGCAGCACAGCTCCAGAAACGTCCACAGCCCCCCGCTCTCTAATAACAAACATAAAATGCTAATACATGAGGGGCTCAAACCGGGGATGTTTTGTTGCACAAATGAAACCAAACTCATTCACATAACATAATATACAGAAAGCCACGTGTACATACAAGTATATGAATATCAATAATGAATTCATACAACCACTGAATCTTTTGTGGTAAACGTATCTGACACACATACACAGTTATTGCATGTGACTACAGACCCTCCTAGAGACTTTATTTCAAAAAAGCCACTAGTGGTGAAGTAAAGTTATTCAGACCAAGTCAGAAATGTACACAAATCTATTAAATTGTAGGCTAATTTATTCCTCTGCATGCTACTCTTCTGGCAGCATAGGACCTACTGCAGCAGACTTGTGTTGAGAAGATCATTATATTTACTTGCCACTAACATACAACACCCTAACTCACACACAAACAATTTAAACTCTAATCTTTACACACTCCAAGACCAGACTTCATTTTTTGAGGCATGTAAATTACTTTTATAAGTGAATGTGGGAGAAACATTGTCTCATATTGTGCACACTTTACCTAGTATGTGTTTAAAGCTGTCAATAGTTTTCATTAGAACAGTTGTGGCTGTTAAAGCATTTCACTTGTAGGTGTGTGTAATTTTCAATATAGTATGTGAATGGGGTTGGTTTCATGTGTGTATATGAGAGGAAAAGTTCATGTATAGTATTTGCATGGTAATTCTGACAGCCGCTCATAGAGGTTGGCACAAATATTTATGAGTCAGTAATCTATAATAACTTTGTGCACTAATCTTTCTCTCTGCTCTGATATTCACAGGGGACTTGGTGTACAATGTCACTGATGGCTTAGGATGGTGTTACCTTGCATATTGCAATGCATCTTGTAAAGTTGAGACACAATCTAGTCCATGTCCCACAACAGCGACACCCAGCTCAACTGCACCTTCTACCACTGCAGTGTTCAGCAGCACTACAATCTCAAGCTCAGTACCTCCCACCACATCTCTACCTACCTCTTCTTCCACTCCATCAACACCCTCATCTACAACTTCTCTGGACTGCAATAATGTGAATCCACCAAGACAGGTGTGTTTTTATTTGTGGTTATGTTTCCAAAAGACTTGCACTGCAGGGAATTTTAAACTTAAAGCTCTATAGCCCCTTTTCCACTTCACAGTACCAGCCCGACTTGCCTCGACTCTACTCGCCTTTTTTTGTTTTTCATGGTGGAAAGTGTCCCTCTTACTGCTTCCAGGCACTTTTTTTCTTATCGGATGGACCGCTGTCCAGGTTCCAAGCGAGCTGAGGGATACTAAAATGTGATGTGAAAACACAGCAGACTGCTGATTGGTCAGAGAATTGTCACTATTCACTGCATCATCATTGCGTGCACTAGACAAGGGCCAGCAACAGGATTTATATTTTATAGGTTTCGTATGTTATTTCATCACTGAGAAGTTTCAAAAAGAAACCAGCTGTGTAGATTTGAATATTGGCAGTTTTACGAGAAGTGTTTACGGAACAAAAGTGTGATGAATATTTTCGGAGTTGAGGAGCTCCACAAGTGGCGGGGAAGCCTGCGCCAGGAGCGTGTGAGGCCGGCCAGCCGCCCGCTCACAGAGCCCTCTGCTCCCGCCGTCACACAGACGCTGCAGCAACAACGGCAGAGGAAAACACAGCTGGAAGGTTTTCATACAGCTTATCTGTCTTTACATTCTGAGAAACATCGAAACGCTTTAACTTAAATGAGAGAAAGCTGTTTGTGTGTTGCGGGTGTGTCGCAATGCACATTACGTCGCTGCAGTTGTGTGTGGTGTCGCTATGACGACCAGCTACATCGAGGGGTACTAGCTCTGGGTACTATCTGCAATGGAAAACGGAGCACGGCCAAACCGAGTAGAGGCGAGGCAGATATTAACAGTGCATCTCGAAAAATCTTTATTGTTTTACACATCCATGATTTCCTTAGTGACTTATTACCTCTTGATCCCCGTCCAGAATGGAGAATCCTGGAAGGATAGCAATTGCAGCACAGCTACCTGCACCAATGGCAAGGTCACAGTGACACCTACTCCCTGTCCCACAGTACAACAACCCATCTGTGAAAATGGACGTAAAGTTGTCCAGATCTATGATGATAATGGATGCTGCTTCCACTATGAATGTGAATGTAAGTCAATACATTTTACCACTTTTGAATTTTATATATAGCAAAGAATCTTGCATCAGGGTGAAGCAACACAATCCTTCTGCAAATGAATGAGAATTAGAAAAAGAAAGCAAAAGCACTGTGGTTTTTACTTTAGTTGCAGCCACAGTCCTCATGTATTCAGCGTCAGATTAACTATGGCAGCAGCGCATTACGCAGTCAGCTCTTGGACTCATCCTGGGCAGCTCTCTACATGCATTCAGTGAGTGAGAGATCACTTGATGAGACGTCCAAACTCAAAAAATAGTGTAGTGATCTTGATGACAAAACACTCACTAACTAGTTAAGTCAGGCTATTTCTTAAAATATTGTAAAATATTAAATATATTGTATTAGCCTATATATATTTATTCTACACGAGGAGCCAGCACACACGTTCATGGGAATTTATGTTAGACTGATTGATTTAAATTCAAAGTTTGATGAACACAAACCAAATCATTAATGCATATAAGAATTCTATCGTCAGCCTTATCATGCCGATAAGATACTTCTGACAGAGTAGAACAGTGGCTGGGACTGTGCTAGATTGGTTTGAAACAGATTTACACAATAAGGACACTCCCATACATTTGCTGAGTTAGTGTACTGAACGCATCAATTAGCATTTCAATTCCAATTCAATTGAATTGGAATTGAAATGCTAATTGATGCGGTTTTAGTCTGCCAGTCACATCACACAAGACAAAAACAACAATGAATCAAGCAGTCCGAAGCCCTTTCAGTGACATCATATAAGCATTTGGGGACCAGAGCAAAGCAGCGAATACACAGGTCTGAATACATGGACCAAGCAGGGACCATAATTCAAGAGGATAAGTAAATAAATAGATGATAAACTAAGTAAATAAATACAGGTTTAGGATGCCTGGTATTTGTGTAGTTGCCGCTGTCAGCACTATTTAAAAGTCTGATGGCAGAATGAATAAAGGCATTTGCATATGACAACTCCTGACCTGCCCAGCCTTTTTCCTGAGGGAGCTCAGGTCTGTCAGCAGATTTTAACCATGTTGCTGGAGCTGTTCTTGTCCTTCACAGATGAAGGATGAAGGAATGAAAATATTAAAAGACTTTCAATAAACGAATGATAAAAGTTACATAAGAAAGAATTTAGCTTCCGCATCAAGTGAATTCTTAGCGACTGACTCTTTGGTTCCTAAGTACTTAACACGATGCAGCCTCATATTTTAATTGAGCGACTTGCCTCTTATTTTAGTTCACCTGATTTTACTGTTGCTCCTTTCTCCTCTGCTCTTTATCATGTAACAGACAGCTGCAGGACTTCCCAACTGTAAATGCCTTATCAGCATTTGTGTGATGAAAACTACCTGGACCTTAATATGACAAAAACTATGAGATTTTAAGAAGAACTGTTTTACCGTAGAAGCCAGCATCAGTAATGGAGAAAATGTTCAAATTGTAGAGACATTTAAAAGCTGAAGAAAAGTCTGGCATGTGATTTGGGTTTTTCAAGGTGCTTCTATAAAAGCCTACCTGTCCAGGCTTCCCTGAGGAAAGGCAGTGTTTCCCATAATTAGTCTATGATTTGGGTAATTATCAACGTGGACCGCCACATGTTGATTTTCCAAATTTTTCAAGGCGTATTTAAAATCATTTTTGATTAAGGAGCTGTATTGAATCTCTCTCTCCCTCTCTCGCGAACACCGCTGCACAAACCTGTCAAACGTTAGAATACCCCCCCCCCCACCACCATTCTGTGGGAAACACTGGAAAGTAATATAGTAACGTAACTAGTTAGTTAGTACTAGTTAGTGATGGCAGATTTAAGGGTTTATTCTTCTTCTTCTTCTTCTTAGTGGAGACAGTTATGTTTTCTAAGTCCACTTCTTACTTTTAACTTCTATACGTGATTGTTGTTATCCTGCAGGTGTGTGCAGCGTCTGGGGAGGATCCCACTACATGACATTTGATGGGAAATCATACAGTTTCAACGATAACTGCTCTTCCTACCTGGTCAAAGAGATTATTACTAAATATAACTTGACCATTATAATAAATAATAGTTACTGTGATCCTTCAGAAAGCACATTCTGTCCCCAGGCTCTCATTGTTATATACCAATCCTACAACGTAGTTTTGACTCAGTTGAAGACTTCAGGAGAAGAAACTAATGTGGTAAGCAATGATTCAAAGTGACATTTGTTGTTTTAGTGTTAGTATTGCATTATTTGAGAGCACTGACTCAATCTGTCAAACGGTGAGATCATCCACCACGTTGCACTTTGCACATAGATTTGGAGTTGGAAACGCTGCTGTGCTTGGTTCCTGGTTTTCACTAATCCGTTTTGTCTCACAGGTGTATGTGAATGGGAAACGAATCTATCCTGCATACAGCAATTCTGTCCTGCGTCTCACTAGCACGGATATGGTGATCACACTGGAGATACCGGAGATCAACGCCAACATAATATATAGGGGCTCCTCCTTCAGCATTGACCTTCCTTATTCTCTCTTTGGTGGGAACACTGAGGGACAGTGTGGTGAGTTACCACAAAACTAAAGCCCTGATCTAGCTAGCTAACTGTAACCTAGAACCTGGCAGTTTTATTTACTGTATATACAATATTGTGAAAATGTTCATTTTCTCCGTTATTGAAAACTTCCATATATGCTAGACTCATTAGACATACAGTAAAATATTTCAGACCTTTCATTTTTGGAAATCTTGGTCCCAAAGTCTGGAGGATGAGTGGAGAGGCACAGAATCCAAGTTGCTTGAAGTTTCCACAGTCAGTGATGATTTGGGGTGTCATGACATCTGCTGGTGTTGGTCCACTGTGTTTTCTCAAGTCCAGAGTCAATGCAGCGTCTACCAGAGATTTAAGTGCACTTCATGCTTCATCTGGTGACAACCTTTATGGAGATGCTGATTTCCTTTTCCAGCAGGGATTGGCACCTGCCCACAGGGCCAAAACCACTAGGAACTGGTTTGCTGACTATAGTATTAATGCCATTGATAGGCCAGCCAGCTCACCTGACCTGAACCCCATAGAGAATCTGTGCGGTATTGGCAAGAGGAAAACACCAGGCCAACAATCCAGACAAGCTGAAGGCCACTATCAAAGCAATCTAGCCTTCCATAACACCTCAGCGGTGCATAAATGAAGTTTTCAACTTACAATCTTACTTACAATCTATAATATATGAAACTTTGACTTTTTCACTTAAATTAAATGATAAAAAGAACTTTTATATTCTATTTCTATATATTCTATTTAGATGTACCTGTATACACTGTCTTTATTACATTTTGGTTAGCCAGATTAGTGTGTTTACACCTTTGAAAATAAAAGCAGACTAGTTGTATGTGACAGATTAAGAAATTTTAATGCTACTTCAAGTGGTAGGGCTGCTTCTTGCATGAGGCCCAATGCTCATCCTGCTGCCTCTCCTTTTCTAGGGACCTGTGACAACTTCCAGACCAACGACTGCCGCTCTCCAAACGGCCAGGTGGAGAGCTGCTCAGACTCTGCAGACCAGTGGCATGTCCCAGGTACACCCTGTGTCACCCCCACAACTACTACACCACCTTCAACCACTTCAAAACCACCATACTCAACAACGCAGCCTATTTGCAAACCTGCCATCTGTGATCTCCTGACCAGCAGGTGAGGGGAAGCACAAAAAAGGAAAAACCTCTTTATTCTGAAGATGTGGAAACATCTATCCATTGAAATGTAAACCAGTAAAACACCACATATTATTAAGTCCTCAGAAGGCACCACAGAACTGAACCACACAACTAAAACTTTCTGTTACATCTTAGATGGTGTTTATAATAATAATAATAATACATTTTATTTCTATAGCGCTTTTCAAGACACTCAAAGACACTTTACAGTATAAAAAAAAAAAAAAAAAAAAAAAGAATAAGTACATTAAAGAGGTTAAAAACGTGCAAAGCAAAAATATATAAGCGGCAAATAGAACATGTGATATGGGAACATAAAAGCAAAGGGGCATCCAAATAAATAAGCAATTGCAATTGTAATGAAGCATTATTTGAGATTAAAAGCAAGTCTAAAAAGGTGGGTTTTGATGAGAGTTTTAAAAGAGTCCATGTTGCTGCAATCTCGGATGTGTATGGGTAAGGAGTTCCATAGGCAGGGGGCTGCCAAGGTGAAAGCTCTGTCACCCCAGGTACGGTGATTGGTCCGGATTTGAGGTGAGAGTAGTTTGGTGTCAGAGGAGCGCAGATTGCGGGAGGGATTGTGGTGGTGGAGCAGGTCAGTGAGGTAGGAAGGGGCCTTATTATGAAGGGCTTTATGTGTGAGGAGGAGGATTTTATACTGGATGCGTTGAGGAACAGGGAGCCAGTGAAGATTCTGGAGGACAGGGGTGATGTGGTCACGGGTGCGGGTGTGGGTGAGGAGGCGGGCAGCAGAGTTTTGAATATAAATGTATTTATGTATTTGTGGTCACTCTGTGTATCTTCTGATCACTTGTCCTGACATGCTGTCTTGGCTCCCCTCTAGTGTATTTGCACCGTGTCACGCAGTGATATCCCCAGGACCGTTTGTGGCGTCCTGTGTGTCTGACAATTGCAACAGTGTCAATAACACCTGCTCCAGCCTGGAGGCCTACGCCACTGAGTGTTCTAATGCAGGAGTCTGTATTGACTGGAGGAATGCTACCGATGGGCAGTGTGGTAAGTTAGATATAATGTATATAGAGTACTACAGTTGTTGCTTGGAGTTCTGAAAAACATGTCCATATCTCTGTCTTACAGAGCACAAGTGTCCAAGCAACCAAGTGTACATGGCCTGTGGCCCCACTGTGGAGCCTACATGCAATGACAGGTAATATCAGCAGTCAGATGTTTTTGAGGTAGCTTAACATTTACGCACCTTCCTCATTTATATACTCACTGAAGCATTGAATTAAACAGGGTCTGAGGTCTGGAGCGGAGGGTGTTTTGTTTCTAGAGAAAGATGTCTCAAAAACCAGTGAATGGATTTCAGAGTTGAACTGGTTTTAATATAAGTGATATGTCATTCAGTGAGACAAAGACTTGATTACAGTCATGCAGATATAAAATGAAAGTCATCATTAGTGAAGGTTTCCACTTTTAGAGCCTTTTGTGTGACGATTCCTCAAAACATTTAAAGCCTTCCCACCAATGTAATCACCAATAATTTCCCTGACATCAGATACAACCAGATGTTCCAGATGGATAGCCAGTCATCCACTAAGGAGGGTTGCTTCTGTCCTCATGGCACCATCCTATTCAACACAGTCCATGACGTGTGTGTGACCTCCTGTGGTAAGAGGAGATCCTATTGAAACTTGGTTTAACTGGATCATGGAATATTTTTCATAAACTCATTATGTGTCACACCTACAAATCTACAAACACTACTTTCTGTTTCAATTTCAGATTGTGTTGGATCGGATGGAAAACCCAAACAGGTGAGGACACACATGTCTGACACATCCATTCATGACCACAGTGAAGTGAAGTGAAGTGAAGTGAAGTGAAGTGAAGTGAAGTGAAGTGAAGCATGTCCTGTGTCTGAACTGGTTCCTGTGTTTCTCTCTTAACCAGCCTGGTGACACGTGGATAAGTGACTGCAACACCTGTGTGTGTGACGAGGATTCCATGAGCATCCAGTGTCAGCCTGTTCAGTGCCCATCAGTTCAGAGCCCCACGTGCAGCGAGCCCGGCCAGCAGCTGGTCAACAAGACAGACGGCTGCTGCACAACACAGTCATGTGGTCAGTTATAGTGTCAGAACAACACGCAGTAAAATCTGATCAGTGTAGGATATAATATAGCCCATCTCCACCTGATATTAGCATGTGATCTGCATCTGGAACTCTTATCTGGATCAAGACAAACTGTAAATACATATAGAGCACACTGCAATCTAAATGCAAGAAACCTGCCGGCCTACATCTGGATGTTCTGCATCTTAAGGTGGACATGTATGAATGAATCAACACTAAGCTGACTGTACTGAATCAGCATCATACTGTAGCTTTTTGGACTGAAGCTCTCCTCACTGGTAAGTGAAAGTGCCATAGACAGTTCAGGTCTAATATACAGTAGGATACAGCTGCTGAGCTACTAACCTTATCAACAGTGCCCTGGTTTGAACTGGATGCCACCAAACTGAAGACTCAGCACAGTCTTCAGTTTGGAGTTTTATAAACAGGAAGTGATTGCTCACTGATGGACATACCGAAGTGCATTTAAGCTGTGATGCAATGTGATGTGATGCTTAGATGCTCAGATCAGAAAAAACATGACTGAGTCAGTAACTACAAATCTTTGTACGGAACAAAACAATCATCGTGGGATTTGTAATTTCTGCCACTTGTGCATGTCCCAAAAAAGTCTATCTGCAGCTGCCTGTGAAAAAAAGCTAAAGACAAGCTCCTCCCCTGCTAAGGAAAGAGGTTTCCCTTCACCTGCCTACCTAATTTGCATACCGAAATCCAATCACAATGTGGGCAGAACAGAGATAATGGGAACTTTCATCAATACGAGAAGTCATTGCAAAGGCCTCTGCTCAAGTGTCTTCATCCAGACGATACTGAGTTACAGATCACATGTTGATTCCAGGTAGACAGTGGGTCGTATTGATCGTTTCATTGCTCTCACTGGCTTTTTATGTGACAACTATGTTACCTTTATATTTATTGATGCAACTGTGGGACCAAATCAGTGTTGTTTGCAAATGATATACATGAAAACTTTACAAACAAGCATGTTTTAAAGTGAAGAATATACTTTTTCTGCCTTCTTGAAGCCAGTGGTTTCAGGTATTTTCTGTGCTGTAAAAGAAGCTTTAGGACTTCCATCACACTGAACATCAGTGTTGCCTTGCTAATGCAGCATGACATCTGCAGCATTATGTTTAGCCATATCTGTCCTGCCTCACAATTTTAACAAGAATTCAAGCAGACATATAATAGGTGAGTCTGTGAAAGAATGAGCTAGAAGCTCTACAGGGCAATGTTCACAGGTAAGTAATGAAAAGAAACCAGCAGCTGTCTGGAGATAACAAAACCCAAAACAATATGCTTTGTAAAATGTCACCATTAACATTGGGTCATTGGATAAAGGTTAAGAAGTCAACTTGTATCTAGGAGGTCACTGGCAGCAATCTCCAGGGCTGAAACATGAGTCAGGCCCAGGAGAAAGACCTTCAAACTGAAGTGCTTCACAGGAGCTGCTCTCTAACCAGCAGAGCATAGTAGTCTTTCAGGTGTGAATGTCTAAGGACAGCCCTTCTCAAAAAAGAGAGCCTGGCTCTCAGCAAACTCTCCTTTCACCTAAATCATCTAAACATGTAAAACTGCTGTTATGGTTCTTTAAGTTATTGTTATCAAAAGACAAATCGAGGCAGATCTGTACATTCACACACTGATAATCATCCCCAACAGAATGCAATGTAAACCTGTGTCCTGCTTCCATCATCTGCCCGCTGGGTTTCCAACTCAATGTGACTAACAGCACCTGCTGCCAATCCTTTGAGTGTGGTAAGTGACTCTAGTCTATCAAGTTTACATATAAACTCCATCTAGTACATCTACATTACCATATATGTAAGTTTATATATAAAATTAGCACATCTACATTACCATATATGTAAGTTTATATATAAAATTAGCACATCTACATTACCATATATGTAAGTTTATATATAAAATTAGCACATCTACATTACCATATATGTAAGTTTATATATAAAATTAGCACATCTACATTACCATATATATGTTTATATTTAAAATTAGCACATCTACATTACCATATATATGTTTATATTTAAAATTAGCACATCTACATTACCATATATATGTTTATATTTAAAATTAGCACATCTACATTACCATATATATAAGTTTAGATATAAAATTAGCACATCTACATTACCATATATATAAGTTTAGATATAAAATTAGCACATCTACATTACCATATATATAAGTTTAGATATAAAATTAGCACATCTACATTACCATATATATGTTTATATTTAAAATTAGCACATCTACATTACCATATATATAAGTTTAGATATAAAATTAGCACATCTACATTACCATATATATGTTTATATTTAAAATTAGCACATCTACATTACCATATATATAAGTTTAGATATAAAATTAGCACATCTACATTACCATATATATAAGTTTAGATATAAAATTAGCACATCTACATTACCATATATATGTTTATATTTAAAATTAGCACATCTACATTACCATATATATGTTTATATTTAAAATTAGCACATCTACATTACCATATATATAAGTTTAGATATAAAATTAGCACATCTACATTACCATATATATAAGTTTAGATATAAAATTAGCACATCTACATTACCATATATATGTTTATATTTAAAATTAGCACATCTACATTACCATATATATAAGTTTAGATATAAAATTAGCACATCTACATTACCATATATATAAGTTTAGATATAAAATTAGCACATCTACATTACCATATATATAAGTTTAGATATAAAATTAGCACATCTACATTACCATATATATATGTTTAGATATAAAATTAGCACATCTACATTACCATATATATAAGTTTAGATATAAAATTAGCACATCTACATTACCATATATATAAGTTTAGATATAAAATTAGCACATCTACATTACCATATATATATGTTTAGATATAAAATTAGCACATCTACATTACCATATATATAAGTTTAGATATAAAATTAGCACATCTACATTACCATATATATATGTTTAGATATAAAATTAGCACATCTACATTACCATATATATAAGTTTAGATATAAAATTAGCACATCTACATTACCATATATATATGTTTAGATATAAAATTAGCACATCTACATTACCATATATATAAGTTTAGATATAAAATTAGCACATCTACATTACCATATATATAAGTTTAGATATAAAATTAGCACATCTACATTACCATATATGTAAGTTTATATATAAAATTAGCACATCTACATTACCATATATGTAAGTTTATATATAAAATTAGCACATCTACATTACCGTATATATGTTTATATTTAAAATTAGCACATCTACATTACCATATATATAAGTTTAGATATAAAATTAGCACATATACATTACTGACCTAATAAAATAGTGTAAATGATAACTTGACTCATGTCTTTTGTTTTTGCAGTTCCTAAAGGTGTCTGTGTCTATGACATGACTGAGTACAAGGTAAGCACACAGTCCAAACTCCAGATATCAATAAATCAGGTCCACCAGGAAGGGGGATGCAAAGACAGACACAGGCAGGCAGAACAGATTGAATTACAGGTGCTTTACTAGAATAAAAGTCAGTCAACCTGTCTAGTTCAGCACTCCAAACAGGCTCACACATCGAACTGGACTGAGGCAGGAAGCCAGTCAAAACCCAGGTAGCAGTTTTACAGGACAAGGACAAAGACATGCAGAGCTGGAAGACTCAAATTGAGGTCGACAAACACTAGGGGGGAGTGGCACGTATTTATACTGTTGAAATTAAATCAGGGGACAGGGGTGCAGGAAGAAGCGAGGTCAGGTAATAGACAGGAAGTCAAGAGGGGCCATGGCTGGACAGATGAGGACTGGCAGTCTGAAAGGTATCCAGAAAATGCCAAGCCTACAGGGATGCAGATAGAGTTTGTGAGATTGTCCCACTGCACGTTTAAACATACAGGAGTTATCAACAGTCCAACTACATAATGAATAGCATCTTTTATAGGTTGAATCACAGTGAGAATGCCTACTGCCCACTATTACTGCTTTCTAATATCCACAGTGTGCATGTACTGGTATTTATTATACTGTATACTCCTGACTAAAGAAAGCTACTCTGAGGTCACTCTTTACTCCTCAGTTCTCTTAGTCCAGACCAAAGAGCATGTATTCATATGGATGGAGAGGTAACTCGTTTACTGGACAGTTTGGGAGACTGTCATTCTGCATCAGCAGAAATGAAGTGCTACAGGGACATAGATCCATGAAGCACTTCACTTCTGGCACTTTGCTGTGCTTTACTTAAATATATCCTTTATACTTATTTATATTTTTATCTCACAAAGAAATAGTTGGTGATGAATCTGAGCAGTCGAGACTGACTGATAAATAAGGCATGGATTGCTATCCGACAGCATAGTTTTGCTATAGTTTTCAAAGTGCGGTGGATGGCCAAATCAGACCTAACCCTAACCCTAACCCTTTACTTGGAAGTGGTTTTGTATTTGTTCTTGCACACCAATGACAGCTTTCAAACCATCTTTAATCTCAACCACATCAACAGCTTAGCCATGAAAGCACCCAAAGGGAGGAGAGACAGAGCCAAGTGCAATTTGTGGGAGCTTTAACACTGTTAACTGTTTGGTCAGGTTCAGACTAACCCTGGTACGATGCTTTGATTCATTTGTGTTGGTGTGAACACTGTCATTCAAACTTCAGTGTAGAGTAAACCACTGCACCACTGCCACCTGAAAAGGTGGCTTCTGAGAGACCTCTGATGTTTATGGTGCAGCTAAGTAATAGCAAATACATGATTTCAGTATAAATTCAAAAGTTAAACTGCTGTTACATTTAGTCGATCCACTGACTGAGAACAGTGAAGGAAGGAATCTCCTCCTGTCTCATGTGATATTCCCTAATACATCAGGAAGTAAAAAGTCCCTTTTCTAGCTGTTTGTCCTCATTTATTACACATGAGGTCCAGTTGTAGTCTAGACTAATACCCATAACCACTTATTTCATATCAGCCCTACATTAGAGGTTTGTCAGTCACAAGAAGAAACATTTGTTTTACTGCTGGGTCCACAAAGCTGTGACGATGCAGTGTTACAGTCACCAGAAGCCTCATGGAATGAGTTTCAGTACAGGCCTTTTCATTTCAATTCATGTTTGAGAGGACTTAATTAAATCTGTATTCTATAGCCTGGTGCCAAGATACCAACACCGGAATCACTATCAGAACCACCAGTAGAAGCACCAGCAATACCAGGACCACCCCCAGGAACAACAACAGCACCACCAGGACCAGGACAGCCATCAGGAACAGGACAAGCAACCCCGGGACCTTTATCAGAGGAGTCTGTTAAACCTGGGCCCTGCCAGGAGTGTTACTGTGGTCCCACAATGGATCCCATCACAAAGCTGAACATCATTGCCTGCAAACCTGTTGTCTGCAACACAACCTGCCCCTCAGTAAGCTCATCCTCAGGACACAACAAACACTCTTACACAGTGTCATTGGAACAGACCTTGACCTCAGAGATACGTTCACACTTTACAACAAGCTAATGCGTGTTGTAGTACTGGACTGTTCGTAACTGTGGTGGAAAAGAGAAATATCTGTCAGTATAACGCAGTCCAGTACAACAGCACCGTAAACTACAACCTCATCAGAAACATGTACTTGAATTAACGCTGTCTGAAAGTGTGAACAAAAATGTTCCCCTAAAATACTAGATACTAAAAGAGCTGAAGAGAAAAAGGAGCTAAACATGGAGCATCCTCTCACACACATGCATTTTCTTCAATCAATCAATCATTTATTTCTACAGCGCTTTCAGGTATCCAAAGTGCTTCACATCATAAAATAATAAAACAGCATCATACAATTTTCAAAACAACATTTTCGTACCAAGCCAAAGGAGGTGTTATTTTGTTTCTCCTTCCCCCTGACTCTCTCACTGTCTCCAGGGTTACGGATATCAGCCTGTACCTGGGAAGTGCTGTGGGACGTGTGTTCAGAACAGCTGTATTTTCAGCACACCGGACCACACAACGCATGTTATCGAGGTAGGTGCTGCAGCTGGAGTTTCCTCTCATTTTAAAAAGCCAACAATATGAGAAATGTGACGTAGCTGTAGATCATTTTACCTATTAACAATTTGTTTATAATTATTTACACAGATTTAGTGAAAGTAAGACAAACTGAACATTTGATTAAATTCATTCAAGTTATTTCATTTCACTAAGACTAGTCTTTTATTCAAAACATAAATGTTTACTTTTTTAAAAAGGCTTAAAAATCAAACCAAATCCCAGAACCTATTAATGTCCCCTTTATCACATGTGGTGGTAGTTCGTAGTTCTCAGTAGCCTTCCTCTACTCCACACATGTAGAGGCCTTTGGCCAGAGTTGTTTCTATATGAGCCAAAAAGGAGAAGGATTATCTCTGATGATCATCTGACTTTCCTGTTGGCTCAGGTCAATGGCACGTTTATACCCCAAGATGACAAGTGCGTGCAGTACACCTGTGACAACATCAATGGACAGTTCACTACCAAGGAGACAAAGACCACCTGTCCTTCTTTCAACCCCTTGAACTGTGAACCCGTGAGTATCTCTACAGCTGATACCCCTCCTCTGTCTCATCACGCACTGTCCATGTCTAACATGCATGACTTGTCTTCCTCCTCCAGGGCACTGAGACAACCGATGCTAGTGGGTGCTGCAAAACCTGTAAGTTATTAGAGACGCAGTATTTGAATAACTTCTAAACCAAATAACTTCTTAATATGCATTGTTGGAGCCTAACAGTTGATGGTGGCAGTGACCCAGGTTCAACTCCCCACTGTGACACGTCCACCAATGTGTCCCTGAGCAAGACACTTAACCCCAAGCTGCTCCAGGCGTGTGACCTCTGGCATAAATAGCAATTGGAAGAGGTTTTGGATGACAGGTAACACACATAAATGTACATGATGTGTTCCAGGCACGCTGCGGGGCTTCTGTGAGGTTCAGAGTGAGCAGATATTCATCAACGTGAGTGGCTGCAGCACCACGCAGCTGGTTAACATGACGTTCTGCGCTGGACGCTGTGGAAGCTCGTCTATGTGAGTCTGTTTAGCCTCAAATTTGAATTTCAACTAAGTCGGCAAAACCACTTGGTTTTCAGTGGAATTCGAGTTCTTCAGGTGGATTTTGGTTGTGAGCTTTCTCAGTTAGTGTGAAAGGAGGCTGGCAGCAGATGCTGCCATCTTTAGGGCCTACTGACATCATTTTCCATGAACACTAGGCTTCCATAGTAGTGCTCACCCAATGTCCGACGCATTTTACTGCCTTACGCTTAGATGAACCTGTTAGCAAGCCCCAGGGCTGTTCTTCTTGCTAACTCTAGCAACAAGAACTGTGTGAGCACAAAGCAAACAAAAAAGAAAAAGAAAGTTAATGAAGATCTTAAAACTTAAATCAAAAAAGGACGGGGCCACAGGATTAGATAATAACGCACAACACTTTATGCTCAACTGTTAAAGGAACTGTTGTACTCGGTGGAGATGACGAGCTGGTGTGTGTGTGTGTGTGTACAGGTACTCTGCAGCAGCTAACATGATGATGCACCAGTGTGAGTGTTGCCAAGAGGCCACCACCACTCCAATTCAGGTGGACCTGATCTGCGCTGATGGTTCCAGGGTCCAGCACACCTACAGCAGAGTGGATACGTGCAGCTGCAGCAAAGCAGAGTGTGTGCCGGGGGCTACGTCCAAAGCACAGCGCCGCAGGAGACGCTGAACACTGGACTGAGCCTTAGACACGCTGTGCAGGGCTTAACTTAGACCTTCTTCTTCTTCTTCCTCTCAGGTTTTCTTATTTATACCCCAGTGTGTGCTGTTTTTCAGTTTCACAACATATTAGCATGATGTAAACTTTCTTTAATTGTGGATTTCGTGGATAATTATTAAAATATTTCTGCAATACAACACTTGCCTCAACATTCTTATTGATCCTGTGGGAATGGGAGTCTTGATACTTTCTAAGCATACCGTGAGAAGGTCAATTTGTCTCACAAACATTTTGATGACAGTTGGACATTTTGGAGGATAAAAATGAAGGTACAGTTAAAACAGGAAACAGGTGTTCAGGCGAGAACTCGTGTTTAGTTGTTCCTAAAGCTACTAAAGAACTAAACACTTGTACACCTGTTCTTGTTTTCTGGCTTAAAACGTTGCAGTTCATGCCAGGAACTTTAATAAATTAATATTTTAAAAGCGGCAAATCAAATTTCAGGAACAAACTGCCTGGACTTCCGGATGTGGTGCAGCAGTGAGTTAAACACAACAGAATCACGTGACACTTTACACAATGACTGACACTTTAAGAAGCTCAACAGCAAGTTTGGATTCTCACATCAGACAACCCCTCTTAAATAAATCCTTTGGCAGACAGCACATTAACAACCAGACCTTGTAACCTACATATACTAATCCTGTGGCTAAACGTGTAAGCTCTGCTCGTGGGGTTCAAAGCTGACTATGAAGCACGGAGGAGTGTTTTCCCCTCATGTACAAGTTTTCACCTGATGGTGGCGCTACAGTAATAAAGGCCACCCAAAAAATTAGGGGTCAGGCTCTGGGGCCCGGAGCACAAGTGTGGTTGCTGTCATCTTAGGTCACCTTCTATGAAGCACTGCTGGATGGACGTTTTGCTTTTGAAAGCACTGCAGACATCCTGCTGAGCTTCTGCTCACGCTCACACTGCAGCTTTATCAAAGGTTATTCAAAAAGTGAGTCAACAGGATATCGCTTTATAACAAGTCTTCACATCCTATGGAGGACAGATCCAGAAATAAATAAATGCTCAATAAATAAACAAGCATCCTATTAAATGCACAAAAAATAAAGTTAATAAATAAATGAGACATAAATAAAGAAGCTAATTTAAAAAGATATATACATTTATGTCTCATTGGCTAATTTATTTATTATTAACTTTATTTTTTGTGCATTTAATATGATATTTATTTATTGAGCATTAATTAATTTCTGTATTTATTTCTTAATGTGTCAGGATCAGTCCTCCATACACATCCTACATCACGGACTGAAAATGGGTTACATCGCAACTTTGTCATCACTGTGAATAACTCCCTCAGTGGGGGATACTTCTCTGAACCTCAGTACCACCAACATTTTTTCACTTTTAATGCTCAACATATAATTCTATATCATCATACATCCATAATAATTGATCTTCATTTGGAACAGAAGCAGTTCACTGCAGGTTACTACAAACAGGTTCTCCACACGCTATTAACAGCAACAGTGACAGAAGCAGAAGATGGACTGAACAGTGGGATCACTGGGGGAATACGGGCTGGGTTTCCCATGATGCCAGTGAAAGGTTGTGATGTTGAAACAATCAAGAAACACATTATGATTTGTGCTAGTAAGATTTACAATACCCATCAGGTAACACCACTGCCAACTGAATATTTAGTCTCTACTGTGATAAAACTTTAATGATCCTGTCATGACTTAAAGAATTCCCCAAACACATCTGCCATTGACATCATCTTCCAAACAAAGGTGAACACAGTTGTTGCGATGCTTTAGGAATCCAGTGGAAGTTGGGACAGGCAGTAGTGAGTTAGCACAGGTGGGCCAGCCCAGGCTTCATGCACTTTGGCCAATAAGGAGTCAATAAAGGGAGCTGAGCTGGTGGGAGCTCAGATATGGCTGCAGTATGTGGGCAAGCTATCAACCACACTGTGGGTGTATGCAAAAGGGTGGGTGACCTCTCCATGACAACAGACTGTTTTTATCTCTGCGTGCGTGCGTGTGTGTGTGCTGGCATGTCCACTGTACGATTGTGTTCTTCAGTTAGAGCTCCTCAGCCATCTGCAGCAGCGAGTTGATGGCTGCGTCCTTGTTGCCCTGCTGCGCATCCAGCACAGTGCGAACCACCTCCTTATCCAGGTTGGGGAACATGTCCTGCAGAGCCTTCAGGTCTTCCTCGCTGCACACTGGTCCCTGGCCCCCAACTGCTGGCATGGCTGCTGGCATTGTCATGGGCACCATGCCCTGGTTGTAGACTGCAGGCACTCCTAATAGTACAGGAATGATACAGGACACACACTGCTGATGTTAGATCCAGCTTCAATGTGGCACATGCAAGGTTTGGAAATAAACATGAAAAACACATCAGTGTCCAAGTACTGTAGTGTATTTACAAGGCTCAGCTGAGATAAATGACAACTATAAATGATGACATCATTATGACATCACCAGGGTTATTTTCTGAGACTTCGTCTAGAGCCACAGGAGACATTAGACATTAACCTGTTTTCAGGTGGGGCGGTGAATAAAAGAACGTGTGTGTGTGTGTGTCTGACCTGCAATGGGCACATATCCGACTCCCTGCTGGTACACAGAGGGCATTAGAACAACAGGCTGAGTCATCATCCCTGCTGGTAAGGACTGGCACAAAGACAAAGAGACAAGATTAAGAGCTGTACTGCTGGTACTGAACGTGTTTGACCATATGATATCTGATCCTGATAGTACCACATCCAGCACCCTCTGACTAGTTCATTTATGCAGTGGGGAAAACAGGCAAAATAAATGGAAAAAATGTGACTGTACTTGGTGTTCAGCAAATTGTTTCATTAAATTCAGCTTCGGCCAAGAATTCATTTCAATGCATCCCTAGATTATTTATGAAAAAGTTCAGAATAAAAGTTGTAACACTGATGTTATCTATTCCTAATTGTCTATTTAAAGTGATGCTAAAGATGCAACTTTAAAAACCTGATGCAGTTTTATGGCTGGTAAAAAATATGTTTGCCTGGTAAATGGTCTCAGTTTACCTGCCATTGCCCTGGATGTTGTGGCGCTGCTCATGGAGGTCTGTGATGGCCATCCCAGAGCAGACTGGGCACCAATACTGACAACATTACCAGAGAACCCGGAACTTAGTCCATTTGATGGTTTGTGTAAATTTACTCACAGCAAAAGACATCACCAGGTTGATCATGCCCTCCTTGTCGTCACCCTGCCTGCCACTGAGGCTGAACCACTCGTCAACCACACTACCCTCCCTCAGGCCTTCAGGGATGGTGACGTGAGTCCATGCTATCCTGTCATCCATAGAGAACGCTCTCTGCACGGCACACCAGCAAAAACACATGGAAACAGACAGGAAACAACATCTGATCACTAAATACACACATGCAAAAAGACAATAAGTGATTTTCCATTTTAGAGTTTGTTGTCTGGAACAGGAAACGTCTCCTCAGAAGCTGCTCACAGCACAGATGTAGTTCAGTTTAAAGCTAGTAAACTCGCATCTTTTCCATCAGAAGATCCATCACAACATTCAAAGACGATGTCGGCTTTAAGAGCTGTGTCTGCCTCTATATGCACTGTCCACTTAACATTAGGGCTGGACCTGAATATTTGATCAATGGATACACGTTTGATTATTGACCTCTACACAGAGCAGTGAACGTCCACCCCAGCTGTGTGGCAGCACTTTAAACTGAGTGATGTCCATGTGACAGTGCGGCACTTATGGCGTTTATTCATTTTACAATTGCTTCATTTCATTACAGATCAAAACGTCATATTTCCTATTTCCTACATTTTAAAATCAAAAAGCCAAACTGTAGGTGACAACAACATACTGAAATCTTTTTTAAAATGTTAAGCCAATTGTAGAAGAAGAACATTTAGTCGCTAATAAAAGTTAAAAGTGAATTATGCATAAAACATGTTGTCTGTCCCCGGACTGTGCTCTGGACCTGCTCAGATCAGACTCTCTCACTCTGGACTCTCAGCTAGGTTCCCCCTGCTGACGCTTTGATTAGTCGCTCTTTATTACTACCAAATAATACAATTTTTAACTAAGTGGTGAATCAGAAAACAAATTCAACTGTTCAGTTTTTCCTCCCTTTCTGTATGGCAGAGTCACTGTGAGTCTTAGCTATTATCCTGTTATTTTCAGATATCATTTGGAAAGTCAATGGTCCTAAATGTTCTGGGCCAGTTCACATGCACCTGTTTGTGTGCACGTTTTCAACCACAATTTCCTGTATATGATGATAGTGATGGTGTTCAGTGACAGGACCATGGCGATGGGACATAGAGAACCACTTTTCACCAGGTATTCATGGACTTCTGTCACTCCTCTTGTTTTGGCATTTCAACATATCAAGGGTATCTTTTCGTTATCTGGCTTCATGAACCCTAACAATCGGGATCCCAATTTTAGATTTATTCTTTGAGCTCCACTGTGTGTTTCCACATTAAAAGCCTCAGGCACTGAAGACGAGGTCGTTCCAACTGACTTTTAAGAACTTCTTTTCTCAGAATCTATTTAAACACTCTCAAAAGTGTTCTAAATATTCTTATTATATAATATAATTATATAATAATTATTCTTATCATTCTAAATTAACTTCATAAAGCAAGGAAACGAAACATCAATTCCTGGTAGAAAAAGGTGCTCAAATGGTGGTGAAAGACTACTGACCCCCCACCACCACCACCACCACCACCCACACACACACACACACACTTTCCCTGCACATAGCAAAAGGTGGAGCAGAGTCTCTGTAATACAAGACTGCTACTAACCTAAAATAAACACTATTCATATTAAAGATCATTTCAATAGGCCTACCAATTTATGTGCTCATAATATTCAGCCTCACATTAGAAAAATGAAACCCATTTATTTTAATGGCTGAAACAGGCAAATAAGAAATATAACACATTTCAAAGCGGTGAGTAGGCTGTAGACTGTCACATCTTAAAAACCTACAACAGGTAGTAGCCTCCAAGTCTTTAGTAGCCTCCAAGTCTTTAGTAGCCTCCAAGTCTTTAGTAGCCTCCAAGTCTTTAGTAGCCTCCAAGTCTTTAGTAGCCTCCAAGTCTTTAGTAGCCTCCAAGTCTTTAGTAGCCTCCAGGTCTTTAGTAGCCTCCAGGTCTTTAGTAGCCTCCAAGTCTTTAGTAGCCTCCAAGTCTTTAGTAGCCTCCAGGTCTTTAGTAGCCTCCAAGTCTTTAGTAGCCTCCAAGTCTTTAGTAGCCTCCAAGTCTTTAGTAGCCTACAGGTCTTTAGTAGCCTACAGGTCTTTAGTAGCCTCCAGGTCTTTAGTAGCCTCCAAGTCTTTAGTAGCCTCCAAGTCTTTAGTAGCCTACAGGTCTTTAGTAGCCTACAGGTCTTTAGTAGCCTCCAAGTCTTTAGTAGCCTCCAAGTCTTTAGTAGCCTACAGGTCTTTAGTAGCCTCCAAGTCTTTAGTAGCCTCCAAGTCTTTAGTAGCCTCCAGGTCTTTAGTAGCCTCCAAGTCTTTAGTAGCCTCCAAGTCTTTAGTAGCCTCCAAGTCTTTAGTAGCCTACAGGTCTTTAGTAGCCTACAGGTCTTTAGTAGCCTACAGGTCTTTAGTAGCCTCCAAGTCTTTAGTAGCCTCCAGGTCTTTAGTAGCCTACAGGTCTTTAGTAGCCTACAGGTCTTTAGTAGCCTCCAAGTCTTTAGTAGCCTCCAAGTCTTTAGTAGCCTACAGGTCTTTAGTAGCCTACAGGTCTTTAGTAGCCTCCAAGTCTTTAGTAGCCTCCAAGTCTTTAGTAGCCTACAGGTCTTTAGTAGCCTACAGGTCTTTAGTAGCCTACAGGTCTTTAGTAGCCTCCAAGTCTTTAGTAGCCTCCAAGTCTTTAGTAGCCTACAGGTCTTTAGTAGCCTCCAAGTCTTTAGTAGCCTACAGGTCTTTAGTAGCCTACAGGTCTTTAGTAGCCTACAGGTCTTTAGTAGCCTCCAAGTCTCTTAGTAGCCTACAGGTCTTTAGTAGCCTACAGGTCTTTAGTAGCCTCCAAGTCTTTAGTAGCCTACAGGTCTTTAGTAGCCTACAGGTCTTTAGTAGCCTACAGGTCTTTAGTAGCCTACAGGTCTTTAGTAGCCTCCAAGTCTTTAGTAGCCTACAGGTCTTTAGTAGCCTACAGGTCTTTAGTAGCCTCCAAGTCTTTAGTAGCCTACAGGTCTTTAGTAGCCTACAGGTCTTTAGTAGCCTACAGGTCTTTAGTAGCCTCCGTCAATCAGTGTCAGTAGGATGATACTGCTATACTAAAGGCAGCATATGTGACCTCCTCCAGATGGTGATGTCATTTTCCAGACAGCTGACTGTGGGTTTATAGCGTCGATCTCTTATCTGGAACAGAACCTGCTCTGGAGATTGTAAGCCGTTCAGCATAAGTTACCATGGTGATCTACCCCGGTAAGAAGTGAACCACCATTGTGGTACTAAAACTCAGGGTTAATCCTGCTTTGTGGTCCAGGCCCCTGGTTTCCCAACATGTTTTAGGTGATGTGACATCTGCCACGTCATCAATAGTTGAATTATTTTTCTCCCTTCTTTTTATTATTCTTATTTAACTTGCATTGTTTAATCCATAGTCATATTTCTGCGCTTATTTATGTGGACTGTGTGTTTGTCTGCGTGCAGCACCTTATCACCAAAGCAAATCCCTCGTATGTGGAAAACACTACTTGGCAATAAAGTGAATTCTGATTCTGATTCTGAAACAGAAGGTGTGATGTTGCGTATGAGTGGGTCAGTTGGGAGGTATGCTTCAATACCGCCTGGGCCAGAGCACCAACGTGATCCATCCAAGGCTGTTTTCTATATTTGACCTTTTTTCGTAGTGTTCCACACATACATACAGCATTTCAAACAATTACATGAGCTGCACTGATGGGTTCAAAAAGCACTACTGTACATATTTAGCAGTTGAGATGATCCACAACCCTGTGGTCTCCTCACCTCATCAAAGATCTCCAGGTAGAAAGAGTCCACCCCAGGAGGCACCGTGCACTGGATCACCTTGTTCCAGCGCGGGTTCTTTGCTCCGTTGTGAGCGGTCGGTGTCTCGTAGACTGCATAGCCCAGTCGGATCCTACAATACGGATCCATCCGGGTCATACCGTAGTTTTTAGCCAGCTTGGCCTATACAGCAAAATAAAGAAGGTGGCTTCTGTGAGGTTATAGAATCCTGTTGGCTGCAGTCCATGACTTGTGAAAAGTACTCAGGCATGATGGTACACAGTACGATGACTTGAAATGTGCAATGAGTCTCTACATTAGTAAGTTATTCTAATGGTGAATGAAGTGTGTCTTGTTTATTAAACATGGCTTGTACCATAGCCACTGAAAATTCTTGATTCTGATTGGCTGAAAGATGTTGATTAACTTCAGTAACCAGACAGTTTAACCAGCGCCTATGATGTAGGTCTTTGTCTGGCCTTTCAGGTTCAGTGTGTAATATTTATTTATCGAAATGAAAGATCCATGACTATGTTTCCAGACCTCACCATTATCAACCCTTCCAATGAGCCCCCCCCCCCCTTACATGGACGTCACATTCCTGCAAAGCCATGTTTCTACAGCAGCTGAAAACGGACAAACAGCGCTACAGAGTGCGTTATGTCACTAGGTGGTGGTTCTTCTTCTTTTTGTTTAATTCTGGCAGTGTAGACATTGAAAGCGTATAAAGAGGAAGAGGAAATAATAATAATAATATTCAGTCTCTGAGTAGTCATCTGGTTTATTAGAAGAAGAAGAGAAATGGTGAGTCCTGAACCATCCCTTAATTATGCTGCTATAGGCTAGACTGCCAGAGGATTTCCCATGATGCACTGAGCTCCTCTCTCCTCTTCTCTCTCTCCCTCTGAGTGCAACCTCATCCCATTAATGCATGTTACTAACTCGATTTTTTCTCCCTCTCCCGTGGTCGTGTGCTTCCCCCTCCTGTCGCTTCCTGCGGGTGTTGCTGGCTCTGGAGCTGTGGAGTCTGGATCTGTTGTTCGGAGTCTCCTGCTGCCCCCGTGTTCCTGCTCGACGCCCTCTGCTACAGTTGCAACTGCTGTTACTAGTCCTATTGCTATTATTACTGTTATTATCATTATCATTAACATTACTACAAATATCTGTACCATTTTTCATTCAGTCTATAGCACCATTACCTTTACTGTCTGTACCTCTATGTGTATACTGTGTAGGCTGCCTCCCTCTGCTCTCTCTCTCTTGCTCTCTCTCTCTTTCTCTTGCTCTCTTTCTCCCCCCAACCCCCAACCGGTCGAGGCAGATGGCCGCCCACCCTGAGCCATGGTTCTGCTCGAGGTTTCTGCCTCTTAAAGGAAGTTTTTCCTTGCCTGTGTCGCCTAGTGCTGCTCTTGGTGGGAATTGTTGGGCTTCTGTAAATAACTTCAGAGTTCGGTCTAGACCTGCTCTTTATGAAAAGCGCTGTGAGATAACTGTTGTTGTGATTTGGCGCTATATAAATAAAATTGAATTGAATTGAAAAAAAATTGAAATGGAGGACTACACGTGTTATTTAGCACGAGCCTGTGGGTGTGTGGATCTTCATCATCAAACAAGCGTAAACATGATGAAGCAGGCGAGTCGGTGCAGGTACAGACAGATGACGGCAGAAATAAAGGATATAAACTATCATTGTGGATTTTCCCAGATGGAAGGCTCTGATGTGGGACAAACGTTTTCAAAGTGGTGCTAAGGCTGTCTGTTTTCTGCTGGACAGGTAATTAAGTTAGTCCACCTTAAGCGTGAGCTAGAAGCTGGCCATGATTAGAGTATGAAGTGAGGTGTTTCCCCTCTCAGGGTTGTTAAATATATCATTGGATTGTAATTTCATTAACATTATTCTTCAGTGTGTGTTTTGGCTTTGCTGTGTCGACAGAAATGTGCTGCTTATGTTGACGAGATTATTTTGCAATAAAACGGTAACTTACAGCGTTGAAGCTCGGATCAGCCAGCTTCACATTTTACTGCCCTGGTAGAACAAACCTGTAGCTGGATTGTAATGTCATGTAACGTTAGTTATTCTCCAGCGCTTTTTCTTTGCTACCTGGACCTAAATGAGCCAAATGTTGCCTTACATTTGTGCGAGCAGTCAATAGTTTGACCACAATTTCGAACGTTTCCGAGTGGACAGTCGCTCACCCGAGGCACACACCCAGCCGGCAAATCAGCCTTTTCCAGCGCAGGCATTAAAGCAAACTCTTTAGCTGTTCACGGACTAGCAGCAAACACCAATCTCCCTTCCAGATCTCCACCAGTACTACCGGGACAACGGCCATGACGTCACGGCAAGTATATCTTTACAAATCAGCCCCCTCAGAAGGCCAGATTGTAATAAACCTCTCTCCTTCTTCATCGAGGCTTTACAGAAGCCTCTATATTACCTCTCTGATCTTAATCATTTCCAAATCAATTCAATCAATTCCTTTTACTGCTTTTTTGCCATTCATCCACTCTGTCATTCCCCAGGACACTGATACATAATATTTTTCTCCAGTCCAACTGTCCCAGAGTAAGTAAACAAGATTTCATTAGGAGTCATTGCAAGTCACCTTTCTCTGACCCGCTCAGATCCAGGCAGTAAAATTCAAGAGAAGCTATCACCCCTCACATTCACAGAGCCAACACTCTGACCACTCTTCTGAGTGGACAGTCATCCGCCCCAACCAGTGGAACACCCCTTTTCTCACTCCGACAAACAGCAAAACTTTTCTGTTTCATGGACTCCCTACAAACACAAGCCTTCAGGCCTCTATGAGGGCCAGGGTCCGCTTGTACAAAAACCTTAGATTTTCTCTTAAGTATGACACTTAAGTCTTAATTTCTCCTTAGCTAGTGGATTTACTTCAAGGCGTTGCACAGAATCCCTTAAAAGGCTTCCTTAGATAAGGAAAAGTGTTAAGGAATTTGCTGCATTGACTTTTACAATAGTAAAATTCTACTTTTACCATGAGACTGTTTGCTTGAACCAGCGGTACTCAGTCATACAGCTCATCTCCCGTTCTATCCTCCACCGTGTGCAAAATGTACCCAGCAATCATTGCAGCCATATTTTGGGGGCACGAATGATTCAGAACATCAACGCAATCTAATCCGTCATCGTCATCTTTAAAAGGTCACACTGTGTAGCCGTGACACAGTTCAGGCAGAGGCTCACCCTGGTTTCGGCCGAGCACCAGTCATTATTTAAAAGCCAATGGCTGACTCTTTATCATTCCTTGTTTCAGAAATTCAGATGTTGGCACCGGCCTCCAACCCCCTGTTCTGACTCTCTCCTGTTACCCACCCTCCTTTTTTGTTTTGTTTTGTTCTTTAATACCCCCCTGCATTATCTAAATGTTATTTTCTGTATTATATTAATGTGCTATTTGACATTAAGGCAGTGTGATCTGTTCTGTGTTTGGGGGAATATGGAAGAAAGAACAGGAATGATTGAGGAGGAGAAAATAGAAATGCTTTTGAAGAATAAACATAACATTCTAAAAAATACATATTTGGTAGAAAGACTTTATCCACATTGGTCCAAATATGAGACTGAGTTGCATTTCTAACAGCAAAGGTGAGCTGTGTTTACCTGGACCACAGTAATGCTGAGTCGCCCTATGGTGCCCATTGAGCCTCCATACTGCAGCTGCCTGGCTGCCTGGGCATCCAGCTGGACCTGCTGCTGCTGCTGGGTGGGAGTGATCCGCAGGAAGTCCTTGGAAAGCTCGCCGATATATACCTGAACACACATAAACACAGGAATTCAGACTAACAATGCAAAGAGAAAGCAAACAGATAGATGAACACAACAGGTAAAGCTTTCTATGAGGCCCATGTCTATAAAACATTATAAAAATACTTTGCATAAAAATGCATTGAACAGTGCTTATAGCGATATATATATATATATATATATACACATATATATACATACATGCATGCATATATACATGCATGCATGCATATATACATGCATGCATATATACATGCATGCATGCATATATACATGCATGCATATATACATGCATGCATATATACATGCATGCATATATACATGCATGCATATATACATGCATGCATATATACATGCATGCATATATACATGCATGCATATATACATGCATGCATATATACATGCATATATACATGCATATATATATACATGCATATATATACATGCATATATACATGCATATATATATGCATATATATATACATGCATATATATATATACATGTATATATATATATATATATATATACATGCATATATATATATATGTATATATATACATATCATGTATATATATACATGCCATATATATATACATATATACATGCATATATACATGCATATATACATACAAGCACACATAAATATTAATAATTCTGTAACTACAAAATATTATGAAGCATTTTATAGTGACTTAAGCTCAAGTACAATAATCCCACCAATTGCAGTCACTGACAGTTTTTTGGCAGGCAAAGGGTATTAGAATTCTCATAGTTGGAATACATTATAACATTTATAATGCAATATAATCACTATTATAATGAGTTAGTGGACTGCAAGAGAAAGCTCAATCCAACACAGTCACAAGAGTGTTCTACGGGAGTCCCACAGGGCAGCATTTTAGGCCCTTTACTTTTCCTTATGTACAGTAATGATCTTCCTAATGTGTTTGATGTTTCTAGTACCTTGTTATATGCTGATGACACTGTTATTTTTTTGTGTGGCTCAAATATTGACACAAATAATCACAAACTTAACACAGACCTACAGCATTTACATAATTGGCTTCAGGATAACCATTTAACACTTAATACTAAGAAAACAGAATGTATGTATTTTTATTCATCTAGGAAACAATTGTCTATATCCAATTTCATCACCTTCTCTAATCAAAAACTTTCAATTGTATCCACATATAAGTATCTGGGAGTCTTTCTTGACTCACATCTTACTTATCGTGACCATGTTCAAACTTTAACTAGAAAGTTAAACTAAAAGTTATTTGTTTATAGTAAAATTAGACCATATTTACTGCATTCTGTTTCTAAAACATATCTTCATTCGTATTGTTTACCTGTTTGGTCACTCACAACAAATGAGATCCTTGAACCTTTAGCAAGACTCTACAATAGAGCCTATAAGATCCACAACAGGCTTACAGGCTGGATTCACCATTGTGTTGCACTATCTTTGAATAATGCCTTGACATTTCAGAACTATAGAATAAGCCATGGATTGAACTTCTTTTATCAGATCTTAAATGGACACACTTCTGCAGGATTGACTGCGCTGGTTCCAAAACTCAGTTCAAGGCACGAACGCACGACGAGATCTGCTACAAATGGACTTCTCCCTATAACGGCTTTTAGGAACTGCTATGGACAGAAATCTTTCTTTCTTTTGCTCACTAGAGCCTGGAATGAGACTCCACAGCACATCAGAACTATAACATCAATAAGACTATTTAAAAAAACTCTTGCTCGCCATCTGATGGACAGGTATATCTGTGACCACTGAGATGGCTTTATGGCCTCCTGCTGATGCTTGTGTTTACTCTCGTGGTTTGTGCGTCTGTTGTGTGTTTGTTATTGTATGGTCTTGGAGTTCTGTTGTGTATGAGGTATTTATGTTCTGCAGAACAAGAACCTGCTGAAAATCAGTTTTATACTGAGTCAGGCCCGATTGTTTTTAATCTTTTCCTGTTTAAATAAAAAAGTAAGTAAACACCAGAGTTACCATCTCCTCAGTATATCATGCGTGGTGATAACTGCTCTGCATTTATATTTTAGAAAGTGCAAATGCAGCATTAAGCTGATGTGTATAGTGGGATCACTGCATAATTGCGAGAGGATCTTAGATTCATGTGAGAAGTGAAGAGGCGGTGTTAGCAGCAGATGAGCAAACAGACATGAACAGGTCCACTGTCAGCAGAGCGTCATGTTTTACGATCCAGGATTAAACTGTAACACTACAGAAATACTACAGTAGCACGGCTGAAACTGACACATGCAGGGAGACAGAAAATCACAGACAGTGTGAATGTCTAAATGAACAGGCTAGTCTATAATAATGCGTTGATAAAAAAAAATATCAGCCTTATTCTTTCAGCTGGCTGTGTGTCGGCGTTTCACATTAAAAGACTCGGCCGTTCTCCCTCACTTTAAAAAAAACTTGTCGCCACTTCAAAAATCAGATTAATTTATTTAACACACTCAAAAGTGTCCAAACATTGTTCTAAATTAACTTCATAAAGCAGTGAAACGGAAAAATCCCTTCATGCCATAAAATGTGCTCAAATAATGTTTGAAAGACTTACGCCCACATCGCAAAAGGTGGGAAGAACATGACTACAGTCTCTGTAGTCGGCCTAAGAAAGCTATACTAACCTAAATAGACAGACTACGTTCATATTAAAATTTAGTATTTCAATACCAAACTGTTCATCATATTCAGCCTCACATAAGAAAAATAAAATCCATTTATTTTAAGGGCTGCGTCAGGCTGTGTGAAACGGACTGGGAGCAAATAAAAAATATTAAAGACATTTAAAGGCAGTAAGTAGGCTGTTCCTGCTGTACTGTAAAAACCTGTAGGCAACATTAGCCTGAGGCTTTTAATCAGTCTCTGTAGGATCGCCATAGTCAAGAGTTTCTCCACATCACCAACATAAAACAGCCTATTGGCTAAAACAGTCTGTGGGATTTCCTACAGATGGTGATTTTCCAGAGAGATGATTGGTCAGTAGGCAGCGTTTTCACAGAGTTAATCTCTTTTTTTTAATTTGTTTATTTTTTTATGAATCTTTATTGCATCTCTCAATACACAGGGCAATTAACAAAATATAACATGACTTGACTATAATTAAAGAACAAGAGAACAAAGGGGTATCATGTGACAAGCAAATAAGGTATTAATGTAATCTTTCATTTCTATCTTAAAAGGAGTTAATTGTGGTTTCGTCTTCGACCATTTACACTTGTGAATATAAAACTTTCCAATAAAGAGGTTCAAGATGTATCTTCTTTTACAGTCAATATCATTCTTATCATAAAAAAATATGTCTCTTTTCTGCAAAATAAAAGTTGAACCAGTCAGTATCTTAAAAATAGTATTCCAAGTCTAATCAAAATAATTTGGTACAAACACAATCATAAAAGAAATGACAGATGGTTTCAGCTTCACCACTGCAAAACACACACTTTTCCACAACATCTTTCATGAACCTTGAGATCACCTGGTTCACAGGATAAATCAAATGTATAATTTTAAATGAAACTTCTCTAATTTTGTTGGTGACACAATGTTGCTTGTTGATATTCCAAACTTTCCATTTAATATTTTCTGTTCTAGAATTCCAGAAAAGCTTGTTGAGTTGTTGGCTCCTGGCAGAGTCTCCTTTAAAAACTATTGGAGCATTTTTTATCTGTGAAGCATGCACAGTTTAACATAAGAGTACTTTTAAATTGTGGATGCAAGTTAAACATGCCACCTGCTTGGATTAATCTCAAAAGAGCAGTAGGTATCGCATCGTGAACAATACCGAATTCTTTAGGTGTAACTGGAATTCTGTATTTCCTTAGGAATTCTGTGTGAGAGAACAACAGTCCATTTTCTGGAACATAACTTGCTCCGGAGCAGGTTAGCCGTTCAGCCTAAGTTACCATGGCGATCTACCCCGGTAAGAAGTGAACCACCTTCGTGGTACTAAAAACCCAAGATTAACCCCAAAGTTACCTGGATAAACTCAAACCCTGCTTCGTGGTGCAGGCCTCAGGTCTACAGACCACAAAGAAAAAAAAACAGTTCACCACAGTGTGTTCCATACACATACAGTAAGAGCTCATTACAAAACAGTTCAAGCTGGAATTAATGAGTCCTTATCTCAGTTCTAATCTCCTAAGAGTCCATCTTTCTGTATCCCAGTGAGCAAACAAAAAATACTCAGTTTGAGGTTAAGTTCAAAAGCTGGCCAACTAAAAACCAAGTGACGCCAGCAAAAAACGTAGCAACTCCACGTAAAAGATGCAGCCTCAAACTTGTGTACGCAAGCGCACTGCGTCTTAATGCTTTTTTAACACCGTTGTGTTTACAAACTTGTCGCAGCTGATTGGGTAACACCTGTGACACGCCCACCAAACGGGAGCCTATATAACTCGAAGCCCGTTGCGGACTGTCGCAGGGAAACATGTTCAATCCCAAAGCGTTGCCAAATGGTGCAAAACGTTTTGAGCTTGAACTCGTCAATGACTGTATAAAGCATGAAACAAAAAAAGATATTTCCGTTTCTTCGGGGTTTGAAAAATCAAACAGACAAATCAAGTCGCTGTTGTCGTGGTGAATTTATTCTGCATCAGACCCGGGCACTTGTAGAGACTAAATCCGAGACGTTTGGTTAAACCCACAGACTGTTAGCTCTTCCAAGCTAACATTAACGTTAGTAGCGGACGTTACCTCGCTAACGGCAGGTGCTGTAGAGCGCTGTGTGCAACTCTATGTAGCTGTTTAATGACTGCAGTCAGCTAACTGTCAGAGATGTTGAAAACTGCTCAACAGTCCTGCTACTTCCGCCTAGCTGCCTTCCTGTGATTCTTCCATCAAACTGAATAAAGTCGAAGCGTGACGTTACCTGTCCTCGCTGAGTACTGATGGTGGTCGCCATGTTGTCCCTTCACTGTGTGGCAGATCAGACCGATGAGATTCAAATACTGTTTAATCACAGACGTTGTTGTTAGCGAGTTCAATAACAACCTCCGACCTGTGCTGGACCCGGAAAGGCTTTTTTCTTCTTCTTCTTTTTCTTCTTCTTCTTCTTTGGAATTTTTATTGGCGACAACGAAAGGGTGCATTACCGCCACCACCTGGTATGGAGTGTGGATCAGCATGACTACTACTTCTGTTAGACCAAACACACCATAACTAAATCAAAACAAACAAACATTATATATATATATATATATATATATATATATATATATATATATATATATATATATACACACACACACACACACACACACACTGGCCTGGGAACGCCTCGGGATCCCACAGTCAGAGCTGGTTAATGTGGCTCAGGAAAGGGAAGTTTGGGGTCCCCTGCTGGAGCTGCTGCCCCCACGACCCGACCTCGAATGGATGGATGGGTATTCTTTTCTTTCTAAGGTTTGGGATCAGTTCCCTCATACTTCTGACAGCGTAACACAATGTGTTCGACTGTCTCTTGTAGCCCACAGTATTAACACGTGCCTGTGTTATGTTATGTGTTAATAACTGTTTAATCCAGTGTGTCTCAATATAATTGTCTCTTCTCTCCTGTCCCTTTCTGCATATGTCATTTCTCCCACTCTCTGAATTTTGAAATTTTTTAAACCACCATTCTTTCCTCTCTTCCTCCCGTTGCTTTTGCCACCTTTTCTTCAATCTCTGTTTAATAACACTTTTTATTTCTGTCTTACTGATGCTAACTGCCACATTGATGTGTTCTTTTTTTGTGGCCTCCTTTTCAGCCTTATCTGCCATTTTGTTTCCTTTGATGCCAATAACTGCTGGTACCCACAAAATATTACTGCAATGCCCATCATTTGAATCCTATATAATGTTTGCAGTACTGGCGTGGCGTGGCTAATTGGGCCCAGAATGTTTTGTCAAAAGGCCCGGATCTTTTATGTTTTTAAAATAAGGACAGGAGCGGCAAAACAACTGAACAAAAGCTCTTTTACTGAGCTTTTGTTCCCTTATCTGCAACACTAAAGAAGAAGAAAAACAGAACTCTTCTTTGTCCTCGTGGTAGCTGGCTGTTGTCTGTGTTGTTTCACTGGTGCCCCCCTCATTGAGCGAGTGTGCTAGCTAGCTAACCAGCTCATGCTAGGGACAAAGTTTTTAATGTGGAGAGGTATACCTCTGGAAAACAGACTGGGAGTCATTGCAAAGTAAATGGCGACATGCACCGTACAAGTGTAGGCAAATAAGTGTTATTTACACTGTACTTAATATTTGAATAAAAATACCATATCAAAAACGCAGTCAATAGCATCATGTTTCTGCTTTGAAAGACCCAATCAGAGAGCCAAGCATGAGTGGCTGCGTCATTGTTTCTGAAGTTCTCCATTTTGGCCTGTCTTCACTGAAACGCCCTCTGGAGTTTTGAAACACAAAACGGGGTCGGCAGCGTTTCCAAACTTCTCCGTTGCAGGTCTTCGTTCTTGAAGGACCTAAAACAAAGGAACCTGAAACTGTTCACCAGTTCCACTGATGTAGACAGGAGTGTGTGTCTTTGTCTCATATAAACATTTATCTATTTTCTCTTTTATTTCATATTTTATCTCTCATGAACATGGTTTATTTCTGTTTCATTCTGTGAATATATATGTAAGCTGTGTATTGTGTGTGCTTTGCAGAAGTGAGTTACAAACTTCATTTAATTTAACAACTCAGTAAAATGAAATGAAATCCTACCTTGTGAGCATGCTCATACTCATTGTGTGTTTGTGTGAAGCAGAGTGTACTGGCAGCAGATGAAGTGGCGTCACTATTGATCTGATGTCAAATGAGGAAGATTTCAGCTTTGAGGGGGTGTCGTGGTGGATTGTGCAACCCAAAGTTTCAGCAGCCAGGAGCTCACCGTCCTCTTTTGCACGCTGCAGACAAGGCTGGAGACCAATGCAAAGCACTGCATCACAGGTGTCTGTACAATGGATGATGTTCTGACAGCCACCACCACATGACTCACACTTTGTCCCGCAGCCCAGCATTTGATATGTTTTGTAAATGTTTTTTTTCACATTTGCCTTTTTAATAAATAAAAGAACTTTTAATCTACATGTGCCTCGTAAATTCATGTCCTTGATTAGTGTGATATACTACATGTAACACTACAGGGGGCAGGGGGGCGGGTCTGTTTCCGTCAATTTTCGGCACAGATGAACGCGAACGTGCAGCGCCACAAACGATCAATAACTCCTGGGGATTAAGTGTAATTTATACTTATGCGTCGAATCAACGGCGTAGGCTATGGGGCTACGAAGAGGCTACACCGTTGCCTGATGTGCACCTCCTCAAAAATGTAACTACATGTCAAGTCGATGCGGACTGTAAGCTCTGTGATTGGTCAGCTGAGTAGCCTTGCAAAGCCTCCCGGCCGACCGGAAGTACCCAGCGCTTTGAAGGAAGTTTTACTAGCAGCCAAAACGGCAGCTGTAACACAGTTAATCAATATATTTGGCCATTGCAACCTGAGCGAAATGACTCGTTTCGCTATCAGAATGTGATCCATTCGTTAGCCTGCTCGGCCGGCAAAGTCTTCAAAGTGGACGCTGTAGCACTACCGCCGACTAGCGTTTGGGGGTGTAATTGCAGAATGACGGACACACCTACGCACAAGTATAAATGCATGGCTATGTGCGTAGCAGATGCTGTAGGTACACGCGCAGACCCTACGCAGGAGTATAAATGGGCCTTTAGTGGGATTCACGGCAGTTTACAGGGACAAAAATCCCACTTTTCATGCAGTGGGTTCTCCTGTTGTTGTTAGCGTCGGATTTATTTATTTATTTTTATTTATTTGTTTATTTAAAAGGGGACAGTGCATATTAATGAACATCTTAGCTTTTCAGTAATGTAAATATGCCAGAATTAGCCCAACGGCTAATTTACATCTGTAGTCCCCTGTCAGGTCATCGTAGCACAGCTAAACATTGAGATTAAAAACAGAGACAACACAATTTAAAAGACGCCACAAGTTTCAACAACATATTATAAGAGACATCATCTTATGTTAAAGAGCTGTATAGTGCAGGAAGGTGCTGCATCTAGTGCGACAGACACACACATGTACACATACGCAGTAAAGTGCTATTCCATTTACATAAAGTGCATTACGTTAAAGTGCTATTTAAAGTAGTAAAGTGCTGGATCTGGTATGTGAAACATACATAGACAGATAAAATACAACAGTAAACAAACCCGTACACATAAAAAACATCAAAGTCCGTTAGTGGTCACAAATTTGATGTGTCTTGAGCCAATGTTTGAGTTGGTTCTTAAAGCTGGGGTAAGTTGTACATTCCCTCACGTCAGCCGGTAATTTGTTCCAGATCTCAGATCCCTTAACTGACAATACATGTTGTCCAAATGTTGTACGTCTGTGAGGCACCATACAGTCACCTCTCGTGGAGGCCCTGGTTACAGTTCTGCTCCCTCCAGATGTTTTTAATTTAATGTACTCACTTAATGGAGGTGGGGCAAGTCCATGTAGGATCTTATATATAGCACAGGCATATTTAAACTTCAGAAAATTTTCAAAGCTTAGCAGGTTATATTTCTGTAGGATTAAGCAGTAATGATATGAAAGCGGTTTCCTATCGAAGATTTTTAAGGCTCGTTTAAAGAGTGACTCTATTGGTTTGAGTGTTGTGGCATTTGTAAGTGACCAGTATGTAAAACAGTATTCAATGTGAGACAGGATCATGGAATGGAGAAACATTCTGGCTGCATTCCCTGTGAGTGATGGTCTAATATGTCTAAAGTTGGAAAGATTGAATTTAACAGTTTTTGAAAGCCTTTTGACATGATTTTTAAAGGACAGTGTGGGATCTAATACAATGCCAAGATATTTAAATTCATTTACAATTTGTAGTTCTTCTTCTTTCAGGAATATATTTGAGTGTGTCCTTTCAATTGGCCGCTTAGAAAACATCATACAAACAGTTTTTTTAGTATTCAATAGTAGACATGATTTGGCGAGCCATTCCTGTACACGGATCAGTGCAGAAGTAAGACATTGTGAAGCTTCTTGATCAGTTTTGGCATGAGTAAAGATTACTGCGTCGTCTGCATACATTAAAATATTTATGTTTTGGCAAACTGTAGGCAGGTCATTGATGTATAAGGAGAACAGAATTGGCGCAAGTATGGAGCCTTGGGGGACTCCTACTGGACAATGAAGGTGAGGAGATTTAATATTGTCGACAGAGACACAGTGCGTTCTGTTGGTTAAGTATGATTTCATCCAGCTGATGGCTTGTTCTGAGAAATTGAAGTTTGTTAATCTGGACAGGAGTGTCTGATGATTGACAGTATCAAAAGCCCTTTTTAGATCCAGAAAAACAGCACCAACAACAGAATGAGTGTCTAACGAATGTTTGACCTTTTCAAGAAAGACATTAACAGCTGTTTCAGTTGAATGATGGGCACGAAAGCCAAATTGCATGGGATGCAGAGGGGAGCAACATTTATTCAGATGCTTTATTAGTTGTTTTGCTATCCATTTTTCAATAATTTTAGATATTATAGGAAGAATACTGATTGGTCTGTAATTATTAATCTCTAATCTGCTCCCTGATTTAAAAATTGGTGTAATCGTGGCCACCTTCCAATCTGGTGGGACAACAGACTGTTTAATTGATAGATTAATCATATGTGTGATAGGACGTACTAGAGACGCTTTATGCAATTTAATGAAATTTGTATCCAGTCCAAACTCATCCTTAGCTTTGGAGTTATTTAATTCATCAATGATAGAGGCCACATTTGGTTCCGTAATTTCTTCTATTATAAATATAGACTGTGTGTAGTTCACAGGAACAGAAACAATTTCAGATGGAGTAAATAATTGAGATATTTCTTGAACAGAATTTTTGAAAAACGAGTTTAACTCAGACGCCAGGATGAGAGGATCTGTTACCAATACATTATTAATTTGAAGTTCAAATAATTTATCTTGTATCTTCTGTTTACCAGTTAATTTGTTAATGATTTGCCATGTTTTTTTCCCGTTCCCTTTTGCGCTTTCAATAATAGTCATATAAAAATGTGCTTTGGCCTTCCGCATTGTTTGTATAACTTTATTTCTTGCTGATGTAAATTGTTGTCTATCTGAGGTCAGGCCAGTTTTAAGCGCGCCCTTTTAAGTAATTGATCTCTTCTCTTTATTTGTGTCCTGCAGTCATTATGAAGCCATGGTAGGTCATTGGCATTAGTTCTCCTATGCCTCACCTTTTTAAGAAATGACGCCATAACCCGTTTGACCATGCTATGGAATGTGACACTGCTGTCTGTGACATCTTCACAAGAGAGGAATGCAGCCCAGTCCTGTTTATTAAGGGCTATATCCAAAATTGGATGTTGACTTTTGGGGATTATATCATGGTACAAAGAATTATTAGGTGAGTTGGAGTTATGAAATCGTGTTTTAGTTAATTTTTGTGAAAAGAAGATGCCGTTATGATCAGATAGACCAGTTAGAAGATTGTAGGTATTAGTAATTCTTTCAGGTTTGTTTGTAAACATTAAATCTATTCTTGTTTTGGAGTAGTTAGTTACTCGGGTTGGCTTTTTAATTAACTGTTTCAAATTAAAATGATCAGTTATCTGTTTAAGGTTTTTCCTATCTTTCTTATTGTCCCAGTTAATATTGAAATCACCTATTAAGATTAGCTCTTTTTTCACATTAGTTCGACTAATAAGGGTTTTAAGGTTGCAATAAAAATCTAATTTAGCAGATGGTTTACGATATATACATATAACTGTGAATGTCATTTCTGTAGAAAGTATAATGTCCACTCCCACACACTCAAGGTTGGTATCGTCAAGCCAATCAACCTTCTTACTTTTAAGGGTGTTTTTAACATATAATATAACCCCCCCTCCCTTCCCCTGACCCCTGTCCTTTCTAAATACATTGTAACCAGGTATTGTTATTGCTGCCTCAGGTGATGAAGGAGTTAACCACGTTTCTGTTAATCCTAGAAAGGAAATATTTGATTGAATTAATAAATGCTCTAACTGTTCACGTTTGGGGATCATGCTTCTAATATTTAAGTGTCCACCTAGCAGTCCTTTTGGTTTACAGCATGGATCCCAAATCATCTTTGCCTGATTTAAAGTCCGAAACATTTTTGTTTCTCTATGTTTTTTAAAAACTGGGTTTCTGGGTTTGACTGTGGTTGTAATTTGTTGAATGTGTTCAGCACTACAGTTTATACCTGATGAAGGTGATGTCGTTTGGCACTCACCGCCTGAAGTCTGTTTGGCTTTGCTGATACCTTGAGCTGGTATTGCCGTTTCTGCGTAGATGTCCGAGAGTTTCAGATCGGTGTGTATGGCCAATTGTTGGGCAGCATGTTGTTGACGCGGACCCGCTGATGGAGCCGCCTCCTCGCCGCCGACCGGGCCTCCCCGGTCCACGCGGGCCGCCCGCGCAACCACCCGCTGGGCACAAGGCCCCAGGTGCGGCCCTGCCTGCGGAGCCGCCGTCGCGCCGCTGACCCGGCGCCTCAGGTCTACACAAGCCGACCGCACAAACCGTGCACTGCCGCTCCAGTACTTCCGCCCAACAGGAGTAGATCCCATCCATGGCATCCATGCTGTCCGCGGTGAGAGCCAGGCGAGCCGCGGCGACCAAGTGGGCCGCGGCGGCAACCAGGTGGCACTGCCCAGAGGAAAAGAAAATCTGAATAGAGATCTCCAAAATGTTTCATTTATTTCTCCTAGACAACTTTGAAATCCATATGACACCAAACTGTTGTGTTGCAACGCTATTGGAAACTGCAGCGTATCATATACACGCAAAATCGCTGTTTTGCGTACAATAGACACGACTTTCCAAAGCGTCTATATGTGATGCATGTGTTGCGATCGGGTTGCAGTAGCTCCAGTATAGCTCATTTTCTTTTTCAAAGGAGAAATAAAGGAGTCATTAAACACCGAATTGAGATTAGCATCTCCTTTTAACCTCAGGTATGACTCCCTCTGATTATTCTGTCTCACCTAGTGAATTTTAGGAGAAACATATGGGGCGGCTGTGGCTCAGGAGGTAGAGCAGGTTGGCCGTTAATCGGAAGGCCGGCGGTTCAATCCCCGGCTCCCCCAGGCTGCGTGTCGAAGTGTCCTTGGGCAAGACACTGAACCCCGATGTATGTGTGAATGGTGAATGCAGAAGTAGTGTAAAAGCGCTTTGAGTAGTCAAAAAGACTAGATAGTCGCTATACAAGTACGGAACATTTACATATGACAAACAATTTAGACAAAATGAGGTTTAGATGAGGATCTCAAATTTGTCTCCTAAAAGCAAGCTCTGAGCAGTAAAATTTTCCTCTGTCTCACCTATTGCTCCTAGTGAATTTTAGGAGAAACATATGAGAAACATTTTAGACAAAATAGAGATTAAAATAAGGCTTAGATGAGAATCTCAAATTTGTCTCAGCAAGCTTTGAGCAGTAAAATTTTCCTCTGGGTGGAGTTCTGCTGGACTACCACTTCATGTATATAAAAAATAGACAAAACTGGACATTACTTGGAGAAAAGAAAGTGAGGAAGTTGAACTACCTGGTGAATTTAGAAAATGTGTCTGTAACTTTATTCCAGCTGTCGTTGTACTTTACTGTGAACAGGTTAGCATAGCATAGCCCTGATTGATCCAAACTCCATTCAGAAAACACATATTTTAAAAGTTGTCCTCCTGCTGACTAGCTGACAGACCTGACAAAGTATGAATTTATATGTCTAACAAAACAGCATCCTATTGTAGTTATTTCGGCATCAATTTGATCCATTTATTGCAATTAAATCACAGCAAATGCTTTACTTTGTGTTCATATAGCTGTAGTATCCGTGGGCTGTGTTAGAGTCACTCACTTCCGCTTCCGGCTCATGGGATCTTATTACGGAAAAAATATGTACGGTAGTCAATGGCGAGAGACAACTTATATTTTTATTCCGCCTGAACTGTGCCCTGAATTACACATATAATGTTTGTCAATTTAAAAAATAATCTTGAAAGTCAAGAAAGTCGCAGTTTGTCATAAAACAGAAGAGTAACATTTAATTTTGTGTGAAAATCGCTCAGTGAATTACATCTCTCGTTGCACTATGTACTTACCAAAATGGCTGTCACCTTAGCGCGTTTCATCGCGTTCTTCCAGAACGGGGAAAAACAAGGTCTGTACAAGGTTTCAGTGAGTTCTAAACAGGTGTATCGTTAATGTCAGCTAACAATGGCCGTTAGCCTAACGCTAAGTGACAGCCTAATCCTAACGTTAGCTAAATTATGAGTTAACAGAGATCAGCATAATTTAATGTTGAATGGTGTATCATTTGCTGTTCAGAGATAGCTGATACACAAATATCACTATTGGTACATATATCCTCATCACGTTTTGCTGCTTATTAAATATATTACAGCATTCTAAGAAATGGTGTGCTATTTTATTTTTACAGGTCTGCATGGGAGATGACGGCACTATTATTAGCTCTGCCTGTGATTGTGCATGGGGAGAGTTTAAATGTATCTATGCTGCAGCATTGGTCATTTTGGCCATGTAGCAGATCAGTTCAACAGATGTGGAATGCCAGAGGAAGAAGCCTCAGTTATCCAAAATCATCCAGCTGGTGTCTGAGCTTTATCCACAGCCTGAGGCAAAATGCAATCCCCTGGCCAGAGACATCACCTCTGAGGATGTGGACTGGTTCAGGACTGCGCTGAGGGGCACACAGTCTGGCATGGCATGATGGTTGTCACCTGAGCCAGAGCCATGGCCTCAACATCAGGTCAATCTCACTGTGCCGGAGCTAATGAAGGAGCATGGGAGTCGGGGGCTTGAGGCAATTCTTGCCTCAATGCGACTGACAAAGGTCCACCAAGCTGCCATCGAGACAGCCACGGTGGGACAACGGTGAAATCCCCAGTGGCAGTTGCACAGGCGGGGTAGACTGACAGCCAGCAATTTTGGTCCTGTGCTGTTGTCACGCTGTTGACTCCATGCCGTCCCTCATGAAAAGGGTGCTTGGGGCGAACAACCTGGATGGAGTGATGGCTGTCAACTGGGGTGTAGTGAACGAGGCTGAAGGGGTGAGAGCTTTTGAGCAGGCCTGTCAGCTGGAGGTGCTCGAGTCTGGTCTCTTTCTGAATGAGTCAGGTATCCTGGGAGCATCACCCAATGGACTTGTGGAGCCATTTGCCCTGCTGGAAGTTAAGTGTCCACACAGCCAGAGGAACATGACCATCAGAGAGGCAGCCCAGTCATCATGTTTCTGTCTACGTGTGGAGGGTGGTTCATATGTTTTGAAAGAGGATCACCCAAACTGGCACCAGGTCCAAGGACAGCTCTACATCACAGTGGTGTGGACCACATAGGAAGCAATCATCCTGTCCATCCCCAAAGACCCTACCTGTTATGGAAAGCTCCTCCTCCTGGAGAAGTTCTACACCCAATATATGCTCTCAGTGTTGGCCAGTAGAGAGGAGGACATATAAATGTGTAAATAGTTTTTTTTTATATATGTTCCAAGTTCTTTGGGAGACACTGGATCAGCGTTCCTGTCGTGTTTCCTGTCAGTACCTGTTAAAATAAGGAGGGAAGCTAATGATCCAATACAAATACAAAATCTTTGCCTTTAATTAGGATTTTAATAAACTTACTCTTTTTTAAACAGAACATTATGAACACAACAATTATTATTTACAACAATTATGAATTACAACATTATGAAAGAAAATCATACAAAAAAGTAGATGATTTGTTAGTTTTTGTACATTTTAGTGATGAGTAGAATTGGAACAAGAACAGACTGGATAATCAACAACAAGGGTGCTGGCAATTTCCTTAATGAGTGGATTTTGCAAATTTACCAAGGCACAACAGAGTTGCACCAGCACATTGGCAGAGTTCCAGAGGTGCGAAGGAATCAGGTCCAGAATCCTGAACTCCTTCAGCCTGGCATTCGCCCTCTCGACATGGATGCAGTTCTTGGCAATGTCCCTTGTTGCTGTCACTCTCTGTGAGCCTTCCCTTCTTGAGGAAGGTCGGAATGTCCACTATGACACCTGCAGACCCAATGTCAGAGATCAGGAACCCCTTATCTGCCCGTATGTGATCACCAGCAACTAGGTGCGCCAGAATGCCAGACTGCTGCACAATGAACTTGTCAGACGCAGAGCCTGGATAGAGTTGGCTACAAAAATGAATGACACCATTCGGGGCAATAGAGATCACTACTTTGAATGAGTGCATTCTACTGTATGTAGAGTCAGTCACTTGGTCCGTCTGACTGGGGGCAGCTATATGGATGTCTGTGCAGTCCACAATCATGCGGTAGTTAAAAGCAGAGGACTGAAATGAAGCAGGCATGCTCTCTTGATTTTTTTGGTGACTTGGCACAGTGGACATGATCGCCTGAAACAGCACCTTGTGGAGCAGATGAATCATGGTGTTCACCACATTACTGACTGTTGCACTACTGCACTAAAAGAGCTGTGCAAGGTGCAGGTGTGGATAGTCCTGGTGGACTTTCATCAAGGCCATGAAGACCTGGGCCCGTATTCATAAAGAATCTTAAGGCTAAGAGTGAGGCTCCTAGTGATGTAATTCTAAGAAAATTCTGAGAAAAGTGGGCGTTTACTCTTAAAATTAAAGAAAAAATCCTAGTAAAGAAAAAAGTAATTCACAAAGCATCTTAACCCTTAAAAGAGCTCTTAAGCTCAGAATTGTTAGGAGCAGGGACGAGGACTTTTAAGAGGCTTAAGAGTTTCTTTAGTAGAGGAGAAAATGGCAGAAAGACGAAGAGGGAGAAGAAATGTGTTGCAGGATGACAGTGAGTTAATCAGACGCTATAGATTAGATCGTGCAGGGATCGTGTTTGTGACTGATCTTATTAGAGACACGCTAACATCTCTGACACAGGCAGAAATGCCACAGCGCCAGAAATTAAAGTAATCACAACATTACGATACTTGGCAACTGGGAAAATGCAACAATGCGGCAGTGATGATTTGGGTCTGTCACAACCTTCTGTAAGCAGAGTGATCACACAAACAATCTCAGCACTTTCAGAACCTCTTATTGTGTCGCAGTTCATTTCATTTCCACTGGACATTCCCACCTTGCAGGCTCAAAAAGCTGTTTTTATGAATATAGCAGGCTTCCCTGGTGTTGTCGGAGTAATTGATGGAACCCACATCCGAATTATTGCACCGCCGGAGGACGAGGACGTTTATGTTAATAGAAAGAGGTACCACAGCATAAACGTTCAAGTTGTTTTCAGTGCGGATTATAGGATTGTAGACATTGTTGCAAAATGGCCCAGCACAACACATGATGCAAGGATACTCGCGGAGAGTGGCCTGAGACATATGTTTGAAGGACATCATGCTCCAGCAAACTGCCACTTGTTAGGGGACAGTGGTTATCCTCGTAAACCATGGCTCCTCACACCTCACCTCCATCCTGACCAGGGGTCCCAGCTAAATTACAACTGGTAACAGTGACAACATACAATTAATGTGTGTGGACTGTATTTAGAATTTAGAGAACAAATGTGTTGCAATAGTATTTGTAGGCCACTCTACTTCCCATAAATAACCTATCCTACCATTATGTTTTGAAAATATCTGAATTCTGTTCATTTTCATTAACCACAGAGCTCACAAGAAAACACGAGCCGTAGTTGAGCGGGGTATTGGTCAACTAAAGAGGCGCTTTCACATTTTGCATGGAGAGGTGCGACTGGCACCAGGAAAGGTCAGCAAAGTGATAACAGCCTGTGCAGTGCTTCATAACATCTGTAAAGCTAGACAAATTGCAGACCCTCCCACGGACAATCGGGCTGATGAAGAGGATGATGATGAAGAATACCCTCCACAAGAGAGAGATCTGTCCCAAAGTGGGAATCCTTTCAGAGCCCAGTTTACTAATTTGCATTTCATGTAAGTTACAGTGAATGTAATATAAAAATCGTGACTGAACAGACACACATTAGCCAACATTTTCATTAGAAGGATATTATGAAGACACAAACAATATTATTTGTTATTAGTTTTATTTTTGAGTAGCTCAATTTTTAGTTTGTAGTACTCCTCCTGTAGATGGAGTACTATTTTCTGCTGCTTTAGGACATCCATCTCCAGCTCCAGTTTTTTCTCTGTTAGGGATGGTGTTGGAGCAGCGGCGGTGGCAGCAGAAGACAGGGAATGAGGCGCTTCGGGCTGAGGGTCCCCATTCCTCTGCTGAAGGCTCTGTGCTACTGAAAGGACAAAACATTTAATCTCTGTTATTTAAAATAAATTTAGGCCAATTCGTTTTCTTTCCAGTTCATAGAATATGAATATGAATATGAGCAATGGCCTTGCCTATGTTAAATATAATGTGTCCTTATTGTGTTACTCAGTGTTGGGCAGCAGCGTCGCTACAAGTAGCGTCGTTACTAGTTTAACTACATTTCTCAGTAGCTTGGTGGCAGCGTTGCTATTTTCTGAATCAAATAGCTTTTCAGTAACGAAGCTCTTTTATTGACCGAGTAGCGCGGTAGCTTCCACACACGCTACATTTTCCCAAGCATTTCTGATGGATCAGTAAGTGACACCACCGCCACACACGGACCTGTTTGTGCAGCCGGCAGAAGCGCTTCCCTGTGATGGTGACATCACGTACTGATCCTTGGGTTGATGTTTGCGACTTTGCTGCAGGGGAATAAAGACACGAGCGACGGAGTGTCTCTCTCGCTCGCTCGCTCTCTCTCTCTGGCTCTCTCTCTGCCATGAATGTTTAGGTTGCAATGTTGCCAGAGCACACAGTCACATATAAACTATAAAAATATAGAATTAATTAATAATTAATTAAATTAATTAATAATATAATAATTAAGTTGCTTTATACAAACAACAATGGTTCTCCGTTTGTTGCATGTGGAAGTACATTTAGCAGCAATGATATAAGGAGATAGGAGAGTTTCTGTGTGTGATTTAGCTCTCTCGCGCGCACACACACATTGGAGCAAGTTCTTAGTCTTTCCTCTATCAGGCCTACTACTGTGGAATGAAGCTGGTTCAGTATTAACTAGGCCTATGTTGTATGTGTGAGTGTGTGTAGGCCTATATAAATATTTATATATAAATTACCTAACTATGAACTATTAAAAAATTAAAAGTAGCTTAGATGTAACTAAGCTACTTTTGCCACGTTGCTGTAGCTTAGCTTGCTACATTTCACTGGGGGGTAGCTTCTGTGTAGTGAAGCTTCATTTAATGTAGAGTAGCTAGTAGCTTAGCTCACTACATTTTCCAAGTAGCTTGCCCAACACTGGTGTTACTTGGCTGTTGGTTTATTAAACCAACTCCACCAGCTGAATCATAGAGCTGTCTGCGCCCTCCTTCAGCTCCCACGTCTGCTTCTCGCCCCGTGCTGTGACACCCGGCCTGAATTTTCCTTTCAGAACGGCCTTGTGTTCATCCACTAACTGGGCTAACAGTAAACACTGTTCCTCTGTCCAGTTGGGCTTTCTGCCCTTCTCGGTTTTGATTCCATGTTTGATCCATTAAAACCAACATTCAAACCACCACTTAGATAGAAACGCCAGCAATCAGTGTAATTGGAAAGAGTGGAACAATTTTTATCATTCTGAGCTAATCAAATACCTTATAGGAAATTAACAGCATGGTAAATAAAAAACAGCATTTATATACACATAATGTGTGTTTGTGTGTCTGAGAGCAGAGAACGGCCAAATAGGAAATATTACACATGTAATTTCCAAAGTGAAGCTTAGAATAGAACCTACACTTAGAATCACTGTTTTTTCCTTCTTGGACAACCAATCAATCACAGTCTTCAAAAGATTGTGTCATACATAGCAACGGGGGTCAACCCCGCCTCCTCACTACGATTACACTCTGGTCATTTCACTGGACCTTGCCTTCTTGTTGTACAATGGCCTTAAAGGGGTGGTATTATGCTCATTTTCAGGTTTAAAATCTTAATTAGGGGTTGTACCAGACAGGGCCGTTTGAAGGTATTTGGGGGCCCCAAGCAAAATGGACATGGAGCCCCCCCCCAACCCCCCGTACACACGCACGCAAAGCCTACAGGAACCACAGCATAGCCATACAGTTAAAGTTCACCCACACTTTATATAAATAATTATTTTTTACAGTGCAAATACTGCTCTTGCAGTATCCTGTTTCCACCTTGTTCCACTCTGACCTCCTGTCCATTAACAGTTTATTGTAACACACATTATATATATCATATATTATATTAACTATTGGGTAATGATTAAAAAATGTTTGTAAACCTTTAAGAAACCATTTTTAAAGCATCTATAAACGATAGACGGACCAGATATTCCTAACACTTTGTTAAGGGTTACTAACTAGTTGGTTTGTAAACTGTCTATAAACTATAAACATTATCTGGATGGTTATTATAAAGTTGCAACAGATGACTATATACCTTGTAAAATAGATAATAATAAACAGTACCAGTAAAACATGTGGGTTGTCCTGATACTGTAGTAGCCTACTTCAAAAGTGTAAAAATTGCCACACAGAATAAAGTAACTGTTCAAGATCCATTGATATGATAACTTATAAAAATAATGTCATATAGGTTATCACGGTGGAATAGTTAGCATGCTATGCCACTTTCATCAAAACCTACAAAGCTATAGCAATGTCATGTCATTAAATACGATAAACAGTGATTCTGGAACAGATCTGCGTCTTCCTTATCCCTTTAAAAAACATAGATATTACTGTATGTAACCATATAATCCGTATCCGTTCGGAAAAAAAAGTTGCACTAACTAACCGTTCGTTAAAACTAAGCAGCATTTACCGTCAGGCAGGTAAAGTTACGTTAGCTAACACATAAACATATTTTTGCTAGCCTAACGTCGTTAAAGTTACCTGCTGCAAAATTACACCATTTGTACAAGACAAGTAACAGCTATTTTTATCCAGTGTAATTTATAACTTACCACTGTCTTGTTTTTTCCTTATCCTCCTTATCCTTTCTCTTCTTTCTTTTTTGGCTTCCCGAGGCATAGTTCCGCTTCATGACTGCCGACGAGGAGGTTTGTATTTTGCCGGCAGCAGAGATAACGTGTTTGGCGCTGTTGTCAGCCTATGGCTGTCAGTGACTACTGAGAGGGGCCCCCTTGAGGGAGATTCCGATAACAGTGTCATTGCACTTTGCTGCATTGACTATCTATCAAAGGGTCGCGGGCGCTCACAGTTTGTCGTTGCATTTTATTCTTAAACAGTCGCTGTCTTGGGGCCCCGAGGCAATTGCTTGGTTTGCCTGTCCTGTCGCGACGGGCCTGGTACCAGAACAGGTTTACATGGTTTAATTTTCAAAATACACCATTTTTCTCATACTGCACATTGCTGCAGCTCCCGCTCTTGAGCTACAGAGTGATGCATCTTACTTGTACCATATCTTTGTTGGGAGATGCACATGCTCAACGGCTGCGACGTAATGTTCAATGCGACACACAGCAGCGATCCACACAGCTCTTTAAATATATACATTCTACGGTTAAAACGTTTGAACCTTCCTCAGAATGTAAAGACAGATAAGCTGTATGAAAACCTTCCAGCTGTGTTTTCCTCTGCCGTTGTTGCTGCAGCGTCTGTGTGACGGCGGGAGCAGAGGGCTCTGTGAGCGGGCGGCTGGCCGGCCTCACACGCTCCTGGCGTAGGTTTCCCCAGCCGCCACTTGCGGAGCTCCTCAACTCCGAAAATATTTATCATATTTTTGTTCCGCCATCACTTCTCGTAAAACTGTCAATATTCAAATGTACACAGCTGATTTCTCACCTCAAAACTTCACAGAAGTGGATTTAGTGATGAAATTCCATATGAAAACTGTAAAATATAAAACTTTCTGTTGCTGCCTCTGTCTGGTGAATGATGATGCAGTGAATAGTGAATATTCTCTCTGACCAATCAGCAGTCTGTCATGTTTTCACGTTACATTTTAGTATCCCTTAGCTCGCTTGGAACCTCGACGGAGGTGAGGTGATACGAAAAAAAGTACCTGGAAGCAGGTACAGGTCCAACTTTTCTACAATGGAAACCCAAAAAAAGGCGACTCCAGCCAAAGGGCCTCCGCTCAGACTAGCTTGGTTTGAGGGCGTGGCCTGACCCCACCAGCCGCTTGGCGAGCTTTATGACACGTCACAAGTCAAGGAAGTGAAGGGTTGGACTACAAACGAGCTGTTTTCAAGCGGTTCCGAGCACAGCTGTCTGTGGGAGATGGGAACTCTCTTTGGGCTGGACTTTGGGCTTTTTCACTATGCAAACCTGTTACATGCACAAAAAAGATATATAACTCAATAAAGGAGAGGGAAAAGCCAAAAAGCATAATACCACCCCTTTAAGCTTGACAGAAGCTCACGCTACATAAACTTTATTGTCACACGGAATGACAGTAGCAGCCACCACCACGGGTAACTTGGTGGTGGCGGCAGGGGAAATCGTCGGGCCATCCGCGGCTTTGATGGACGGAAAAATGCACAACAGAAAAACACGTGTAGTAAGGTAAGTGCATTGTGGCGATCGGCACCAGCGTCACACACACAGCCACCAGTCCACTCAGGAAATATCTGTGACATGGCGTTTCAAACTAAACGCACAAGTCCTACAGAGGCCCAGTCTGTCCCGAGTTCCGGAGCCGGACGACTGTCCATTCAGAAATGTTTCAAGTGGAGGGACGGCTGGGGTGCTGTCTTGGAGGTCTCTCAGGAGCCTGGACCTTAAGCGGGCCGGCAGACGGCAGCTAGTCGAGGCTGTTTGCTCGGAGCGCCAAAGCCGGGATCTCCCCCTGGAGCTGCTCGCAGGCGAATGCCCAAACGATATTCGAATTGTTGGAGATCGTAGGCTGAGACAGCTGGAATATGCTTAATGCAGCCGACGTTTTGGTCGAAGTTGTTCGGGAGAAGGCGAAGACTCCAGTGTATCTGACGTTAGATGCACGTCGAACATGTCAAGATTGAGAACGAGTTCTGAGTCCGTCATTTGAGGTAGGTGATTTCATTTGTTTATCATGAGAAAGCCGAGTCGAGGGGAGGTGAACGGAAACGGTGTGCTTAAGTACTTGGTTTGTGGAAATTGGATTAGTTTGAGGCGTAGTCTTAGTTCCCGAATCTAGTTTATAAAACTTCATTAATCATTTCATATTTTCTCTCACAGGAACTTCCCTTACCCCTAATTCTTCAATAAACCTTTGATTGCATGGAATTCCCATCTTCTGTGTAGTGGCCTTTGGAACTTGTGTGCCTAATTGGGTACGTGCCTTAGCATTTTCAGGGGGGCACAGTGTTAACTCTATTTTAGCCCCTCTTACTGTTGTAGCTACATATTGACTGCTAAGTAATACACTTTAAACTTCATTGAATGTTGGAAACACAAATATTGGTTGTAGACTCAGAATAAACACAACTTCATGTCATATTTTTTCTTTATTTGTGATTACATACAAATAAGAGCATTGTTGGGCAAGCAGGACATGCAGGAACAGGATGTGCCGTTGGACCTGGGAAAAGAAGAATAAAGAACCATTATTCACACGATTTCAAAACAAGATGTCACTCTTACACTGTTTGTAAGTGATGGTTTCAGATGACTGTGAATGTGTGACATTATATCTGTCTGTATGTGGGGTGCTGTTTGTGTGTCAGCAATATTACAAATTAGTTTAAAAAATTAAAAGACAAAAAGGTATATCACCACACTTTAAACACTTTAAATAATTCCTCCCTATTAGACTTGTTCATTCACTCTCACTAATTATCAAACTCTCTTTCCAAAAAAGAAAACTGACTCACCATCACAATGAAAATCTTTGTCCAGAAGAATGACATGCATGGCTGCCTTCCTGCCTTTTGATTCTCCCTGAACTGCCTGATCTTTTTAATATTCAATTGTCACACAACTTAACACAAAATGGTTTATTCCAGAATGACCACACTGGTGTGGCAGCACTCTTCAAAGGGTTTAGGTCCCATGATGGTCCACCGGAAGAGGAGGGACTTAGGCTCTCTATTCGCTTCAAACACTTGTGTGTGAACACTCAAAATGTCCAGCGGTCAAACTCACGCAAGTAAAGTGAGGCGAATATTAAATTCGCTTTCGGTATGAACTCAGCTTAACCAGCATGCTTTACTTTAAGTCCAGCATGCATCATGTTAAGTCAGCGCTGCGCAGCGCTGCATTTAGTCAAACTATTGTGTCTGAGCTTATAAATGATCAGTGCGTTACAGCTGATCTCAGCACATTAGTGGGATAAGAAGAGAGAATAACTGCGAAATACGGTGACAAAGATTGGAAAGATATGAGAGAGTATAAGGACATTTCCTCCTGAGGACAAATATACCAAGTAGCCTATAGGTGCCTCTACTGTATAATAGTCAAAAAATAAAAACAATAAAATAATATAGTGGAAAAGTTCATTTTCTTCCATCATTTTATTTAGAAATATAATCTTATAAATATTTTCGTTTTAATCTTGATGTTTGGGGCTTACAGCTCATAGAATCAAAACTCTAGAATCCCCAAATTTATTAGAATTTCAGAATAAATTATTTATTATACAGAAATGTCATCCTGAGAAGAGCTCTTCTCAGCTAATTAACTCAAATCACCTGCAAAAGTTTCTTAAGCCTTTAATCTCTCAGTCTGGTTCTGGTGCTCACAATTAACTTTTCTACCATATTCAATTTTTAGATTCAAAATGCTCCTGTACTAATGTAACAAAAGTAATAATAGGCTAATTTAATGAATATCTCTGTCCAATCACATGTCTGAATGTCATAAATATCAACGTCAGCTTTTTGACTTTTATTGCACACGAGACTAAAATGTTTAGTATCAGCGTGTTATGGTGGTGTTTCGGCCTCAGTCTAAAAGTGCTGCAATAAGTTTGCTAAGCAAACACATTTGCAACTGTGTTTGCTTAGCTTGAAGCTCCAAAGCTTAATGATTCTTCATCCATTCATCACTATGATTAGCTGATGTTAGCTGATTCGACCGTGTTTGAGGGACTATTTTGTCACACAGATGAGTCAGCTAGGGAAGAGGAAGGACAGGCAGCATCACAGTAAGGGACAGCAGGTGGATTAACTGTTTGGTGGTGATCCAGGGACTTTAGAAGAAATTAAATTTGAAAGCAGGTGAAATAGAAGAGGGACAAGAGATGAAAATGCATTTAGAAGAACGGCGTGAATTGAAGATGAGTAAAGGGAGCACAGATGACAAAAGTCAGAGAATAAGCAATGCATTTAATGTTTGGCATCTGAAGCTAATCAGTACGGGTGAGAGAACAACGGTGGTGACCATGAAGGAGCTGAAACTCCTAAAGTAAATTAGGGATGCAAACTTGTCCTTTTAAACTGATGAGGAGAAGTTTTTCGTTTTGTTTTGGATTGTAATGTGCAAATGAAATGCTTCGTAATTATCCAGAAATCACATAGACAAAGAGATTATTTGAAGATTAAATTATCGTTTTTTAATGGCATTGCAACCCTCTGCAGCATAATCAAATGGATTCATGAGGTGCTGAGAGATTCCCACCTCCAGGGATGATCAGAAACTGTTATACCATATTTCTACCGTACCTTGGTTATGTAACTTAAAAATAGTAAGATCAGATAAGTTTTGTCTCTTTAGTTGCCTGGAGTGAAAATTAGTGATCCTCATTTGCTGGGTTTTGGATTAAGTACAGCTGGAGAACAATTAAATAAAAAATAGATTGTAGCTCTACAGGACGATTATTTTCCAAAGAAACATTCATCTTTTTCCCAGATAGTGTTTTGTAGTGATAGTGATGTTTTTAGGCAGTCTATCATCTCAAACAGCATGAAAAATAGTGCATTTAGCCGGCTTAATGGGAAAAAATCCTCTGGACCCCGCTAAATCTCAAAGGTTTATAATGTCTGACTCCGCCCCTAGCTTCAGCGAGTACCCAAGGTGGTACTGCTAGACTTAAGTTTAATTCAGTTAACTCTAGCTCTGTTGCTTTCTGAATAACTGTCCACCCAAAGCTTTTCTCTCTCCTCTCCTCTTCCCATCAAGGTTTTAAAGTGCCTTGTGCTGGTTGATCTTCACTATGGCCCTGTAAATTAAGCCAGTAATTCAGAGATAGTTGTATTCTTCTTCTCTTTAGTGGCATTTCTCCCATTCCAATCTGCAGTGCTGAAGCTAAAGTTGTTTTAAATGCCCCTGTGCTTAATCTCAAAACCTGAGATGAATGTTGTCTAACTTTTGGAGGGATGTGCTTGATGCAGATTCATACACCACAAAACCATAATCTAACACTGATCTAATTAATCCATACTATATTGCCTTCTGTACTGTTCTGTCAGCCCCCACCAAACACCTAAGAACATTTGGTATCTTCCTACATTTGTCCAGTACTTTCTGAATATGTACACCCCCTGTGATTCCCTCATCAAACCATAACCCCAGAAACCTAAAGTGTTTTACTCTTTCCAATTTTTGATGATGAATTTTTGATAACTTTATTTTTGCCTCAGTACCAATTATTTTGTAAAAACACATTGTCTTTACCTACTGAGAATTTAAAACCCCATTTATACGACCAGTCCTCTACTTTCATAATAGCTTCCTGTATTTTTTTTACAATAAATTCCAGGTTTCTTCCCCTCTTCCAAATCGCCCATCATCTGCAAAAAGAGAAACCCCCAACATCATTTATTGTTATGGACAATAACAATTATGTTTCCTTGAGGTGTTCCATTCTCAACAATAGATTTTCTTGAGTCATAGTCGTATACTTTCTCTATGTCAAAGCAGACAGCAGTTACACTTTCACTGTTTACTTGTGCTTTTCTGATTTCATCTATACACACAGCTGGATCCAAAGGAGTTCCTTCTCTCCTAAAGCCACTTTAGTATTTGGTTACATATCATTCTTTTCTATATAATATTTTAACCTTTTATTGATCTCCATTATTTTGCACGTCGGATGTTAAAGCGATTGGTCTGTAATTCCCCGGGTTTGTACAATCTTCTTCTGCTTTAAGCTGTGGCACCACCACAGCCTCCTTCAAGCTCTGTGGCAGTTTCCCATCCTCCCACACTTTATTCTATAGTTCTAGTAATATATCCCTTGACGTTTCACTGAGTAGGTTTATCATTATTTAACAGATCTGATCCATTCCTGGTGTTGACATCTTGGTTGTGGCTGTTTCCAGGAAGAGTGGTGGCTTTTCGACAAACCAGGCCAAAAGCCAGAGCCAGCGCTCAACCACTTCCGTGTTCTTTTGTGAAGCTTGTTTTCACAAACCGGCTCACGAGGACTGCCGATGTTTGTGCCAAGACAAACTGCGTTACCTAACTGCAAACTGACCCTTTGCCGGTAAGTTTTGCTCTTGTACCACTTGATGTTGAATGCTGTGTCTATGACTCTCTACTGCTAAAACCATATCAACGCTGCGGGCTCCGGGTTGAAGCCCTGCGTGTAAGTCCCTGGCCCTCCCTGTCTCAGCCAACCTTATCTGTTCATAAAACTATTTTGCAGTTTTAGCCCTGTACTGGCCCCAATTTTCTTTCTGTCTCCGAGCCCCTTCTAGAATTTCCACGCTGTACCACATCCATGAAGCTGAACAACTCATGGACACCATCACTTTTGGTCCAGCTGAAATGGCCACAAGCTGTAAACCCGATTCCACTGCTTCCTGTCCAGCTGTTGAGGTAAAGGCCTGGTCAGCTCTAGTCCATCCCACAATGAACACTGGGCCCTGGTCGGTGCTCGCAGCAGGAGAGGGAGGGGTTCCTCTCGTTTACCTCCTAACCATGACATCCAGCTGCGAAATAGATACAACATCCTCAACCTCCATGATTTTCCGCCTTTGGTTAGGTAATCCCTGTCCCTCTTCCTGTCCACCGGTCTCCTTCCATTCACTCACGGGTGCAGCATTCTCCATCTCCCACCCCGCGCCTAACCACCAGCCATCTTTCTTTCGCCGGGATGGCATTCACCCAAATGGCCTAGGTTCACACATTTTACTGACAATCTGTTTTACAATGTCTGGACCTCTACTTTGCCTTAACTATCCTCCGATGCATGTCCACCCTTGTTTACCTCTTCTCTTCACCAGCCTTAGTCCTCTTTCTGAACTCTCCCCCAGAGACTGTAACTATTTTAGTTCTCCCAGAACAACAGGTAAAGGCTTAGTGACTGTCTTGTAAAGGATCACTTTACATGCAAACTTCTGTTGATAACTACACTAGCTTTGAGGTGCAAGTACTTAAAGTTGAATTGGCCTGCCCATTACTTTGTGCACTTGTGTATAGACCACCAAAGTACAATAACAACAAGGTTCAATCCTTGGGCCAATCTTATTTTCTTGTATATAAGATTGGCCCTTGTATATTGTATATGCTCCCCTTGGGCTCCATTCTCCGCAAACATAATATATTTTACCATTGCTATGCTGATGATACACAGCTGTACTTACCTCTGAAGCCAGGCGATTTAAAGTCCTTACAGTCTATTTACAGTTGTCTAAATGATATTAAGAACTTTCAATGAACTTTCTCAACTAAATGAAAACAAGACAGAAGTGATTTTATTTGGTTCTCCAAACTCAACTGAGAAATTATCAAAAAATTTGGGCACCATGTCCCTTAATGTACAACCTTCGCTAGGAACTTAGGGGTTATCTTTGACTCAGCATTACAATTCGACAAAAATATAAACTCTGTTGTTAAAGGTAGCTTTTTTCATTTAAGGACCATAGCAAAACTTAAATCCATTCTCTCTGTTAAGGACCTTGAAATTGTCTTGCATGCTCTTATATCCTCTTGAATTGATTACTGTAATTCCTTGTACTCTGGCATCTGTCATTCATCTTTATCACACTTGCAGCTTGTTCAAAATGCAGCTGCTAGATTGGTAACTGGTACAAGGAAGAAGGACAATATAACCCCAGTATTGGCTGCTTTTCACTGGTTACCAGTCAAATATAGAATCGATTTCAAGGTGCTGCTAATTGTTTTTAAGGCACTACATGGTCTGGCCCCATCTTATATTTCAGAACTCCTAATATCTCATCACTCCTCCAGAACCCTCAGATCATCAGATCAATCCCTCTTAGCCATCCCACAGTGTCGTATGAAAACAAAGGGTGACCGTGCCTTTTCAGTGGTGGCCCCGAGACTGTGGAATAATCTACCCCTGATTATGAGATCATCCCCCACCATCCACACTTTTAAGTCTCGACTTAAAACATATTTGTATTCTTTGGCGTTTGAGTCTGTTTAGGGGCACCTGTGCTTGTGTCTTTATATATGTATCTTGTATAAATTGTCCAGCACTTTGGTCAACTTTGGGTGTTTTTATATGTGCTTTATAAATAAACTTGACTTGGTTTTCTGGGGTGTACGTTTTAGTTCTGTGTTTATAAAGGGTTTGTTTAGTATTGTTCATTGGGGTTTTCTCCTTGCCGTAATAATTCTTCATTCTCCTTTACTGTAGTTTCCCTCCATCTTTTCCCCTCTTCACTCATATTATTTGAACTATGAAATGGAACGAGCTACCACACGCCATCAGAGCAGGGGCGTCCCTCTCTGACTTCAAGAAGCTCTTGAAAACTCATCTCTTCCGAAAACAGTTCCTCTTATAACACCTCTAACATGCACTTCCTGTGCTCTTCTTCTTCTATCCCCTTACAATTATCTTGTATTGACTGCACTTTTTTTGTTAACTCTCACTTCTTTCCCAAGGTTTTTATCCCATTGATTCAATATGTGCCATTAGCGCTTACTAGCATTTATTGCTTCTTTTATTAATATGTATTGTCAGTTGTAGATCTTGTGCTGTATTTTATGCTCTGTTAACGATTGTATGTTTTTCCTCAAATGTAAGTCGCCTTGGATAAAAGCGTATGCCAAATGAGTAAATGTAAATGTAAAACAGCCCTTCTAATGTCACTGTTCAATGCACACCCTCGGTTAAATTATAACCCCAGACCATAATGATCTGGGCCCCAGGAAGGCATATGGCACCATTACACAAGAAATGGTCTTTAAAACTATGAAGAACATTTCCTGAGCAATACATTGCTCTAATTTCCTCCTGACAGTTAGAACCACTAGGTCCATCATGTATTTAAAAACATTGGCAGTACATATCTTCCAGAAATCCAACACAACACTGGGAGTTCAGACAAAAAACAGTGGAAATATGAAGGTTTGTCAAACATTTTATTTGTACAGAAACCAAACAACCAACCAAGCAATAGGGATCACATAGTTGGCTCACAGAGATGACAGCTGGACTGCATTGCAGCTTCATGTGGTGCAGAAGGCAAAGATCCAAAGCTTAAAAACAATCCAAGCACTGGAGACACAGATCCCACCCCAAAGAAAATAAAAACTAACAGGGGGTTAACTCTAGCAATTCACATTAAAACCACTACAATGTAAAACTCAACAAAAGTTGCATTTACCTCAACACAATGGAGCAAAAGGCAACTTCACACAAATACTTTAAAAGGCTTTGTGAGTTCATGTTCTGCCTGTATGAGCAGGGAGTTTGGTCAGAGTTGTAACGTCTAAACAGTTTCAGTCTCAGTGTGCAGATGGATGTGGTAACAAAATGGAAAATATGTTAAACCAAAAATGAACTCTGTCAAACAGATTGACCAGGAAGAAATACTGTACCCGATCCTGTAACGTGAGAAGAACCTCCGCTGAAATGAACCAAATGTAGACAACCTGATTGCTCCACAGCAGAGAAGACAGACTTTACTCCAGGATATATCAGTGGTTCTTTCTGCCTTATGATTACACAACCAACCAAATGAAAACCATGGCTGCTTCTACTGTTGTTGATTTGATGTTACTGCTGTGTTGTAATTCAGCCCTGTGTTACTAAACTACGGTATGAAAACAGACTGATGGTGCTGTTCTTATGAAATCTATCCATTTGCTGTAAACTGACAAAAACTCACGCCGGGTTTCCACAATTTCTCTTTTTTTGGTATCAACTAAAATGTGTCCATGGTACTGTCAAAAACTGTCAAGTACTGAAAGGTGTCTGCTCAGATTTATTATCTTGTTTATTTTATTAGGGGTCCAAACCAAAGAATGGCATGGGAATCCTATTGTAATCATATTGGTTTAGATTACTTCTTTTATTCCGCAAGTTTTGGCCTAAAAGTGATACTGTGGCCACGCCCATTTCCACCTAGACTTTTTTCTGGCAAAGTCATAAAAACTGAAAAACTTATTTTTATTAACTCCCCCGAACCAGAAAGTCCCACCGACACCAAATTTGGTGAAGATGATCCTGAAATTTAGATCCACGAAAAAATATGCTAATTATAAGCTAACAAATGTTTGCAGGAAATGCAAAAAACAGGAAGGGGTTAGGTTTGGAACGGCCGATCTACACCAAACTTAGGAACCTTATGTGCCATGCCCTCCAGAGGGGCTGTGCAAAATGGGGTGCAATTACTTCCTAGGTGGTGTTGTGTAACAGCAATTATCTGTTGAGCCGAATTGTTCAGGATGGTCTCCTGACTCCAGGGACCAGAGTTGACCCTAATATGCCCATATGTGGTGCTGTTATTGAAGATTAAAGACATCTGAAAAAATGCCATTGACTTACATTTATTCTCCCTAACCACAAGTCCGATTGATACCAATGGTGGTACTGTGGGGCCCTGAGGGCACCTGAGAAATTTAGTTCAATTCGGCCTATAGGTGGCACTATAATTGAAGTTGAAATAGCAGGGGAAAATCCTATTTGATTGGGATTTTCAACCAAAGGACATTTTGCCTCATAACTACCACACAGTATATCACACATTCATAAACCTTATGTCTACAGGTTTGGGTGGTGCTGCCAAATCGATTGGTAGAGGACACGCCTCTGTATGATGACATTTGTTTTTCGCAAAATCGCGATAACTAAAAAGCCTATTTTAATTAACTTACCTTTTAATATGAAACTCTGGTCATTTATTCACCACAGGCCCCCGATGCCATGTACAACATTTGATGCAATTTGGGCGATAGGTGGCGCTGTTCTTGCAAACTGAATGTTGCAGGAAAATCTAATGTGAATACATAGGATTTGGACATTACACCAGGAGTCTTGTTCATTAAGCCACAGGCCCACGGCCTCAGCTCCCTGGTCATCAGCGGGGCACCGGATTCAACATGCACGCCCTCTGCGGGGCAAAGGGCGCAGCTGGCGTCGGGAGGCTTGGATCCCTATCACAACTGCTTACAGTTCTAGTTTGGTTCCTGCTTGAACATACAGGTTAACTACTTTTTTGGAAGTGTATTTCTGGTAAGTTCTTGCACTGCAGATTGTGTTGTGTAGAAACATTTGACATTTTGTTCTATAAAATAATGGTTTGTAGGAGAACATGATTATGTGTGTAAGTATGTGTTTGGTAATGCTTTATTTTAACGCGTCTGTAATTTCTAGGGCAGTCCCCGACATTTACATAGTTGAATCAGAATAGTCAAGTCTTGCCTATAGTCGAATCATGTACTGTGTTTGTGTGCAGCTATTGCGGTTGGGGGGCGGCTTTGCATGCATGCCATGTGGCCGACAGCTGCATGCATGTTGCGGTTCCTCACTGGTCTATGTCAAGTACTATTTACAAACGATGTAATATAATAATAATGGTGATAAATGATCGTGAGGTTTGGACAACTCTGCACAACAACAGTGAAGTTAAGGCTCCTTCTCTACAGCAAGTTTCTCTAATGCCACAACACACTCATACACACAGGCACGCTACACCTACACACTGATGCCCCCTACCCTGAGGGTTAGGGTTACAATTCTATATTTATTGACGCACTTGAAAAACATTTATTAAAAGCTTTCTTTCTTTTCTCATTTTTTTTATTTACAGCTTTAAATATTGTTTAGGCTGTATATTAACTTAGTGGGAGAAAACTGGTAGTTCTAGACACAGAGCACCCCCATAGCGGCAAAATGCTATGATCCTGGTTTCTCAGTAAAGTTTTGACTGTGAAGCTGACAGTCGAATCAGGCTCCGCCCATCGAAGCATCGAATCTTCGACTATTCGGGGTCAGTCCTAGCAATTTCAGAAAAATTTGAACTAACTTTACCTTCCTGGAGAGATTTAGTTCTACACTGTTAGTAAATATTTGTTCATTAATAATTTGTGACCTGGAATTAATAAGGTTCCATCTTTAAAAAAATCCAATTAGTATTGAAAGGTAAAGATGAAACTATTTAAGTTTTAAAAAGAAAGCATTTTAAAACAAAAAAAAGAAAAGACTTGCAAATGTTTCCTATTCCCGTTTAACGACTTTTCTGTACGCTTCTGCCCCTCTGCTGCTAATTTTTTATGCCCCCAAATTAGGTTCCACTTGTTTGCCTGGACAAGGTCATCATTTCAGTCTGATGCACAACTCTCTAAAGAGAAGTAATCCCAGTTAGGAGTACAATAGTGTTAGTCTAAATATTACATTTGTTTCTTATTGCTGTCATGTCTGAAGAAGGCGCAGTGACTTTTAGTTACTAATGTACATTAGTTCCTGCTAAAAAACAGTAGCACAAGCTGTGAAATTAACATTAGATTGGTGCTTTGCAGGTAAAGGCACATAAAAACCAAGTTAGATATTCATTTTAGGGCCATAAATGCACCAAAGCCTACACGAAATGTTGATAACATCTCAAATGACAGTTTCATTTCACCTTTTTTTCTACTTCAGATAGAATCTTAATAATTCCAGTCATTTGTTGAATTGTATTAATGCCTGTAGACAAATTTCACATTTTTGTGTGCTCAGTTGACTTGCTATACACTGACTGAAACACTGTACTGTACACTAGTATTTAAGAGGAACTAATTGGTTAAAGAGTGGACCAACTGAACCAAGTTACACAGTTCTATCCAAGAATCCTCCTATGAATTTACAATAACATTTCAGTTTATGAAACTGTGGGATCAGTAAAATAATGTTTTACTAAATATTCAAGCAGGATGAAATCATGGGTGAAAGGTGAATTACACTTGGTCAACATTGGTCCACTGGTCAGGGAGACTGACTGCAGCCTGAATAAGTAAAGCTGGGCATACGCTTTACGGTTTGAGCCCGTTTCTGACCCCATTTTTGAGCCACACTGAGCCACACTTTGTAGTGCTATAGTGCTGTGCTGAATTTCACCTCCATCAGGCATTGCCGTGCAGAGTACGAGAGAAGAGAGGACCGACTACCTACTCCTGAACAGCTGTCGCACAAGTCAATTCCACACAACCAGTGCCTGTTTTTCTCATAACGCCTGTGTGAAGAGGTGAACAGCCTCCGAAAGTGCCATGACGACACAACGCTAGCTATCAAGGTGACAATCTATACAATAAAACGTAGCTAGCTTAGTTCCAATTCTCTGCAAAGCGGACAGGCCAGACTGTAATAAGTATCGACTCACTGGACGGCACAGATAATCAAGGCAGCATTTTTCTGCCTTGAAGCATTATTGCTAGCAAACAAACTTCTACCTGCCTCAGACCTTTCAAACGAATCTTTACTGACACTTGTCAATAGGCAGAAAGGTCGGCTCGTATACCCATACAGTGTGAGCGCTCAGGTCGAGGCTGGCCATCACAGTGTGAGCCTGTAATTTGTGACATTTGGCTTTACATTGCACACGACTTACTCATACAGTGTGTGAAACTGAAATTAAACAAGATTTACTGAATCGTGCAGTGAATGCCTGGCTTAAAGGTTCAGTAGGTAGCTTTTATAAGAAGGACTTTTTGGCACATTTGCTGAAATTATGACTTTTCCTGACAGCAGTACATGAGACAGATAATCTGGTTGCTCTGGCTCCTCCTACTGCTCCTGATGCCATTTGCAAGAACCCACTGCTCCCAGGTCAAACCAACCAATCAGAGCCAGGAGCACTCTCTAACACAGCGTCAGTCACTGCTCATGCACATGCTGCGCAGCCCCCTCTCACTTAATCAAGCTTAATATCTTAAGCAAACACAATGTTTGAAACACTCAGCAGCAATGAAAGAACTGCTTGTCCCTCATGTGCAAACAACAGCATACAGTACGAAACACATGTGAACACGGCCCGGCTCCACATGTGGTGTTGGGCATGTTCAATGCCATGGGGCTCATATCGACAAACAGCAAAGACGCATGATGACAAACAGTTGGGGAATAACTTTTGAGGGGGCAGCGGTGAACTAGCCTCTCATCCCCACTTGTGTTAGGCATTGTTGCAGCTGCCTCTAAAGTTCGGGGTGCACTGCCCTGGGCCAAAGGGTCTGAAGGGCGAGTCAAAGCGAGAGGGACCGGGTTCTCCGCAAGACTCTCACCGTGGAGTCTTACACGCCACTGCTCATGAGAAGGCCACTTGTGTTTGAAAAAGCTCTGTAGTTCTGTATGAACAGTAGTCAGATATCAAGTCTGAGTCAGTACCTGTTGTACATGATACCTTTGGCTGCACCAATCAATCATTTCTACAACTAGTTTGACCTGCAAAGGAAGTCCAATAAAAGGGAAATACTGATTGTGCAAAACATTTTGCTCCAGTTTATTCATCATTTTATTTTAACACAATCTAGATCACATTTAGCCAAGAATTTAAGGGCAGATATTTTTAAAAAGCATGGACAGTAAATATAATGTGACAAAGTCTTTGTGTCTGATACTCCACACAAAAAAGAGCAGAACCTATCTGGAGCAGAACAGCATGATGTGTTTGCATTGGAAGCTGACAGGCTTAAAGTAAAACCCGATTTGAATGGGAACCCCTAAAGCTATATGTGAGCTAGCCTAGCATTACATTACTTTGTCCAACAACACGTGATCGCTAACTCGCTTGAGAAGTTTTGAGAACACACACGCACACTCACACACAACATCAGTGAGAGGCAGGTTAGCTGCTGTCACACAAAAAACCAGAGGATGGGGCCCTGGGAGGACTGCTCCACAGAGAAGGAGATAAAACCAAAGTGAAAAGGTCAGACTCATGGCAAACTGATTTAGCAAAAATCTAGTGGTCAGGTCTAGAAAAATAGATTCTTTTTTCTTCTAATAATTACAAAGTAACCTTCAAACATGTTTGGTGGCAGTCTTTCTGATGGGAAACAACAAAACAAAACCACCAGGTAATAAATGTCAAACACAAGGTCAAAGGTGAAATTGGAAGCATCAGAGAAGCGCAGAAGACAAGGACTGGACGATGAACTGTGACGCCACATCAACATGCTAGGGTAAACAGGAAGAGATCTAGAAAAAACAAAAAGAAAAACACAACAGGGAGACAAACCTAAGTTAAATAGCAATGGAACACAGACAGGACAGACTGCTCGTCTTGGTGTTCACACATTCAGTGTCAGGGTGAGCCACATGCTACCAGGAACTAGGGCTGGGCACTAAAACACTTCTAATTATTGTAATATATTTTCCTCAATATAAATATAAAAAATGTTCAATAAATATTTGATTTAATTCATTTGAATCAGCACTTTGATTAAGATATTTATTTTGTTGAGGAAAAGGGAGTGAAAATTTATTTGACTGAATTTTACTAATTTTACTTTAGTACTGCCTCAGATTTGTTAAGTGAATCACTGTTTAGAAAGTGTGTCATGTTCTGACTATAAAGAAAAGTTTCAAACACAATTAAAGGGGCATTATGTAATTTTCATTGGCCACTAGCAGTACGGTTTTAAGACTGCAACCAGATGTGTGCTGGTACGCGTGCTCGCTTGAACTCATGAGCGAGCTTAACCCGAAACGCAACCACTTTCATACAGAGATCCCACAATAAACGTGGAAACAGCAGCATGGTTATGGCTTTTCTCCAGACATGTTCAGGATCTGTTACTTCAACGTTCCGAGCTCAGAGGCGGATCAACAGCAGTTCTGTAACGTTACTTCATTCAGCGCAGCCAGACACCGGCATATTGGCACAATACTCCTGGAAAAAAAGGCAGAGTGACTAATTTTACTATCTATGTTTCACCGGAGGCTCAGCAATGTGAGCAGCTAACTGACATTGTTGCTACACTTTCTAACAGTTAAACCACAGTAAGTAACTTTACTTTAACAACAGTGGATGGCTCTTTCTCTGTGTTGTTGTTGTTGCCGTTTTGTTGCAGTAGCCTATTGTATATTATGTGAGTCACATTAGTTACAGCGACTGAAAGGCGGACAAGCTTTGTACCTGAGTCTTGGTAAAACAACAGTAAAACTAAATTTAGAGGTGCTCCAGGATTTATTTCTATTTGAAGTCTTTGATTTATGATGTAGCATTATACAGTATACTGTATATTTATTTAATTAGTCCTAAAAATTAATAATTAAGTATTAAAATGAACAGATGATAGAGCACAGAGGAGGAGAGAGAGGAGGAGAGAGAGGAGGAGAGCCCTGGGCTGGGACGGTTCCTGAAAGCAACATGGGTGTACAGAGAGACTGGCGTCGGGAAACAGACTGGGAGTGGAATCAGGAAGCCAATATCAGTGTCTGTGTCATGGTTTTCTAAAGTCCTCCATTGTTGCCCACGGATTTGCCATTTTAATCTGGACGGGAGGCGGAAACGTAGCAAAAGGTCTCCGTTTTGGTGAGATGAGCTCGACTGCGACAGTTTCACATGATCGCTCCTGCTTGTTGGTCCTCCTGACTGATTGCTGCTCATCTCTCACTGTAAATGATTAACTGGGGCATCAGTCGCTTCCTGTCTGAAAAGGACTGGTGCTAGCTAGCTTTGAAAGCTGCTCAGGCCGCGTCGTGAAACCACTTTAGCTGCTGTTGAAAATTTGTCTGAGTACTGCATCATCTGATTGGCCTTTTTAGAAACCACCCATCAAATTAGTTAAAGCCACTATCAGCTGATTACAGTCTGTCCGATTGATCGGACCACCCTTATCTAAACTGAACGAAGAAAGCAGCGGCAGGTCCGAGCTAATGTAGCGTTAGCTGGCTGTCCTGCCTTGCATCACTATAGGCTAGTAAACAAATTGCTCCACATTTGCTTTTCACCGTTCCATCCTTTCTTGCAGGCTAAGTCAACACTTGTTGAACACAGAACACGGGTCGCGTTAGAACGTGTAGATCACTTCTTAAGTCTTTTATGCATCCTTTGTTGAGTCAATCTTAACTTTTGCTGTGATCTGCTGGTTTGGCAATTTGAGTGTAACTAACAAAAACAGATTGGGAAAAACTGTAAGCATATGTCGAAAAATAATTGGCACTGATCTCAACAGTATTGAGCATATGTTTGAGGCCAGAGCCACACGAAGGGCAATGGCCATCTTGGCTAACATCCCTCACCCACTGCACTCTGAGTTTTGCCTCCTACCATCAGGAAGGAGGTATACTTACAGAAAACGTGCCAGGTTCAACAGATATCTACATCATTTGTACCATTAGCTGTTGGGTTTCTCAACAAACTATAGGGATATGTGTATTTGTTGTTTTTATCTATTTATTATCTTCTGTGTACGACTGTGTATATGTTGGCTACATGTTGTAAACTAAATTGCCCCTCGAGGGCATTAAAGATATTTCAATTCAATTCAATTCAATTAGTTGGTGAAGTAATGTGGACAGCAATTTTGAACCGGGTAACGCAACTGCTAGGCGAGCTAACGTGACTCTGTCCTTGTTCCTCCAGCCTTTCTGATGTTCATTGTTTTCAATCGACATCATCTGAGCCAGTTTGGTCTGATGGGCTAAGCACATAAAACTTTATTGTTGTTTTGTATCCTTACGTGGAGTTTATGTTGGAGTCTGTGTTGTGCTGGGAGCTGCTTGTTTTGTGGTGTTAGTGGACTGCATTTCGTTCTCAGGAGCGCGCACAGGGCGAGACATCCCAACCTGGTGCCCTCACATAAGAAGCAGAATAACCCATTGACAAAAAGGAAGTAAACATTTGATTTATAAATAAGTGATTTAACTAAAAAACTACATTTAGCCCCTTTAACCATTTGGTTTCTTAAACGTTCACTCAGAAGCAAAAATCAACCTTTGAACTTTAAAGAAATAATGATTTGACATTTATCCTGATAATTATCGATATCGATTGATGTGAAATGTTTTATCATAATAACATTTTTGGCTATGTAACCCAGCCCTACCAGGAAGTGATGTGGATGACAACAGCACACATACAAGTCAGCCTAATTAAAAGGCCAGGACAGAGTCAGTCACTGCATGCAGGTGGAAGCAGGCCTCCAGAGTTCTGGAACAGCAGCTACAGTCCAGCATGTTTTCCAAATACAAGTGATCACATGTAGAGGCTGACTTTTTTATACCAATCTTTTAGAATCATTGATTAGAAGCTGTTAAGGTACCATACTGTTGGGCAACTGTGGCTCAGGAGGTAGAGCGGGTTTTCCATTAATCGGACGGTGGTTCAATCCCCAGCTCCTCCAGGCTGCATGTCGAAGTGTCCTTGGGGAAGATACTGAACCCTGAATTGCCCCTGGCAGCTGTTCCACCAGTGTGTGAATGTGTGTGAATGTTAGTTTGTTTGAGCACTTAGGCTCAGTGTATGAATGTGTTCTATTTATATAGGTGCTATACAGATACGGAACATTTACATACTGCATGCTACTTCAAAACTGAAGAATTTTCAAAAAAGGTATTTGAAGGACTACAAATAATACAGCATAGCCAACCACTGTGCAAATCATGTAGCTGCATTGATGTAATATTTCAACCAGTCAAGGCAGTTAGTGGCTTCCTTTCATTTCTTTATAAAAGTCTCTGAGCAGACTGTGAGCTGTTCAGGACCATCACTGTGAACAGCACGTGATTTTTTGTTAATAACGTGAGTTATTGTTCAGTAATGGTTTTAGTGCAGAGCGATTTTAAAGTCTGCATTGCTTTACAAACATGCAACTTTAACAAAGATGAATGCAGAGCGGATGTTTGCTCTGATGCAGTAAACTATTTGATTTCCATGCCATGAAAAAATGAAAAGAAACAAACTGCTGCCTGAAACAAAAACCATCTGAAGCTACACAGCATGCATCTGAAAACGGTTGAGAAAAATGTAAATAAATAATAAATGATGTGCGGTTGAAAGATGTTACTTTTGTCTTTCCATTTACACATGAACGTTCTCATCTTCCATCTGACCAACAATACGCCTTCTGCTTTACTGCTGACAGCTTCCATTTTCCCCACAATTTAAAAAGCATACGTCTGGTGAGATTTTCTACACTCACAAATAACATGAGAGAGACATATTGTTGTCTGTGTGTGGAACTTAATCTTCTGTAGCATAGCGCTCCATTGTTTTCAAACTACTATAGAAGACAGTCAGTGAGCCTCACCTCTGCACTGGGTTCCTTCATCACCACGAACACCCACACTGTTGTTTACTCAGCCCCACACACACCGTCCTGCGGCCTCAGATACTCACTGCAGCCAGTGTGCCACGGCAAAAATTAAATAAGGTTATAAGACCTATGGCCTTACACTGTACACACACATAGAATCTTTAATCACAACACAGCTGGATCAGTCATGACTAAAAGGTTCCTGATACCATCCATCCATTCTTCGTCAACCGCTTATCCTGCGTACAGGGTCACAGGGGGGCTGGAGCCTATCCCAGCTGACATTGGGCGAAAGGCGGGGTACACCCTGGACAGGTCGCCAGTGGTTCCTGATACATAATGATTAATTTCTGTGCAACAGCAATAAAGCTGTGGTATACGATGTACCAAGAAATGTCCTTCAACTGCACTCACATGCCTGCTCTGCAGGAGTCACATCGCCGCATACTTTCACTCTGGCTGTCTAGACTGTTTTGCCCTGACTCAATCTTTGAACTTGGACCTTACATCAAGACCTTGAACTAGTTCTACTACTAGAAAAACACCCCGGACTTTGCCTGGAGCAAAGCTGTTCACAGCACATCAGATGACTATTTTTTCAGAAAGAAAGACAAGCAACAGACTCATGCTGACATTTTGAGTAAACTATGCTTCTATGCTTCTATCTATGTTTTTGGAAAATGAGTTATTTATTCAGATGAATAAATGCATGGATGACAGAGAGGAGGTTCTATCAAGTCTGTAGCAGCACTGATGGATCCTACACACAGTTTGTGCCACACTGACACAGACTGTTGGACTTTACATTTTTCTTTCAAAATAATTCAATTCAGATAAATAATTTAGGCAATAAATAGTTCCCCAACACACAGGAGAAGTACAAAACCTATATAAAAATAGAAAAGGCATGGTAGTTTACATATACATCTCAACAATTGTCTTGTTTGCTAGTTCTATTTAAAAGAAACATGATTTTTAAGCAACTGACAGGTTTGTCTGCTGCAGTGACACTAATTTGCCACACAGAAGATATTCTGTGAGAGACAAAGTGGTGTAGCTGTATATGTTAGATATTGGCTAGTTGCTAGCTAGCAGTACAGCTGAGGGATGTTGAAGATTTTTTACAAAACACCTGGATTGAAGGTAGAAACTAACTTAAACTGTAAAATGTATGTATAAAAAGCACTAATTCTGCATTAGACAGACTGGTGGATATGACAGTATTGCAAGCTACAGCTGACAGCAGGGCTTCACAGCCTTATCAGCCTGACCTCAGACCTGTCTCAGTGCAGACGCACAGGAGGAGCACCACCAAAACATCATGTGTTTCAGCTTCTGGAAAAGTCTGTACTTACATCCAAATTCAACTGCATTAGAAATGTGTCTCACTAAACTCCAGATGAAGAAAAAAACAATAAATGCAATCAGTACACAACTTGATAGAAGTATATTATTTAGTCATACAGAAATCCATTCCAGCCATTGTTTGTATACAACACAACCCATAAGCAAAAGTGTGTCCCAAGGCCACTTGATAAGTGTAAGCCATGCAACAGCTGCTAAAGTGTCATCTTCAAATGTGACTCAGACACAGGTGGCAGGCCTGCCAGTTAACAGAGACAACGTAAGAGCAGATCAGGAGGAAGGTCATGAAGGGTGCTGGTTAAACCTGACTTCAGTGACTTTAGCTCAAAGCTGTGAAAAACAAGCGAAGCGGGAACAAGATGTTAACAGCATCAACAGTCAGTGATTTGGACTATACCCTCACACACACACATTTAGACACACACAGCTGGGTGACAAATGAAAGGAAAAACCCACATGAAGTGTCTCAGTAGAGAGTCAGGCCACCACGCGCCCACACTGTGGAACTGTACTAGAGGGATGAGCACCATTCCTCCACCAGATCCCCCTCATTCCTATACACCACCTGTGTCTGCTGAGTACAGCGGGCAGACAGAGCTCACCAAATGATCCAGTGAAGCGTCTGCATCTGATACGTTTCTGCACTCGTTTATTCCGGATTTTTCCTTTCACTTGTCCCGTACGTATGTCTAAATGCCAGGTGCTTGTTTTGGTGGAGCTTCCTCTTCTGAACAATCTAAGCTTCTGTGCTTTACCTTATTCTGAACCTTACAACTAATTTAGGTCTATATCACATCCACTGTCTCCATTTCAAGAGACAATACACATACCCAACACATACATAAGGGAAAGCCCACATTTCAGTTTGAGAAAGTGTAAAAGAAAACTGAGTAATGATTTCTGTTCCTAAACAAAAGTGGCTCTATCTTTTTAAGCTGCTGCCTCCTTTAAGGAGCTTTGTCCTGGCTCTGGGTGGTTTAGGGGAGGTAGAACAGGAAGTACAAACAGATGGGTTTGGCACCTGACTGTCAATGTGTGCAACACATCCTAACAATCAGCTCATATGTGTATTATGTAACACAGCAAACTGATAACATTGCAACTTAAATGAAAATACATTCGTTTCTCTTATTTGTTAAAAGAAAAACAAAGTGCATAAACCACAACATAACACATGGAGAATCCAGTCTAGCCTGAAAACTCTTGCATGTAGCTTCATGTGTCTCTTTGCTGGGACTTGTTGTGATGAGGCGGAGAGGCAGCGCAGCAGACATTACCCTGTAATGCACAGACAGGTTTCGAGTAGACCAGTCTTAGTTGGTTATTCATACGTCACTTACCATAACACTACCCTGCCTAACGAGGTCTGCAGCGCCTCAGCATCTTCAGTAGGGCTTGCTGTCATTCTTTGAGCGCTTCAGCTGCACCTTCAGCCTCTTCATACCGATCTGGAAACCATTCATTGACTGGATGGCTGCCTGTGATGACACAGGGTTGTCATAGCTCACAAAGCCTAAGGAGAAAAACAAACACTCAGAATGGCAACAGCAGACGGACATGATGATAATCTGTTGTGGAATGTGCAGTCTGACAATGACAATAATTAGGCAAGGCAGTTTATTTGTATAGCACATTTCAAAAAGGTCATTCAAAGTGCTTTACATAAAACACAAAAGCACGTTGTAAAAGAGTTAAATAATAAAAATAGCTTATTTTACTCCTTTGATTACCCATCTCCCACTCTATCCTTTTTTTAACACTTAGAGACTCTAACCCTAAGGGGACTCTAATCCTTTAACACTTAGGGACTCTTAAGGATTAGAGTCCCCTTTGGGTTACAGTTCCTAAGTGTTAAAGGATTAGAGTCCCTAAGTGTTAAGGAGTTAGAGTCCCCTTAGGGACTATGATGCCATCTATGATGGCAGTGACGTCTGTTCTCAGCACAGTAAAAATTTGCATTGTCTGAATGAACCTCACACCTGTTTAGTCCTCTCTGTCCCTCTGTGTATCATGTTAAACACTACACAGACAGGCAAAGCAAATTTCAAGGTAAGGAAAACACCAAACGTTCAGAGGGGTGGTTGTTGCATTGCCGTGAAAATAGGCAACCTTTGAATTTGCAGCAGAGTCACTTACAATCATTTCAAAGCAGCACGCACCCGGGCGGACTGATCAAATACTGTCTCGATCATAGGAAGTTTATATACAGTAGTTTGAGTGAACTCACCAAAACACTTGCTGAGGTTTGTCTGTTTGTCAATGAAGACTTTAGCAGAGATGACATTTCCAAAGGGCATGAACATTTGGAGCAGGTCCTGGTCTCCAAACTCTTGGGGCAGGTGGTAAATGAACAAGTTGGCACCTTCTGGGCCTGTAAATAAAGAAGTCTGTTTTATCATCACTCACAAAGTGACAGTTCAACTTGTGACAAAATTCATTTGTGTTGAATGCACTTTTTTGTTAACTCTTACTTCTTTTCCTAGCTATTTAAAGATTAGTAGAGTAGTAAAGTGTTTCAGAAGAGAAGCGTCTGTTCTTCAGCAGCCACATTTCAAAATTAGTTGCTTTACACTTTCTTGTATTACAAGCATAAAGACATTTAGAAGCTCATTCAGATGTGGTAGCAGATGATTTGGTTTTACTTATGTTGCTTATAATTCTCTAATCGCTACTTTTAAATATCTACAGCTAATACAGCACTGTTGCTGTTATTATCCTGTATGTTGTCGTCTGACAGTGTCCTGATCACAACGTAATGATTTTATCGGCGCTTCAGCTGCTTAGTAAGAACTGCTGGTCCACATAGTATTCATGAGTCGCTGTCAGATTTCATTCTTGTTGTTTCTTGTTATTTATATTTACAAGTTCATTTCACAATTCAGATTATTTCTGCACCTCCCTCCTCGTTCTTCAGTGATCACCATGATGTGTAATGTGTAATGTGTATGCACAGTCTGCCCATGCCATGACCCCTGGGGCCCCAGGTACCAACTAAGACCTTCATTATAAAAAGAGAATCTGAGAATAACAGTTAACATTAACACAGCTGTCTGTTATGGACATGTCAGTGAGAAAGGGGTTTGGTCTTACCGGTGCTGCGGCTGTCGCTGGCTAACGCAGCAGATTTAAAACAAGACAATAGTCCTTAACAGAAGGTGACATCAACACACAGCCCAAATATCTTTATCAACCTGCCCAGTACTTCAGAAGTACTTTAGACCAAACACACACAAAATACTGCCTAATACTGAGCAATTTCCCATCATTCAAGACAATCTCTTGTTTTCTTATCTGTAAAATCTATGGTAGCCTATTAAACAGGTCAGTTGAAAATAGACAGAATTAGTATAAACTCCACCTCACATGTTGGCCTGCAGCTCTTTCAGTTTCTGTTTGGTCAATTTGAGTCCAAGTTGAACTGCCAAAAGAAACACTCTGGAGCATGCTCATACAGTAGTTATTTAGTAAGTGCTCTGTTCTTCTGCCCTGTCTACAAAGCCCTCCTTTTTTTCTTCTCCCAGCCCACAGTACCCACCTTCCTTCTGGCTGCCTGCAGCTGACACGCTCTGCTGGGACAGTAGGCTTTGGTTGTACAGACTGGGGAGCGCAGCAGCAGCGTACTGCTGGATGCCTGAGTAGGCCTGACTCAGTGCCTCCATGGTGTTTCCTGAGCCATTAGAAAGGCTGCCATTAAACGCTGCCATGCCTGCAATTACAAGAAAACAAAAATGGGTGAAAACGTGAGCTCTTATTATTCAATAAACATATCATATCAGTCACATCATGGTAATCTAATCAGCGGAGATTTTCAGTCCGACAAGTATAGAGTTAATACCTGCCAGGGAGCCCATGTTGAGGCCAGCTCCAGCACCAGCAGCCAGAGACTGCAGGGCCCCTAAAGAAGCCATGGGGTTCACTGATGAGTTGCTGCTGGAGTTGGGGGAGGAGCCTGCTCAGGGAATGTTTACTGTTAATGTTATAATAAACACAACTGCAAAATATAACATCAAGCAGTGTTACAGTTCTACAGTCTGAGCTCAGCAATGTCAACATTTTATGATATAATGTGTCTTTGACAAGAAATAGCAAATAGGCAGTCTGAGAAAAAAAGAAGAGAATTGATCTTAGATAAGCTTAGATAGCTTATTAATACACAATATAGTTAATATGCATGTGTATACAGAGACTATGTATTAGAGGTTTATGTGGACTCATGGATGCCAGCATACCACGAAGCCATACTGCGAATACCTCGACTAGTACTGTTGATGTCATTTTTTTTTTACCTGAGCTTGTTAGTGCACTTAGTGGACTACTAGATGTTGTCATGGCGCTGGAGCCTGTGGGCGTGGCCTGTGAGGCAGTTGCTGCTGCTGCTAAAGCAGCCAGGTTCTGCATGGCATTAAGACCTGACAGATACACAAACAGTTAAGTTCAAGACTCCACCCACCCCTTCTCCTGACCACTATTATATGTATAGAAAGACGAGGGTGTGTTCTCCCCTGCACTTTGCTGGCTGTACAGGTGTGAGGCTGGACACTGAAAATTTCCTCAGCTTCCAAGGGACAATTAAGCCATTTTGACATGAACCTTTTACAAACCCTGAGGCCATGACTTATTCAGCCAACAATACATATTATAAGGTAGATCTATTTGTCACAATACAACAGGTTGTAGAGTGAAAGTGAGTTTGTAACTCCCTTCTACTATGTAGCAGACAATATACATGCAACATAACATACATTATTAATATATTCAAATCTAAATTTTCCATTATGACTGATATTTCCTGGGTAATGTCTGTTAAAGCATACTTGTGTGTACCTGTAACAGGGTGCAGGTTGTTGAGTGCATTCCCCGTAGAGGCTGACTGCTGGAGCAACTGTAAGTAGAGCTAAAACCAGAAGGACATATGGAAACAACACGCTAAAGTGGAAGACACAGCAACACTTCAACTGAAATTGATTTGTCAATAGGCTAATCATTTGCTTTTGCATTAACACACACATAGGCCCTATAAACTCACTGCTAGGTACTGTGGCCCCAGGCTGTTGAGCCCAGTGAGATTTCCCCACATGGAAGCAGCACTAAGTTGCTGCATCTGCTGCTGCAGCTGTTGGGCAATGCGCTTCTGCTCCTTGTCCTTCTGAGTGTCTGCAAACTTCACCACGATGGGTGATGAACAGCCCTAAACAGGCACAGGAAATCGTTTGTACTCAAAAGTTTATAACATTGCATGTATGTGTTTTTAGTGTAGAGTTGAAGTTCACCTCCATGGTCTGGGATTGGTGCATGGACTTGATGGCTGACTGGGCCATTTGTCTTGATGTGAATGTCACAAAGGCACAACCTCAAAGAGAGAAAAACATTGTACCATGATTCATACAGATTTCTCTAAAGAGAATTCTATTCTGTCAACATCTCAATGGGGCCATTTACACCTGGCGTTAAAATGTGTTTTAGACTGCAATGGGGTAGCAGTTGACCACATGAAAGTACAAGTGTAAATGCATCCAAGACGCACTGGGGATGGATTGTGATCCAATTGGCCAAACCACCTCCGGACGTGGTCGGGGACTCATTGTCCCCTCCGGGAACCATCAGCTTATCGTGGTGGAGAGGTTTGCGTGCCCCGGTGAGCCTGGAGGCTATGTTGTCTGTAGGGAATACCTAGGCAAAGTGGTTTTCGGGTCCGTCGGTACCTTCCAACCGCCTCCGGAGTCCTCCGAGACAACAAATCCAGGAAGGCCCCCTTCTTCCGTCGGATGGCTTCCCTGACCACCGGTGTCCACTTCAGCAATAGAGGCTTTGAATATTACCCACTCATGTTCAATGTCCCTCCACAGGGATGCCATAAAAAGCTCCACTGGAGGTTTGAGTTCAAGATCTCACGGACAGGGGCCTCTTTCAGACGTTCCCAGTTCACCCGCACTACCCGTTTGGGCTTACCGGGTCTGTCCAGAGTCTTCCTGCACCTCTTGACCCAACTCACCACCAGATGGTGATCATTTGCCAGCTGCCCCTCTCTTCACCTGAGTGTCCGAAACATGCGGACACTCAGAAGACTCAAATCAGATGAAACGAAATCTTACAAAATCTATCATTGATCTTCGGCCTAGGGTTGCTCTGGTACCACGTACACTTATGAGCATCCTTCGAACATGGTGTTTGTTATAGACAATCCATGACTAGCACAGAAGTCTAAAAACAAACACCCATTTGGGTTCAGATCAGGGAGGCCGTTCCTCCCAATCACACCTTTCCAGGTGTCTCCATCATTGCCCACATGCACGTTGAAGTCTCCCAGCAGACCTATGAGTCCCCTACTGGAGCCCCATACAGAACTCTATTCAGGTTCTCCAAGAAGGCCAAATACTCCGAACTGCTGTTTGGTGCATATGCACAAACAACAGTCAGAGTTCACTGCCACCCATGTGGCAGTGCACCTGACCCCTGCGAATGTTCCGATAGATGGTGGGTCCAAAGGATGGAGAGGGGGGTGCCACATTGCTTTTACGGGCTGCGCCCGACCGGGCTCCGTGGGAAAACTTCCCACCACGCGCTCGCCGGCGAGCCCTCCCTCTGGGCCTGGCTCCAGACGAGGGCCCTGGGCTTCCTCCGGGCAAGGTCTCTCCTCCTCTTCCTCGTTTTATCAGGCGTCTTTATGAACCGTTTACGGCTGAACGATTAATCGCATTTGCGATATTATCGCGATGTAATAAAACAAGATTTTCTAATCGCAAAGGCTGCGATTACACTCTGGTCGCATGACACCCAAGAGTAAAGCAGCAGTTAATACTTCATCTGCACATTACGCAGTACCTCACACACACAGCCACCAGTACCCTCAAGAAATATCTGTGAAATGGTGTTTCAGCCGGTATTACAGCTGGTGCACTGCACACCAGCATCGGAGGCTGCGGTTGACTCCGGGGTTGTCGGAGAATTACTAAGCTTGTATATTAAACACGAGAGACGTCACTCTGTTTTATTTTTGTTGGCCAACTTTTGAATTGAACCTCAAACTGAGTATTTTTAGTTTGCTTATGGGAATACAGAAAGACTCCTAGGAGATTTGAACTGAGATTAAGGACTCAGTAATTGGTGGTTGAACTGTGGGTTTTGTATTGAGGGCTTACTATATAATACCCTGTGGTGAAAAGGTAGGCCAACCTGATGATATTATATCATATTATTTAAGGCCATGACTTGACTCAAATTATCTTTCTCATAATATTATAATTTGATATCTTCTCCACCACTGCTCATAATAATAATTCTACCTAATTCATCATAACACAGGCCTGACCCACAAGAAAGAACAGTCTATGTTTAATCTATCTAATATTGTGTTGGTCATATACTTTATTGCTTGTCCGTTTTGAATAATGCAGTAGGTCAAGAGTTTAAAAATTAATCGCACATTAAATCGCAATCGCAATATTGGTAAAAAAAAAAATCGCAATTAGATTATTTTCCAAAATCGTTCAGCCCTAGAACTGTTCTCAGTCTGGCCCCTCACCTGGAACCACTTTGCCTTGCTGTGGTAGATGCGAAGTTGCGGGTGTGGGAGATGTTCGGAGAAGGACTTTTGGTCGGCACCAAAGTGCTTCTGGAGAACTGTCCGCCATTTCAGGAGCGGGAAGCGGGGAACCGTTCAAACTGTGTACAGTAAGGATGGGACCCTGTTGACCTCAACTGGGGAGGTAATTGGGCAGTGGAAGGAACACTTTGAGGAACTCCTAAATCCGACTGACACACCCTCTCTAGTAGAGACAGAGCTGGAGGCTGATGGGGGTTTCTTGTCAATTTCCCTGGAGGAAGTCACTGAGGTAGTCAAACAACTCCACAGTGGCAAAGCCACAGGGATTGATGAAATCTGCCCAGAAATGCTAAAAGCTTTGGGTGTGGCGGGGCTGTCTTGGATGACACGTCTCTTTAACATTGCGTGGAAGTCGGGTACAGTGCCCAAGGAGTGGCAGACTGGGGTGGTGGTTCCCCTGTTCAAAAAGGGGGACTAGAGAGTGTGTGCCAACTACAGGGTTATCGTACTTCTCAGCCTCCCTGGAAAAGTTTTTCGGCCGATAGTCGAACCTCAGATTGAAGAGGAACAATGCGGTTTTCGTCCCGGTCATGGAACAACTGACCAGCTCTTTACTCTCACAAGGATCCTGGAGTGGGCTTATGCCCATCCAGTCTACATGTGCTTTGTAGATCTGGAGAAGGCATATGACCGGGTCCCCCGGGAAATACTCTGATAGGTGCTGCAGGAGTATGGGGTGAGGGGGGGCCCTCCTCAGGGCTATCCAATCCCTGTACATCCAAAGTGAGAGCTGTGTCCGAGTACTCGGCAGTAAGTCGGACTCTTTCCAGGTGGGGGTTGGCCTTCACCAGGTCTGTGCTTTGTCACCAATCCTGTTTGTGATATTCATGGACAGGATATTGAGGCTTAGTCGTGGCGAGGATGGGCTGCGGTTTGGTGAGCTTGGGATCTCGTCACTGCTTTTTGCAGATGATGTGGTCCTGATGGCATCATTGGTCCATGACCTCCAGCTCTGACTGGATCGGTTCGCAGCAGAGTGCGAAGCAACTGGGATGAAGATTAGCAACTCTAAATCTGTGGCCATGGTTCTCAGCAGGAAACCGGTGAAGTGCCAACTCCAGATAGGGAAAGAATCCTTACTCCAAATGAAGGAGTTCAAGTACCTCGGGGTCTTGTTCATGAGTAAAGGGGGACTGGAGCAGGAGATTGGCCGGAGAATCAGAGCAGCGGGGGCGGTATTGCACTCGCTTTACCACACCGTTGTGACGAAAAGAGAGCTGAGCTGCAAGGCAAAGCTCTCGATCTACCGGTCAATTTTCGTTCCTACCCTCACCTATGGTCATGAAAGCTGGGTCATGACCGAAAGAACGAGATTGCAGGTACAAGCGGCCGAAATGGGTTTCTTCAGGCGGGTAGGTGGTGTCTCCCTTAGAGATAGGGTGAGGAGCTCGGCCATGCACGAGGAGCTCAGAGTAGAGCCGCTGCTCCTTTGCGTTGAGAGGAGCCAGTTGAGGTGGTTTGGGCATCTGGTAAGGATGCCTCCTGGACACCTCCCTAGGGAGGTGTTCCAGGCACGTCCAGCTGGGAGGAGGACTCGGGGAAGAGCCAGGACTAGGTGGAGAGATTGTATCTCCACACTGGCCTGGGAACGCCTCGGGATCCCCCAGTCAGAGCTGGTTAATGTTGTTTGGGAAAGAGACGTTTGGGATCCCCTGCTGGAGCTTCTGCCCCTGCGACCTGGCCCCTGATAAGCGGATGCAGATGGATAGATGGATGGACCCAGGTATATTTGGCGACCCATTTTAGCATTTTGCAGAGAAACACATAGACATCTATTATGTTACAAGACTTGGACACGGTGGACATTTTACAAAACGGACCATATAAAAGCACCAGTCAACACACCAGTCCAGATGTCATTTGTTAGCTACCACATTAGTTTTGTTTTAATAGGCTACATGGTAGGGCTGTCACGATAAATGAAAAATTGAAATACAACGCTATTGGTCAAGCCAACTGCATGGCAGGATGGCAAGCAATGTTCATACTTTACACTTCAGTGTGTGTTAAATTAATAAATTAGTGCTTCAAAACTGCCACAAGCGTAACAACCTCTGAACGGCCCAAGGATGGATGGCAATGGGCTGTGTATGACCCGATTTAAAACTTGGAAGTTGTAAGTGTTACCATGTTTTGTATTGTTTTACTGCTACTCTTTAAGAGTAGGCTTAAGACTTTCCTCTTTGAAAAAGCTTATAGTTAGGCTGACTTGGGTGAGTCCTGAACCATCCCTTAGTTATGCTGTTATAGGCCTAGACTGCCGGGGGATTTCCCATGATGCACTGAGCTCCTCTCTCCCTTTCTTTCTCTCCCTCTGTATGCAACCTCATCCCATTAATGCATGTAACTAACTTGATTTCTTCCCTTTCCCGTAGTCGTGTGCTTCCTCGTCCCTCTCCTCTCTCCTCCTATCACTTCCTGCAGGTGTTTCTGGCTCTGGAGCTGTGGAGTCTGGATCTGGATCTGGAGTCTCCCTCCCCTCTCTCTCTCCTTCCATACCTCTCTGTTCCTCTCTTGCCCCCTCTCTCTCTCTCTCTCCTTTACCCCCAACCAGTCGAGGCAGATGGTCGTCCACCCTGAGCCATGGTTCTGCTCGAGGTTTCTGCCTCTTAAAAGGAAGTTTTTCCTTGCCTAGTGCTGCTCTTGGTGGGAATTGTTGGGCTTCTGTAAATAACATCACAGAGTATGGTCTAGACCTGCTCTTTATGAAAAGCGCTGTGAGAAGACTTTTGTTGTGATTTGGCGCTATATAAATAAAACTGAATTGAATTACTGTTATTTTGTAGGTTAGCTAACTTGGCGTTAGCATACTGCGCGGCTAATGTGCCTAGCAGGCTTGGCGATGTTGGATTAATGTGATGATACTGAGAGACAGTTGAGAGAAACTGTTAACAGAAAGCCTCATTTGAATAGATTGAAATTAATTTCTTTCTCATCAAAGATTAAAACAGTTGAGTTGAAGGCCAGACAACTAAAGTTGAGCCATCACACTGTTTTCACATTGTTGTTTGATACACTGTTATTACAAAAATATAAATTTCATCTGCTTTACATAATGAACATTCATCTTAAATAATACAAAGACAATCAGACAACAATTAAGCCACTAATTAAATAGAGTCTGCCTTACCACGGCTGAGTCCATCAGGGCCCCGAAGTATCCGGCACTCCTCTATCTGTCCATATGGAGAGAACATCAGTCGGATGTCGTTCTCGTTACACTTCTTGGAGATCATTCCAATAAACAGCTTCCTGTCCTCCACTGCTGTATTCAACACAACATCAAACACACCTGCACTGAGTCAAGGTAAGTGGTGCACAACAACATCCAGCATGCACATGTTTTTAATTGGGGCTCTTATGCAATGTCTCCCAAATAGACATTAGTTTAGCACAATCAAAAAACTGAGCTCTATGACTTGAAAAATTGTGGACCTATACTTTAACATCAAGGTACCTTGATCAGTTTGTTTTCTCAGCAGGATAAAAATGTTTAAAGTCATGCCCACACTATCGGGAATACATTTGAAAAGGCAGGTCTTACATTGCAGAGTGGATGAGAAAAATGGAACTTCTGAAATTTAAGAGGGAAAAAAAGAGGAAATATAACTTCTTTGTTGTGTTGGTCTTTCAGTATGTGGACGGAACCCCGCTTAACAGTTAAACTGTGTTTTCTGATCCACATTAGCGTGGACACAACTCAGATCTACACTGACCAAATTATAAACACAACACTTTTGGTTTTGCCCCCATTCATCATGAGCTGAACTCAAAAGGCCTATTTCTCTCAAATATTGTTCACCAATCTGTCAAAATCTGTGTTAGTGAGCCTTTCACCTTTGCCGAGATAATCCATCCACCTCACAGGTGTGGCATATGAAGACGCTAAGAGAAATAGGCCTTTTGTACAGAGAAAGTCTTTGAGTTCATGATGAATGGGGTCAAAAACAAATGTGCTGCGTTTATAATTTTATTCAGTATACGTAAGGAGCACAAAAAACAGGATTATGAGAGGTAGTAGTAGTTACTAGTCATTTTCAGCACAGCATGATACCAGTCTAATTACATTGCCAGTGTAATACAATTCTGACCGTTTAAGCAATAAGCTTTATTAGGATTATCATTATCTTTAGAAAGGGAATTAACACAGAGTTGTCTTGTAGTATCAAAGGAAATCCTTACCATTGTTTTTCTCACTATCAGCTGGTTTCATCTGGATTGGGTGGTGCATCTGAAGAAGGCAACAAATAACAGTCTAGTCATAACACTGGAATATGCACATGTGTGTTCTGCAATGCATTTCAGTAAGGTTGGTAGAGACATCATGTCCATGTTAGTTATTTCAGAAGTCAGGGTTTGGTTATCGTAGAGAGTCATAGTATGAAGATGGCCTGTTTTGACACTGGTTAAAAAGATAGTGTTCATGCTGGTAGCATATTTATTTGACTGTGTAATCATTACTACCTTAAGAATTTTCATTTATTCGTTTTTTAAAATTTATTAGTGTTTCCAATAGATAAAAGCCATTCGGTGAAAAACAAGAAAAAGAAAAAAAGATGCAGCATCAATAACTGTACAGCCACTGTTTTATAATGCAGTGTTTCCCTTGTTAGCTCACACCTTGCATCAAAAGCTCAATTATTTGAACTTTAGTCATGCAACATTGTTGTGGCGTTTAATGTTACCGGGGCTGCTCTGTCTGAAACCCAAAGACGGAAGAATAGCCTTGCTCCCGAAAAAATGAAGAATAATTTCAACCTATAGCTGTTACATTTATTATGTTACTCTCGAATGCTGATGGAATATCATGAGTTACACACGCTGCACTGTGTTATAGATCAACAAATGCATAAAACCAAAGATAAGTCCTTTATGACTTTGTATGCTCCCCAGTATGTCTTCTCTTCAGTTGGTGGTGTCCAGTTTTTGTTGGTATGCACTTTTAATATTGAAATCCTCTTAAACTTTATTCATTTTGTAAACAAATGCTACCATGCTTGGTCTTTAAAGCCCCCTCCAGTGACATTTCTATGATACTTCAGATTTTTCTGAGTCATTTCCTTACGATGTTGATTACCCACATAGTTCGCCAAATATTTTTTGAGAAGTAGCTTAATTTTGTGCTCAAAGTTGCGAAAGTTGCTTAGCTGTTAAAACAGGGTGGTGACGTATGACTATAGTAATTTCATAAGTCATACGTCATTCTCCAAGCTTGAGCAAGCGCACTGTCATACCTCGTTAAAAAAATGTCACGCCTCGTTAAATCAGAGCATCAAACCAATAAACATCATTGTGAGCTAGCTAACCAATTTATCATGTCCTTTACTTAGAACTTACAGTGGGTATGTTGTATGGGGGTGATTGATATTTTATATGTATTGGGATGATTGTTATGTTATATGTATGATGCTTTGGCAATATTGTTCAGCAGTCATGCCAATAAAGCAAAATTGAATTGAATGTTCATCTTGGCATCTGTGCGTGTGGTGTTGGAGGACAGATGACAGAAAACGTGTCGCACTTTCACCTGCCACCGTCTTACAGTCTGCAACATGCATTTTACTGAAGGCCGTTAATGCATCGGCAGAGCCGAGAGTTTTTGGTTGTCATGGTAATGTTACGTCCGACTATTAACCACACCCCCATTCTCTGTTTGAGAAAGAACGTTCACAAAAAAACGGCAGTTAAAACTGGCTGGAGGGGGGCTTTAATTTACAAGCATAACTTGACTTAATAATTGATATACAAGCATAACATTTTGCTTGTATATCAATTATTCAACCAACGTAGTCAACTTTATAACTACATTGAATTTATTCATCACTATGGTATCCATATTTCACCAAAGGACTTCTCTATCATCTTCGATGCGATACCTTCAGCTGTCATCTCGCTATTTAAAGGTTTTGATGGATTTGATGATCCCCCTACACTGTGAAGGAAACAAATGTTAGGAACATCTGTTTTTCGCTGCAACCTAAAAGTAAAAATAAGGCAATTTGTCAACTTTTTCAAGAGGACATTAGGAGTACACCCACTGCTTTATCATACTGGTACTCATTTGTCAGAGAGATTTGTTGAGAAAAAGTTTGGCTTTTGCCACATAAGTTTTTTTCAACCAACAAAGTTAAAGCTTTTTCTCTTTTAAAATGCTTCACAGGTTTTACCCCACTAACTATTACCTGCAAAAACTGAGAAAGGACATTGATATCTGCTGCTACTTTCTGTGGAGAACTAATCAAAATGCTGGTGCATTATTTTGGTCTTGCCCACATACCAAGAAACTTTGGAGCAAAATGTCACAATTTATTGTCCATATTTACCCTCAATTTGTATTGTGCTGGGAAAAAGTATTGTTTGGATTTACTAAAAATGACAAAAATGTATGTTCAGAGCATTATGTGATATATTTGCTTATTATTTGAACCAAATTTTATTTGCACAAGTCGAAATTCTTAAAAAGAAGCCAAGCTTTCTGAAGCAAAATTACAGCAATATGTTATTTCAAACACAAAAGCTGTTAAATCCTATGACCTCTGTAAGCTTTACAAGATTTTTATTTCATTTTTTCTTTTGCCTTTCTTTAGATTACATTTTCTTTTTGATAACCCCTTGACCTCACTGGCTTATTTGTAATTTGTCTGTAGACTTAATTGATGTACAGAAGATATTGTTTACCTACTGTAAACAGCACGCGTTGAAAGATTTTGTGGCTGTGTGGTCGGAGTCAGATATTTCCGAAAATCTGAAAAAGCTACGTCCAGTCTATCTTTATAAACCCACATGAGAGTAGTCACCATCAGACCTATGCTTCAGACCCACTTACCCTGTGTTCAGTAAATGTGTATAGATGTGTAATCTGTAAAAATCAAACCCTTTCTACAAACACTTCTTCACGGTTTTCGTAGACCATGTGATGTTGCCTGCTGACGTTGTCATTTCTGTATTTCAAGTACGGCAGAGCCCCCTGAAAGCGCTAGCTTGTTGCTGTTGCTAAGGAAATATCAGCTATTCTCTTTCAACAAAACGGGAATGCAGACTGAAATTCAATTGTGATGTTTTGTCGGGAGAGGCAGTGATTTAAACCATTTGTGAAATTTGTTTGTGTGTTTGCAGATCTGTTTGATATTTGCAAAATATTTTTTGGAGTTTACAAATCTTCATTTTGTGTTTGTAGAAAGTGTTTGCTTTTTACAGATTACACATTTACACATGGATCGTTCATGTGTTCACACAAAAATGTTGAAACAAAATTAATTCCAGTGTTCAGCAGCATATGGAGTCTGTAATAACCACTTCCAATTAGGGGAATAACTTAATAAATAAAATAAATAAATAAATAAATAAAAATAAAATAAATTAAATCTGAATTGACCCCTATTACATAGTTTTACAGCATTTTAATACTCAACTTTAGTAATAGGCTTAAATTTATTCTGATTTGTCCCCAGATGATATTGATTCAATTTGTAATATTTTCTTACTGAATTGTTGAAATTTAATTCATCCACCACATGATTACACACTCTTTCTGATGACAAAATCTGTAAACTGAAAACATAGAATTTGGGGTGAAAAAAGTGATTATAGGGCCGTATCCTGGTCTCGTTGCCCAATATGTGAACGTAGCATTGCTGTAGCCAACTCCATCAGGATGCAGTAACTTTAGAGCAAGAAAGAGAAGCTGACGAGCCGAAACAGGCAAAAATGAGTCTTTGACAACACCACATATCCATAACACACCTACTCTGCGACACTAGTAGTTTTGGTGGGGTCTACTAGCCCCCTGGAAAAAACACTGTAATGCCATATCAAACCTAAACATGTCCAAAAGCTTACATCTAATTATAAAAAGCACATACTATACACGCACTACCAGGAACAACAAAGAGCAAATGTTTAAATTGTTTTTTTGTTTTTTTTAATTAGTCTTTTCAAAGGAGAATTTCTGTCACTGCTTTGGAACAGACAATAAAGTTATCAATCTATCAAACACAGCCAGACAGAAGTAAAGAACATTGAGTATAGGGGTGTAACGGCACACAAAAATCTCGGTTCAGTATGTACCTTGGTTTTACAGTCACAGTTTGGTTCATTTTTGGTACAGTAAGGAGAAGAAAATGCAAACATTAAATAGCTGCTTCTTTATTATGAACTTTTTTCAACAATTTGTTTTTTAAAACAAACTTTTAAATTAAACATAATAAATAAAATATATATAAAATATATAAAGAATAAGAAATAAAATATTGCTGCAAAGTGAAATTAAAAAATATATATAACTAACTATGGATCACAGTGCAGCATTATCAATCCCAGATTGTAGGCCTGCTCATATTTAAAAAACATATATATAACTTTTAAAGTGCAGCATCAACAGCTCCATCTTGTAGGCCTGCTCAGACGCATTCAACTTTCATGTTTTTTTGTCAGAAAAATTAACTTGTACACATTGTTCACAGAGAGAGCAGATCTGCTGGCAGTTACAATGTCTCCAGCTGAAGAAAATATCCTCTCTTGATAACTTGGCAATACGAGGATATGTGGGCTCATAGGTCCTCCACCATACAAGAGGTTTGGAATCCAGTGAAATGCAGTCCACAGCCTTGTGTAAGGTAACCTCTTCCTTCAGCTGCAAAGTACGCTTGTTTCCCACCTGAATCTTGAAGAGTTCACCAAACAGTTGAGCCATGGCTGACTTCTTGACAGGAGAAGGTGATGCCTGTGGGTGTGTAACTGCTGTGGCTTCCTCACTCTGCAAAATAAAGTGACACAACTTTAATAAACTAGTACTACTTGCACAAAGTATTTCAAATTATACAATGAAGATATTATGTGCACAAGCAAATTAAAACAATACCTGTTCTTCTAGGGTTACAATCTCTGTGATGAGGCTGTTGTAGATTCTGTCATGACAGGCATCATCCACATGAGGAAGGGCCTTGAAACCTGGATCAAGTGCTGTGCTTTTGTGGAGAAGGCATGACAAGCATAGTGTCTGTTCCTCGGTGTTCTGTGATGGCAGCCTTGACTTCTCTCACAGCTGGACTGTCTTTTTCATTGGGTTCCATAGAGTTGAGGACTGTGGTTTTGAGGGGAAGGATCATTGATACTGAAGGTGCAGCTTCAGTGCTCATCAGTGTTGTGAGGGTTTTTAGTGGTTTAAGGACCTCATACCTTCTCTTCCATTTTCACATCCTGGTCAAAGGGCCTTTTCTGTCAGTGCAGAGCACACAGCTGCTTGCTGTTCAGGGTAACTCTCAAGCATATCATAACTGGAGTACCAGAGGGTGGTGACATCATGAATAAGGCTGTGTTTTGGTATATTAAGCATTTCCCATTTGCTCTCCAATATGTGTGCAGCTGTTCGGCCACGGTGAAAAAAAAGACACAACTCTTCTGACTCTACCTAACACTCTGGACACCTGGTTGTTATTGCTTTGGCCCGCTCAGAATTAAAAGCAAAAGTCTGTTACAATGCAGAAGGGAGCTATGTTTGCACTAGGCTTTTTTGTCCCTTGTAGCAGTGATGTTCACATTCGCATGGTGCCTTTTCAAGTGAGTGAGCTAGTTTGAAGTGTTGCCAGAAACATACCCAAGCATTACTGACCAATGTCAGAACACCGCTTTCGTCTTAGTCTTTGTTCGTTCCCAAACAGGAGACTTTAATGATAAGGGAAGGTCTTCAAGCTCTGGCTTGTCTGCATTTGCCATGAGAGCAAGCGAGCGGCTGGGCTAAAGCGTGCCGTGGGTGTAACGCTCAAAGTGCAAGGCGGAGACTTGGTCTGCCGCTTAATATGTTCATGTAGAAACTTGGAATTAACGTACAACACAAAACAAGCCTAATTTACGTTAAAGACTGTAACTGGTGCACATTTGCACCGTTCCAAAAGTCCTGTACCAAAACAGTCCAGTACAAATACATGTATTGTTTCACCCCTAACATATGTAGCATCAGACAGTCACAGACATCCCTACGTAGGTCTGAAGATGAGGGTTAGATCATTTGCTCTCCTGGAGTTGATGGAAAGAAATGTCTTCCACATTAGTCAAAATCTTCCAGGTATGAAACTGGGTTGAGATCTGGTGACTGTTAAGGCCACAGAATTTTCTTTCCATTGCTTTCATCATCACCAAACTGTTCAGGAAGCTTTGGTGGACCAAGTATTTGCAAGCTATTTGTTTCTCCAATCTTTTGGTCAGGTTTTACTTTCATTTGCCCATGTACACAGTATATACACAGTGTGATTTATACATCTCACCAAAGTCAGTACACACCTCACGTTTTTATAAATATTTGATTATATCTTTTCATCTGACAACACTGAAGGAATGACACTGAGGCCACAATGTAAAGTAGTGAGTGTACAGCTTGTATAACAGTGTAAATTAGCTGTCCCCTCAAAATAACACATCACACAGCCATTAATGTCTAAACTGCTGGCAACAAAAGTGAGTACACAAATGTCCAAATTAGGCCCAATTAGCCATTTTCCTCCCCAGTGTCATGTGACTCATTTGCTTTACAAGGTCTCAGGTGTGAATGGGGAGCAGGTGTGTTAAATTTGGTGTTATCGCTCTCACACTCCCTCATACTGGTCACCGGACGTTCAACATGGCACCTCGTGGCAAAGAACTCTCAGAGGATCTGAAAAAAATAATTGTTGCTCTTTATAAAGATGGCCTAGGCTATAAGACGACTGCCAAGACACTGAAACTGAGCTGCAGTATGGTGGCCAAGACCATACAGTGGTTTAACAGGACAGGTTCCGGTCAGAACAAACGTCGCTATGTTCAACCAAAGAAGTTGAGTGCACGTGTACAGCGTCATATCCAGAGGTTGTCTTTGGGAAATAGACGTATGAGTGCTGCCAGCATTGCTGCAGAGGTTGAAGGGGTGGGGGGTCAGCCTGTCAGTACTCAGACGATACGCTGCACACTGCATTAAATTGGTCTGAATGGCTGTCGTCCCAGAAGGAAGCCTCTTTTTAAGATGATGCACAAGAAAGTCCGCAAACAGTTGCTGAAGACAAGCAGATTAAGGCCACATCCACACTACTACCTTTTCGTTTTACAACGAGACCTTTTGTTATGTTTGCACCTCCCGTCCAGACTAAATGGACAAAAACGAAGACCTAAAACAGAGAAGTTTGAAAATGCTGCCGACCCCGTTTTCTTGTTTTGAAACTCCGGAGGGCGTTTAAGTGGGG